>JAKKIB010000188.1:1070000-1640000 GCA_023089585.1 Melophagus ovinus
TTTTCCTTGTTACTTGTTTTGCTCAATCATTTTAGAAACATTTTTAGAGCCGACATCATTTATGATAAATTCATTGGACGGCCTTGAAATAGACCAAAAATTATTTAGAAAGTCAATAATGCGTTCAAAAATATTTTTACAAATAAATTTATAAACTTTAAATATAAAGTACGCTTTACATATTTCCCTGGAAAATGCATCTAATTTATGGTTTATTGATTGCATGTTTGATTTATACCAGTATATTGTTCTGCTTCTTATTATTCTCATCTTAAACAGATTTTTGAAAATATCTAAAAGGATGAGATTTTTCAGTTTAATTTTTTTTTTGTTTTTGCTTTTGTTGTTTCTTATTATAAATTTTGCTGGTTAACAAATAAATTTGTGTATAACTGCAAAATTAAAAATTGTTGAAAAATAAATGAAATAATTTTTTGCATTTTTTTTTACTTTCTACTTATTTTCTTTACAGGCGTTACCATGCGAGAAAAAAAAGGTGGAGCATTACAAAAATTAAAAAAACGTTTGTCACACAGTTTCGGACGATTAAGTAAGTTATTTATTTATTTATTTATTTATTTATTATTATTATTTTTATTACTTTCGCTTTTATTTTGTTTTTCTTAAGCCATGTTTTTTTTTTTTTGTTTAATTTATCATTAAAATATGTTACACCTTACGCTTTGTTATTTATATGAATGTGACATTTCTCTTACATTTTATATGAAATTTTTGGTTAATAAGTAACGCCCACATTTCATTATTGCATTTCATGTCTTACTTATTATAACAACTGGCAACTGGCAAAATTCTTAAGAAATTATCTCAATTTATAAATAAATAGAAATATCTATTGACCTTTTTTTATGGGTGCTGGTGAAAATAGAATTCAATGGAAATGAAATTCAAAATTATTAATCAAGTGTGGGCTTTCTTTATATTATCTTTCTTATTATATATATATATATGTATATATATATCCGTGTATGTGTGTGTGTGTGTGTGTGTGTGTGTGTAAGTGTTTGGACAGTACCAACAACATTACTTCATAATATAAAAATCAACGATTAAAAATAGAAAAACTTATAAAACAAAGACAAACATTATGATTAATTGTTAAATAAATATGTAGATATTTGCATACACATACAAATGTACATACAAATATACACAAATATTTATATATATATAAAATATAGATTAATGTACATTTAGAGAAAAAATAATTTAATAGGAAACCATTCATTTGTGATTTCTACTCTTAGAAGATATTCAAAATATCAAAATATTCAAATTGTTAATTGTAAGAGAAAATATAGGATTGGATGTTAAACGGATGGATACGTTAATTTAATTTCAACTTCAAATGTGATGGTGCCCATTAATGAAAACATAAGGTTACGTTGAGGTTTTCGGTCGTGTAACAAACTTACTTTAAAAGAAATGAAAGTTCTATATTGAGATATAAAAACATTCATACCTTCTCTGTGTGCATTAAAAGCTTAAAACTTTTTTTTTTCAATTTATCACCATGACTTTCATAAAAAGATTACTTACAATATTTACAGCAAAGCGATGCTTGAGCAAAACAAAAACAAAAAATGAACTGTTATTAAGAGAGAAAAAAATCCACTCAATATATTTCATTTTATTTATTCTCTTTTGCTTTCGGAATTGCAATTGTAGCGAATGCAAAAAAACGAACAAATTTATTTTTATATTCTGCGTATTATTCTAAATCTGTTACATCATTTGTGGCAAAATGCTTTTAATTATAGCATAATAATTTTGGTGCGTAATAATTTTTTATATCAATCTAAATTTATTTATTCCTCTGAAATGTATTTAGATCTATAGCAATGTTTGGTCTATGTTTCAAGTGGCCTGATAAATCCATTTAAATTAAAACTGTGAAATTTATCTAATTTTTTTTCTTTTGTCTCTTTCGTTTCCGAAGTTTGATTTAGAGTGTTTAATAATCGATTTTTACTCGATTGTAATGAAATACTTTTGCCCTTTTTATTCTTTGGTCATTTTTTTCTGTTTGTCTTTGCAAACTATTAATGAGTGTTAACAGAAAGGAAACGAAACGGATGATGCACAAAATTATGCATAATTTTATAATTTCTTGTATGTATTCATATGTTTGTACGTATGTGTGCTGCGTGTACGTATGTATGAAAATGTATCGCTGGATTTATAAAATGAATGATAAAGCATTAAAAAAGAGCAAAGCATAAAAAGCAAATTGCAAAGTTACAAAAAAAAAAAAAAACAAAGAAGAAAAGAAAAGAAAAACACACAAAAGATCAAAATACTGGACAATTATGGTTTTCTTTTGCTGTCAAGCGTAAACTTTATAAAACCTTTCTTATTTAATGTTTTAGTTAAAAAGTAAAGAAAAAAAAATGGCGATGAATGGAGGAATAGTTAGTAGTGTTTATCTTAATTGAGCCATTAAATTATTTTTTATAGTGTGAGAAAACTTTTTGTATATTTATATTAAAAATGAAAGATATCTGACACATTCGATATCATCCCCTCTCTAAATATTCTATTAAAAGAAATTTTCTATTTAAATTATTTTATATATGAAATCATTCCAAAAAGCGCTTGATTTTATTAAAGTGGCTACAATTATTCAATTCAATAGATCGAAGCACATTTATTTGATGCGATTGATATTAGGCAAATCCATTGATTGACCGCTTTTCAATGAATTTCTCTTATTTAAATTGAATTGTATTAGTTTTTTTACATTTTAAATACTCTGAAAACTGCAGCATAAAATAAATTGAACAGCTTGTCATTTCGATTGTTAAAACATGTCAAAAAATGATTTTAAAAAAAGATGCTTAGAAATTATATTTATGAAGAAGAGCAATGCAATGATCTCATTTTCGAAATACTTTGTAATGTCGAAATATCTTTTAATAAAAAAAATTGCTTAATTTATATATTTTTAATAATAAGAATATTTAAAATGTATATGTACATGGATACGATTCAGTCTCTAATTTCAATTAATGCCTGCCATGATTTTATTTCTCATGTTTGCATTCCTACAATTGTGGCAAAATAGTTTCTCATTAATAATTTAAATAATATGCATTTGTTGTTGCTCTTATTATTTTGTTGCTATACCTATCTTTGTATATATTTATTCATGGCAATTTTATTAGTTCACTCCACACTTGCATATGAAAATACAAACACTCTCTCTACTCCATTTCACTTCAAATAAATGCATGCACACACACATACACACAAGACAATAACAATGAAAATAATTCTTTTTCAAGCAAAAAGCATTTATTAAGTATTCTTGTTTAATACAGACGAGTAGTTAGTTATATATTTTGAGTTTCATACGCCAAAACATTTCCTTGAGCACAACACCAAAAAAAAAAAAACAAAAACCAAAAAAAAAAAACATGAAAAAACAAAATTATTATAAAATAAAAATACATTTTGTAGTAAAATGTAATGTGGTTGTTGTTATTGTTCCAAAAAAAAAAAAAATATTAAAGGTTTCCTTGCATGAAATGTAATGTAATGTAATGTAATGGAATGCAATGCATTGGCATGGCACGAGTTATCATTCGGATATGGGATCGTATAAAATAAAAGTTTTCATGAAATTTATATTAGCAACACGTACAATCATCGTCATCATCATTATCATGAGAAGTAAGAGTAAAAATATATAAATGCATTAATGTAATACACATACACACATATATATATTGTACATACACATATACACACATATGTATGTAGTAAAATGTAACAGCAATTGAAATTGTGCATGCATGCACGGTTATACGTTTGTGTGTATGTTATAAAGTAGCTAGAAATCGTTAGAAATAGTTTCAATAAGAAGCAGCATTCGATACTGAAGCATTAAGAGTATATTTTCTTATTAGTTTTTGTTTTCGTTTTTGTTTTCGTTTTTATTTTTGTGTTTTTCTCTCTCACAAATAACAATTTAATATACAAATTTCATTCAATCACAAAACATAAATTTTGTTGTCACAAGTATAATTTCATAATATTAACCTAAGTATTTTCATTATAAGTAGTGTAGAAACTTTGCATTTTAAAATAATTCCATGCGCGCCCTGCACAATTTCTTTATGAAATAAACAAGTTTTTCCAGCCAGATAGATTTAATTCAGATAGATTCGCCGATTGTTAATTTATATGAATCGATTTAAACTTGTTTATGCCATCCGTCTTTTTGATGTTTATCGATGTTTTTAAACTGAAAATATTGAAACAAAAACTTTCTTTTCAATGACTTTTAAACTCTTTTTTTTTTCTTCCTTTTTTTATTTTAATATTTAAGTGTAAAGAAATTTCATATTCGCCTAGAATGCAATTCAAAGGAAACCCCTAAAAATAGTAATAAAATTCAAATAATAATTTGGAAGATTTCATTAAACTCCTGCAGTTCATATTTAATGTACGTTTTGTGGACTTAAAGAGCATATCTTTAAGAAATAGTCAAGTTTCTTTCTACTTTATAAAAACCTTTTTTATTGTTTGCTTGAATTTGATATTCTTTTTAAAATGCTCAGAATATTAGAAACATCCTTTTCTCTATATTTTGTTAAATAATTTAATTTTAGTTAACTTTAAATGACATTTGCATTTCAAATATAAAATTTCTTCACTTTGGACATTGATATTAAAGGCGAATTGTAGAAGCAAATCAATTTTAGTAGTATTTAAATTTCTTTAAGATTGTTATTTGATGCGAAATGTGTTGCACATGTTTTACTCGAATTTTTCTTTACCAAATTATATTTTATGAAGAACATAACAAGTTGAAATTCTTCCTTTCCTTTTGAACTCTTCTTCTACAAAAGTTGCATTTTATTTTGTTGAAGATTTTGAGCAAAAAAATAAAAAAAAATAAAAAAAATAATTTTACTCAAAAGTTCTGCGTTATGTGAATTATGCATAAATGCCTCTATTTGTATGAGTGTTTGTAGTCGTCACGTAAACTTATTTTTTTTTTTTTTTTGTGATATTCATGTTTGATGCCGTTGAATATCATACAAAAATTCTGCTGTTGCTTGCTACTGCTTCAACAACTTCTGGCTTATGCTTGTTTTTTTTTTTTTTTTTTTTTTTTTTTTTTTGTTATAAAGAAAATATTAGGCGAGTAATTGAACATGATATGAATGAACTTTGTTGCTGTTTTGCTGCTATTTCTTTATTTTTATTGTTGTTCATATTCAATTGTACGTGCTGTAATATTAAAGTTTTTTTTGCTATAATTATATTCATTAAACTGTTTCATATGCAAGGTTATTGTTATATTGCTTCCTTATGCTTTTCGTTATTTTTCATTATTTGAAGTTTTTACGATATTTCATGAAATTCTCCATATACATATTTAGATATCTAAGGGATACTTATATAATTGTGGTAATTGGGAGATATTATAATTTACTGCTGTTGTTTGTTGCATCCAGAAGAGCTTACGATACTTTATAAATCGATTTAAGCCTGTTGCCTATTTTTTTTACAGGTTGTTCGTACGGGCTGACATTTCACAGATATTTTAATGAAATTTATTTCGTGGATGCTTTTTAGTGGAAGGTCCAACCTTGCTTGGCATCTAACCATTTTTTCAAACCTGTCCTGAAATGGAGTAGTTACTTGGCATATTCTTTTGCAAAATCAAATTTTTATTAGATCTAATTTGACGACTTATGAGATGTGATCACCTTCATGACTCCTTTAACATTTCTATTGTATTCTAGGAAAATTGTAATGGTGTATTTCCAAATCGGATGGCTTCAATTGCAACGTTTTGCACTGGTTCTTAATTTGTTTAATTTTTTAATGGAATCGTAAAAAATATGAAATCGTAAAATTTATATTTAAAGTTAGAAGAGAAGTAGAGAAAATGCAATGATAAAATTCAAGGAAATAGTTCAAAAATTTTTATTACATGCGCGGAATTAGTTTCGATAATAAAATAATATACAATAAAATTTAAAAATGAAAAAAAAAAAAAAGATTTTGAGAGGAGATATTGTTGTGAAGTATTAGGAAAGGGCACTTTTGACTGATAAGTAATGTACAGATGTTTGGTTAAAAAAGAAATTATACATTTCCTTGATTCATAAATATAACTGATAACATATTTTAGAATATGATAAAATTTGTTGTGATGATTATAACCAAAATAGAATAATAAGAATAATAAAAATTATAATTAACAAACAACACTATTTTCTATAGATAACTCTTCTTTTTGCGCATTCTCCCATTCATTACCTCTAAATCTATCTTATACATTTATATTTCATTATTTACTTATTGTCTTTTGCTAATGCGTCACAGACAAATATCACACAATGGCATCATATTTACTGTATATATATAAATTTATGTAAATTTTACTTTATTTCATGCAAATCAATAACAATAAAAAATACTAATGGGAAATAAAACAGAAACAGAAACAAAAACAAATAAAATAAAACAAAATAGAACAAAAGAAAACAAAAAGAATAACAAAAACAACCAAGTATTGTGATTTTTGTAAAAGAAATATCATTTGCATGTAAATCTTCTAAAAGATAACATGCCCGCTATAACAATAGCAATAATAATAACAGTAATAGAAACAATAACAATAATAACAACAATAATAATAATAATAATAATAATAATAATATGTACATGTACAACAATTGATATGTGTGTAATCTCTCTCAGATGTTGTTACTATTTGTTATTACTAAAACAAATATAGAATAACGGTAATTTCCTTATACTACAAAATAAATTAAATACAAAATAACAGTAAAGTAAAATAAGTGAAAATGTTATAACAGATGGAATCTGATTATTAAGTAGAATTCAGGCAAACGTACAGAGAAACGAATCACGATTTATAATGCTAAAGTCTAAATGATAGCTCTGTCTCAATACTTTTCGAGTAAATTTATTATATAACAAATTCTGAATGAGTGCAATCAAAGAAATCTAAAAATTTCTCAACAGAGAGCAACTTTAATAATAAATTTTTTGTCATTGTTGTACATTCACCAGTTTTTTGTTGTTATTTTTTTTTTTGTGTTAAAAAAAAAAAGAATTGAAATAAAGCAAAACTAAAGAACGAATTCAATGACAAATATTATCATATGTAAAAAAATTTAATTTTTATATTTTATGCGTTGGAATCAAAAATGACTAAAAATAAGCTCAACAAAGGCAAAGTCTCATATTCATACTCATACTCATACTCATACTTCGTTCGCTTATGGTTTTCATAGAGCTTACTTGTTTTACTTGACTTAAATCACTGTTGTCATACAAGCATATACACACATACACATACATGCATATGTGCATGCAGATGTGTGTTTGTGCGTTTATTAAAACAAGTGCGGCACATACATTTATATAACTTTAATGTTCAACTGTATTTTTTATATTTGCTGGAAATTTTCATTTCTATTGCTGCTACTCTGTTTCCTCCATTACAATATGTTGACATTGGCTTTTGTAGGCATATTATAAGGCGTTTGTTATATTTGTGACATAAAATAAAATGCATACATTATAATTATTTTGTATCTATTTCTACTTCTGTATAATTCTACGTTATGATTGAATTTTATTAAATGAAATGTGAAAAGTGAAAAGTTGAAATAAATCAAAATAAATCAGAGTTCATATAGAAATTTCAATTTTTTTTTTAATTTTTGCATCTTTTACATAAGTGAAAGTGGTCACGTGAGGGAGGAAGTGAAAATTTTAAATTAGTGAATTTGAAACGCTTTAAATATTTTATTAGAAGAATATTTTCAGTTCAATTCTTTTCCTCATTTTTTTTTTTTTTTTTTTTTTTTTGGATCAATTTTGTCTTGCGCTCTTTGTTTCTCCGTCCCGCTAGTAGCCTTTTTGTAAGTCCACTTTTTTAACTGTCTATGCGTCCGTTTCTGTGCAGATGTATCAATTTATATTGATGGAAATCCATATAAAATTGAATTTTGAAAATTGATATTTTGTATTAAAATATGAGTCCAAGCAAATTTATCTTTAGTCAACTTGCCAATTTAATATTTTCTCTGCATAGCAATTTTTCTTAATATTTTGTAAGTAAATGTGCAAACACATCTAATTCGAAAACAAACAAAAAAAAGAAAAAAAGAAAGAAAAAAACGGTAACATATCTTTTAGCTTAAGCTGGTCTGATTTAAAGAAAAAAGTAGGTTGCGTGGTGAGGGGTGAGGGGTGAGGGGTGAGGGGTGTAACAGACATAGAAAACTTTATTGTCAATTGTTGTACATTAAAGTTATAATATAAAATAAAATTTTGTATGATTTGTGTGCATCAAATTTGAAAGGAAAGGAAATGAATGCATTATATGAATACAGGACTTTTACCTCTCTCGACAAGTTCATTAATATTAAAATTTTCTTGATTATTAAGACTTTCAAAGGAGAAAAAATTTACATATGAAATTTGCTGCTTACTGATCTGAGAATTGAAAGTTTTATGTAATTGGGAAAATGATTAAAATTCAATTAAGCTCAGTTGTTTTTTTCTCAATTTCTCAATTTTCTCTTGAAAATATTCATTTTAAAGCAAAATGAATTTACTTCTACTTTATAATTACAAAAGGTTGCCATGTAAGATGTCGATGATTATACAGAAAAATTATAATTATACAAAGATAATTAAAGTTTTATATTTAACAAATATGTCACGCCCACTTTAAAAAAACAAAACACAATACTTTCAGGTACTAAAATATTTTATCATAAAATTTTCTTTCACAAAATTATCACAGTAACTGGATTCATTGCCCGTTAAATGCAATTTGTTTGCAATCTCTGCAAAGTATAAATAAATTTTTTAAATTTTTTAAATAAATTAAATGATTAAATTAAGTTTTTTAATACAAATAACAAGAATTTTCGAAAAAGCGAAAGAGTGAAAAAGAAAACCAAAATTGTTGTAGTATAAATTTCTTATGTAATGCATTGATCAATAAATTTTTGGTTCTAATCAAATTCCTTTATCGCTTTCTTTACTCAATTATTTATATTTTACTAATGTTACGTATTCTTTGTTTTTGATAATATTTTAATTAATTAATGATTTCTTAAGGTACATAGCATTCAATAATGCTACCGCTGTCCTAATCACCTAGACTTGATCTTTAATCGGCGGTCTTGTAGACGTCTTTCATGTCCAGTTCTAGTATGAAATGTAAAATCACCAACTTATCAAACTACCCAATTTTTTCTATGTATATACATACATTTAAAAGATATTAAAGATATTAAAGATATGATAGATATTAAAGTACGAGTGGGTGCCATATAAGTGTTTACATTTGTTTATCCTTAACTTTCATAAAAAAAAATCTTATGCATATAAGATCAACACTTAACAGCACATTCTTTCTCTATTTCTATTTAATGTGTTATGAGATTTTTTACTATTAAAAAAGAATTTACACATACATATGTACAAATTCTTATGTCTATAATTCTCATGCATATAAAAATAAAAATATGTTGTTATTATTATTATTATTATTATTATTTGTTATGTTTGTGGAAATGTCTTATTTATTTATATTGCTGTACTTAAATTTTGCTACTTGTACTTTCTGAAGTGGACAAACAAAAAACTTGAGCAAAAAAAAAAAAAAATGCCATGGGCAATAATACTTTATCTCTTCTTCAGGCTTTTTGTTTTCTTTATATGAGAAATAAGAAATAAAGGGTGTGAGAAAATAAATATGAATTGAACAAGTAAGAAAGTTATATTCGATGCAAATGTTCGTTATTCATTTTCTTAAATTTTGAATAAAATATTTAAGAATGTGATGGGTATTGATTTGAAGCAGCATCAAAATAAGAAAACATGGTTCTATTAACCATTTACCAAAATTGTTTGAAATTATATTTTGGCAGTATTTTTTTTTTTTTTTTTTTGAAAAATTGTTTTATAATGCACCAAAAGAGAAATTTTTCAAAAATCGCTTGGATGTTAGCAAAATTTTGCTGTAATGGCTAAGGCATAATTTTTCAAAAATTTTTATACCAAATTAAGGCCATACATTTTCCATATATCGTACATTTTTAACACACAAAAGTCGATAAAATTCTTCTCGAAACTCTCGAAAACTCGAACACGAAGCACAAGATTCAATTCATTGTTTCGATTTGTTGTATATCGATGATTTCGTATTACGCTCTCGTAAGCTTCTTAAGTTGCCAAAGAAAATTGAAATAAATTTAGTTGTAAATTAAATTTTATAGATTCTTGTAGTTACACACATTTTTTTAAATGTTTATAAAATTTAATAATAAATTATTTTTGCAATTATTTTTTTTTTTATTTTCAATAAAATTTATTGTTATTTTTACATCAAATTCTATGTAAAATTATTTTGACTTTAATTTTAATGCTCCAGAATCATTTTTTTTTTTTTTTTACAATAATAATCATGAAGTAAAAGCCTTTTTTTTTAAAAAACCTGAAGATGGTCTTCTAATGAAGAGTTCTACAAGTGTTACGTAAACAATTATAAAGACATAACAAATTTTTTTTGTATTTACGCTAAAATTCTTTAGAAAAAATATAAAAAAAAAAAAAAAAGGGGAAAAACAAAAAATGAAAGTAATGAAACTGTAAAAATAAAAATAAAATATAACAAAAATATTTGCAAAATTTTATCATAAACATTTGCTCTATATGAAAGTCCTGCTTTGTGTCAATGTAAGTGGCCCTGCTGACAACATTTGCAACAATTTTGTTTCATTTTATTTTGATAATAATTATAATAATAATAATAATAATAAAGAAATGTTAAATTAAAAATGATGTTGAAAAATAAAGACAAAAAGAATAAATAGAAAAAGTGCAACAACAGTAATAACAACATTTCTTTGATAAATTGTTATAAATGAATTTACTGTTGACATTATTTAATTTTAGTACAACAAACATTGAAGAATGAAAATATGAAGTTAGTTATTTAGTTAATACAATAAAATGAAATTTGTTTGTTTAGTTATAAAATTTTTAAAAGTGTCATAAGCAAAAACATTTTACATATATTTGGTTGACCGAACTTATTTGGGCGATACTTCAACGAAGAACTTTTCCGAAGGTTAGCGTATCTATGTAATACTTTTATTGCTAAAAACTAGTAAATCTAACTAGATTTTGTTTCCTGCTTAGACGTCTTTTTCTAAGAAACACTGACCATAAATTCCGGGGGCGACCAATCCCCCGGAGAGATGGTTTCTGATTCATATCCATCAGGGGGCATCATGAATTTCACGAGATCAGATCCAAAGATTTAATTTGGTACCACGGGATCACCAAATTCATATTTGCCCATGTGGTGATGTTGGAGTTGGCTTCGTGGGGGCTGTGGTATCCATATCGCGGACGTAGCTCGACCTATTATGTTTATACCACTATTATAGTTTTGTCGAGCAGGGTGCCATTTCCCGAATAAAATGGCTAGCTGGGTGGGCTTATCGGGCTAATCTAATCTAAGCCTAGGGGTTTTAAGAAGGCCCTGAATCCTTACACCAAGGATTAAGCTAACTAGATGAGGTGCAATAGTGGCTTTAAATTGGAAGCTAGTCGGGACGGTGGCATACACTTTTTGACGTGTCTACCAACGCTAGCGATCATAAGTATGTTTATACCATGCATTTGAGCCTTCCAGGCAGGTATGCATGTAAAGCACTAACTGTATGACCATAAATTCCATTATAAAATATTCGATTAAGGCTGCTCCCAAATTATAAAGTGTATAAGTGAATAGATCTACTAAAAACTATAAAAAGTAAATACTGTAAAGACCACCAAAAAAAAAAAAAAAAAAAAAAAAACAACGCTGCCAGACTAAACCATTAATAAATCATCAACTTAAAAAAAACAAGATGAATTAGTTGATATAGATAAAATTTTGAAGAGTGAGACTAATGAAATCAATAAATTGAGCAACAATTGATTTTTCATTTTTTTTTTTTATTTGTTTTTATTATTTTCTATTTTAATACATTACTGATTTTCTCTTGATATCTGTTTTTTTATACTTAACATTTATTTAGTGGTCATCAGTTTGAATTTTGATAACATTTTATTTTTATTTAAGGATTGCTGGGTGCTTTTTTTTGGTACACTCCAAGAATGTAAAAATTTCTTTCAAAAATTGTGCGTATTTATTAATTATTTCTAAATTAAGTTAAGGCAGCAGCCTGCATGATACATTTAGCACAATACTCATTTTAAAATTCGGCCGATCAGTTGAATTAGTTGGGCCATTTGGATCGCTTTCTTGAAAGCTAATGTTTTCTTGACTTTAGATTTGACTTTTTTCACTTTCTTGATTACACTTAAAGAGCTTAATAATTGCATCTGATGGATCAATATTTTTTTCTTAGTACGTTGCTTTCAATACTTCTGTTATTTTTTATATAGAAAAAATTTGCCATTGTCAAACAAATTGACAGATGTAGATATAAATGGATCACCTGCTATTTCCTTTTGTTTTTTTTTTTTTTTTTTTTTTATCCATAAAAGTCTCTGTTCATAATAGAAATATTCTTTAAATATTTTTAAAAATGTTATTTAGTAGCTTTTTTTTTTTTAATATAAATGTACTATTTTTTAGTAATCTTCTTCTTCCTTCCATTCTATTGTAATGCTTAAATCATGGACTCTGAGAATTTAAATAAAAATGTGTAAACAATGACAGAATTATAAATCGCATAAAATCTGTTTCGTCGTTATTTCCGTTTTATCATTATTCCTTCTTTCTACTTTGTAATAGAATATTTTCTCTTGATTCATGATGATTCATTTTTGGTCTCATTTTCTTTCCTTTTGTTTTATTTTTTTCTCCTTTTCTTTCTTTTTTTTTTTTCTTTTTGTGGTTTTTTTCTTTTTCCTTTTTTGCTACTTTGTTTTCAATGCGCCATAGATAGTGGGTGTTTGCGTGTGTGTGTGTGTGTGTGTGTATGTGTATGTATGTACATGTTGATATACATAAGCGCTATTACAAATATGAGTAGTGTGATAGCCAGTGTATTGTTAAATTTCCTGACGCTCGGATAACTTATCATGGTGTTTTTTCTTTTTTTTTTTTTTTAAATAAAATTTGTTTGCTTTTTTAGATTTAGTTTCCTTTATTTGACTATCTTAAACATGGAATATTTTATTATCTTATGAATATTCAAATTTTTGTTATATCTCCTCTCAGTTGTAGCATCCTTCTTTTTAATTGATGCCATTATGTTTTTATAGTCTGGTTGCATGGATGACAAAGATTTTAATTTCTTAGTTGAAATTTCTTATTTTGTTGATTATGCTTATTTTGTTCGACTTTCTGCCTCATATGTGGAAAGGAAACTAAATGACTTTTTCTTGTAAACTATTTTCTTATTAGAAGAATTTTAAAAAATTTTAATTAAGACCCGGCCTATACAAAAATATATTTCAAAAAAGGTGGATCTTAAAGCTCTTCTATGCATTTCATTGTTTTTACCATCAAGATAAACCCTTTTTATTTTCATATTTGCATACTTTTCTAGACTTTCTTTTAAACTTTTAAAGTGTGCAAATTTTTATTAGAATCCCTTTTTACCTTAAAATAATTTTCCATCTTACATTCCACTGAAAATTGCTTCTTTGTAATTCCCTTAGTTGCTTCTCTTTTTTTTTTTTTTTTTTTTTTTTTTTTTTTTGTTAGACTGCATTCAAAATTTCTAAAAATAAACGGGCAAATACATTGCACACAAACTCAAAAGAATTTCTGTGCCTTGCTGCTTGCTTACCTTAAGATTTATATTCTTTTCATTCCATAATGTGCTTATTATGTTTACCTACTTGGACTTTAATTATTTTTTATTTTTTTAAGTAAAGATATTATTATGAGTAAGACTCCACGTGACGCTGTACGATGACTTAAATTTTTTTCTAGCATTTTTATTACATTTAACATTGCATACTTTAAGGTACCTACCTCTTTATCCTTTATTTGATCAAAGAGTTTTTTGCGGAAACAATTACTTGGTACTTTAAATAAAATGTGCATTATTATACTTAAAAGCAGTGATTACCAAACTTTATAATAAGTGCCATAAGGTTGGATTTTTTTTTTTTTTTAAATAAGCTTAAGTGTTCCTTTAATGCGTTGCATTACAAAATGTGGTGAACTTACTTCGAATATAAAAGAAAAAATTGCATTCTCCAATTTTCAAAAATCGGCATGTTAAAGATTCTTCTTCTCTGAATTATTGTATTTAATGTTTCATATATATTTCGGAGATACTGTTTTATTATTTTACTATTTTATTATTTCGTACGGCTAAAAGCTTAAAGATTTTAATTGTTTGTTTAAGTCTTTTCAAAAAATATTTAAAACTACTTTCAAAATAGATCAAATAAATTAGAATTTTGCAAGAAATTCTCGTTTCTTTGGTATTTTAGGGTATTTTTACAACAAATTATAAATCTGTATGGTAAAGGCTTTCAATGTTTCATTTAAAAATTATGTTTTAAAAGAAAATATAAACATTTGATTTATTTTTTTCCATTTAAAAAAAAAAAAAACCAAAACCCTACGTTGTACGATTTTTCAGTTGATTACCTTAAAATAGACTGCAAATTTTTTTTGAAGGCTTTTCACTTATTTATATATAAATATTTTATTGTTTTGTAAAATCTTTGCTCAGGTGATTCATGCGTTCAATTTTACTATTATAAATATTATAATTTTGCATTTGCCTTTTTCCTATTTTTTTTTTTTTTACTTCTCAACTTTAATGCATATTAAATTGCCTTAAATTGCGTGTAACTAACGCTTTTTTTTATATTTCTCTCCATTGCTCTCTCACCCTCGATTTTTCTCTCTCTCCTTAAAACATCTCTCTTTCTCTATGATTTTGTTGTTGTTGTTGTTGTTTTCAATGCATATCGTAATATACAAAAGCTAAAGCCTGGGAGTGCGTGCTTGTGAATTAACTAACCCTAAAGGTATGCTACCATTTATAAAATTGTTTTGTTCTGTGTAACAAAAATTAGAATTAAATGCAAAATATCATTAAAATAACAGCAACAGCAATAGCAAAAAGCAACAACTTAAAAAATAACACTTTTGTGTAAAAGGTTTGAAAAAACAAAAAAAAAAAAATAAATAAAAGGAAGAGAGAGAGAGAATGAACTTTTCCAAAGAGAATTTTGTAAAATTGTAAATGTGTGCGTTGCATGCCTGCCTGCCTGCCCGCCTGTTAGTTAGTTGACACTTTCTCACATATATATATATATATATCTACATATCTACATGTGTATAACAATCAAAGACATAACATGACATAACATAATAATAATTACAACATTCATACATTCATTTTGTAAATTTTTGTTTATAATGCGACAGACAGTTTAACATATAACATTTAACATATAACATTTAACATTCACTGCCTGAAATGCTTGTATGTGAAAAAGTGTCGGGTGCCTACGCCTTAGATTCCTGTTCCTGTTATGGTTACAGTTACGGTTACGTTTTCAGTTTCAGTTTTAGTTTCTATTTCTATTTCTATTGCTATTTCTGTTTGTGTATCGTGTATCGTGTATCGTATATCGTGCAATGCTTGTTCTTATTAAATATACTTAAATGCCTAAAAGGGAATACAATTTTAAATAAATGAAGCACATGTATGTGATGTGATGTGATGTTGATGTTGATGTTGATGTTGAGGTTGAGGTTGAGGTTGAGTGTATGTCATATAAATATATATACGTATTATTGTACGAATAAAGAGGAGAGGGATGAGTAAAATATTGTTGAATATATTTTTCATTTAATGAAATTATTCGATATCGTTTGGCAACATGATGCAATAATCGAAAATTGTGTAATGCATGCGCATATAATATTTTAAATAATTACTCACGCCAAATCAAGCACTTAACCAAGCAACCACCAAGATTCATAGATGCATAGTGAAACTAGACATAAAATCTTATTATGTTAGATTTTATGTTTTTATATTAAAAATGCTTTAAAATATGAAGGTCTGGAATACATGGACGTTTATTATGTTATACGCTAATTGAATTTTATCTATTATTTTTGTGGGTTTATTGAATTTTTTGTTTCGCTTGGGGAGTGGTACCTCCTAGAAAGGGCTGCTTTTTTCAATTTTCTGTTTATTTTATATATTTGCTACAGAATATTTTAAAGTGGCTTTATTGGATGACATGATTCTCTAAAAGAAATTTAATTTCACATTTTATTAAGCAAAGTATTGTAGGTTAGTTGAAAGTCGTCTCGGATCGACCACAACGTTTTAGTTTTTTTTTTTTTTTAGTTGCTTTCTCTTAATTAACTTAAAGTTGCCTTGAAAAGTTTATAAAGTATAGAAAATTCTTTAAAGTAAGACTGATATGATTAGCCTTTTAAACAGGGTGTTGTTTGCTTTTTGTTTAATTCAGAAAAGAAAAATATTAACTTTTATTAGCATTTTTATTAAAAGTGTTAAATTCTCTTTGCTTTTGCCAGTTGCATCTAAACACAAGTAAAAAATGTCATGTTATACTCGCTTACTTTTTCCTTGGTGAGAGAGAGAGAGAGAGAGAGAGAGAGAGAGAGAGAGAGTTGCTTTTCTTCCTTTTTTTTTTTAAATCCTTAAAATGATTCAAGTGTCAAAATATTGTGTCCCTTTCTTTCTTAAATAAAGGCAACATTCCTCCTCTGAATAGTTAGGTTAACATGCATAGAGAAAAAGAGAGAGAGAGAGAGAGAGAGAGAGTGAGAGTGAGAAAAAAGCTGATTAGAGTGCAAATGCCACTGAAAAATGCACATGTTGGAGTTGATTTATGTTGCAATGAAATGCATGAAAATTCTAGAAATTTAAATTTAAATCTTTTTATAGTGCTGTGATTTTATCTTTTCTTTCGTTTCTTCCTCTTTTATACTTTCTTTATCATTTAGTCCATATTTATGTGATAGCATTGAATGTTTTGATCCTTTAAAAAAAAAAGGGGGGGGGGGGGGGGGAAGGAAATGAGAATTTATTATAGCAATCTCCTTTTCTTTTGTGTAAAATAAGTGAAATCCACGACACAATTTATGACAACATTACATTTTGTTCTCTATGTACAATATAATGTTGTTTTAGGGATATAAAGTGGTAACGGAATATATTTATAAAATTGGAAATTTTTTTAATCATGCCAAAACACCAGCATCAAAATTATTGCATGATAAATTTTTTAATTCTATCATTTAATTGTGGCATCAACTTACAAATAAATAATCATTCGAACCATTGAAATTAGATTTTATTGGTTAGTTAGTTAGTTATAGAAATATTTCTGAAATAGAGTAACGCAGAAGATTTTACCTGATTCTGATCATTTATAGTTGAATTTTATTTCATAAAAATAAAATTTATACTAATTTTGAATAGAAACATAAAATTTTATTATACGATGAGCACAATTTAAAATAAAAATTTATATATGAATTATTTTGTTTTGATTTTTCAATTTGTGATTTCTAATAAAACTAGAAAAATACTTTCTAAATTGTTTAAAAATAAATGCTGTATAATAATAATAAATTAAGAAATAAATTTAATAAGTTTACCAATCAAATTAATTGTGTTATCACGACAATAAAAGTACAATAAAAGTATTGGTTTTCCATTTTATAATTTGGCCGAGAACCAAATTATTAATTCAAAAAAAAAGATAAAAAAGTATTTGCTGGTCAAAATAATATTTGCACAATAATTCTACTTTAAAAAGATATTTGATTCTCTTTTACAAAAAGCATCTCTAAATTGTGAATTTTTTTTAGGATTTTTCACGCGGCCGTTCAATCCATGACGATCCATGGCGATGCATGACGTTTTCTTACAATCTAACTCTTCTAACTTTATTACTTTGTAGCTGAAAGAAGCTAAATAAATAAAAAAAAAGTGATAAAACGTCCTTAACTTAAAAAAAAGACTGATTCTCCGTTTATTAATTCTTCGTTAAGCATTGTCCGTTGAGAGAACGGACAATGTAACTTTCTTAGTTTCTCAATTCTAGACATTAAATTATTAATACATAAAGGCGTTTATTAGTATAACTTTTATTGTTGTTGTTGTTGCTAAAATTTATATTATACCTTATTTAACTGTTAAACTATTTTTTTTTTTTTGGCCATAGCATGTAGCATGCAATATTTTTTTTTTTGCCATAACGCCTTAAGAGTTTTGGTCTGGTGTTGTATGTGCAAGCAACTTTTTTAAATAGTCAATGCGTTTGAGTGTTTACAACAAAAAAAAAAAAAAAAAAAACACAAGTGGTATATTTAAGATTCTTAAGTCCAAAATTCGTTTGTTACTCTCCTGCTACATTTCTGCTTTCCATTTGAAAGAAAAAAAACTCAGTTCAAGTAACAATTGACATGCAGTATTTGTAGTATAAAAAAAAAAAAAAAAACAACTAGCTTTGTAAAACTGAGGTAATGATGGCAAAAAAAAAAAATATGGGAGACTGAGAAAATGAAATGAATGCATTTGAAAATTATAGAAATTTTGGTGCCTGCTTAAAAAACATTTAATTAAAATTTGAGACAGACTTTTTGACTATCACTTTCTCTTCATTTAATCACTAATCATCATATATAAAAGCAAAAAAAAAAAAAAAAAAAAATGTACGCAATATCCAAATCCAAATCCAGTCGCCACAAAAACCACCGTTTTTTTTTTCTAATTTTTTTTCTAATATCTTTAAAACTTACAGCCTGCAGGTTGATATTAAATTTACATGAGTAGACTTAGCAGGCGGATAGACAAATGAATCTATGAATTTATATCAAGCCTATTTGCATGCTGTGCAAAGTGGTGTAGTGGCTGCAAAAGAGTCATCATTGGTCATCAAAAAAAATCATTGTAAAAACTTTTATACTTTCAAACCATTAAATTCTAATTAGCTTTGAATATTATAAATTTTTCTTATGGTACTACTTTATGTATGGATGTATGGATGTATGGATGTATGGATGTTTGTTTATACATTCATTGGGTAAACAATTTGAATATGAAACCTTCCGTTTATAATGTCTGTCTATGAATAGCCAACACCTGTATACACAAGACTTAAATTGAATGGAAGATAGAGAATGAAAGGGAAAAGTTCTATCAGAAATATTCAACTGAAATTATGAATGAATAAATGGCAACCCAATGCACTTAAATAGAAATTTTGTTAAGTTGAAAGGAGTTCGTTCATACAACAATCTAAGTAAAACAAAATGTATATATACATATATATATATATGTGTGTGTGTGTACATATGTATAAGCATGCTTTTATGTATTTCATAGTAAGCCTGATAATGTGCCATTGTTATAGCTTGTTCTTGTACTTTCCAAAAAGAAAAAAAAAAAAAAAACAACTGAAATGAAATTAACAATTTGGGAATAGTAACAGCATACTGCAGGCCAAATTTATAAAACTTGTAACATTCAATTATGCTGACTTAATTAATCGATAATAAAAGCAATAAATATCAAATATTTGATCTTATTGTTTTGTAATTAAATGTCCTGAATAAAAAGGCTTAGAGGCTTTATATACTCAATGGAATACTTGCCCCACAAATTTCTTAATTTTTTTTTTTTTTTTTGCTTTATTTTAACAAATCTCTAAAATAATTTTTTGAATAGAGCGTTTTTCTTATAGGCAGCCCTTAAAATTGCTTTTCAAAAATCATTTTTCACAACTTCAAAACTGATTACTTTACTCTTAGTTTACTCTGGTAAGTACAGCGATGTCTCAGAGCACCTTATTGAAATATAAAATTAAATGAGAATATTTAAAAGGTGTTTCATCTTAATTTGCTCAATCGAATTGGGAATTTTATAAAGTTTTGCTACTAAATAATAATCGAAATATAATTTTCCTTTGCACTCCACATTTTTGTATAACGTTCTTTAAAGGCTTTAGGTGACATACTTCAAACTCACTATGGCCTGATTTTCTAAAAAAATCTATTTATACAAATGATTGAATACTTTTGCGCTCATGGAGTAACAATCTCAGAAAAATTTTCTATAATTTACGGAAATTTACGAAAGTTTGTTTGAAGGAATTTTGTTTTAATTGTTGATGATTAAGCAAAAAAGAACAAAACAACAAAAAAAAAAAAAAGAAAGCTTTTAGAAAAAGAAATTAATTTTCCTTTTCATTGTTCGTTCATATTAATGGAAATATTCTGTTGTTCATTTTATCGTTGATAATATCTCGTTGAAAAGGAAGGAAGAAAGCACGTTGACAACACTTGACCATGTTGTTTGAATTTTCATTTTTTTTTTTTTTTTTTTTTTTGCTATACATTTTTCTATCACAATAACAATTAAGTTTAGTGTTTGTACGTGCCATTTTATTAAATTTTTTTTTTTTAGGTGTGTGTAAGGTTAACTCCTCTAGTTAACTGTTGTGTTACTTTTGCTGTTCGTCTTTCATTTTTTTATAAATTGTTCGGTTTTTTTTTTTTTGGTTATTTTAGTTACTTATTTTATATCTAGAATTTATAGTCAAACTTTGTAAGTTTGTAACATAAAAAAAAGGTATAAGATAAATTTAGAATAACTTTCTGAATCGAATTAATGAAGTAGAAAAAGAAAGCAATAGTTAGGTACTTGATTTAAAAAAAAAAAAAGAAAAAAAAACTTGTTGCTTTTTATGTAAAGTATATTTAGAGATTCATGATTTCTGTCCAAAACATTAAAATAAACTTTCACGTATTTTAAAACGTACTTGATGATATTTTCTGTTTTTGAAAACAATCAAAATTTCTATATGACTTTTTCTATGTTAAGTGGCTGGCTTGCCGTCACATAGAAATCTGACAAAGTATTGACAATAATCGAAAATAAACAAAAATAAAAGGTAAACAAGATAAATTTTAAGTGGTCATCATTCAATTCAATTGTTCAATGAATTGAATAATTTTGTAAAGTTTTATTAAACAATCAAGTTATTGAATATGAATAACAAATTTAGATAATTCTTACAAAACTTTTTTAAAGTTGGAATTAACTGAGAAATTTAAAAAAAAAAAAAGAGGACACATTTTGTTGATATTTTACTGATAAAGAAACGCCCAAGGCTTTACAATAAATAACGAGAAATTTATTTATTATTATGGCTTAAAAAAATATATTTTCTCATTATCCTTAATAATGCCTAAAAATATACCTTAAGAAAATGAAACAAATAAGTTTAAAAGAGTATGAGAGAGAGAAAGTAAGCGAAATTAAATTAAGAGCGAATTAATTATATTTTAAGAAGCATTGAAAGAAGAAAAAAGTGACAAACAAGAATAAAGAATCGTAAATAGTTTAGTAATAAGTTTTTAAGTTAGTAAACAACATGAAATGATGACAAACGCAAAACTTCTTTTTTCATATTCTTTTTTTTTTTTTTTTTTTTCTGCTCTGTTTGGGTTTTTCTTCAACGTTAATCCTGTTAAGTAGAACATTTAAGTCAGGAAAGATACAAAAAGAAGAAATACAATAAGTGAAGAAAAAAGCAATATAATCCTGCCATAACGAAATCCATGCTCATGATATTATTAGGAAAAACATTGTTATGAATTAATTTGGCAACCAAAAAAGAGCACAAAAAATGCAATAATAAAAAGGATAAAACTCTGGAGAAGGCAAAGAGAAAAAAGTGAAAATATAACATTTCTTTCGGTGGCGAATTACGCAAACCGTTTTTGTTTTTATGATATCGCTATCTCTCTCTCTCTCTCTCTCTCTCTTTGTATATATATCTCTAACTCTGCTTTATTATTTTTCCATTACTTTTTTTGCTTCTTTTATATCGTTGCATGAAAAATATGAAATTTCCGTCTTTGACACGCAAAAAAAATTTCAAATTCGTCTACCATGAGTAATCTTAACTAAGGTTTTACAAAAGTACCCACACATACATACATACTTACATACATACATGTGGTGCAGAGAGAAGAGAAGAGAAAAGAGATGAAAAAAAAGGAATATTTAATTTAAGCAAATTTTCAATTTATAATGATAAAATAGAAAGTAAAACAAAAAAAGTTAAGGGGCTCATATGATTTTTGTTGTAAAAGATAAATATTGTAAATGGTAATGGGTGGGTGAGAAAAGGAAACCTGATTGGATACATACATACATTAGGGTTAGAAATTATCCAACAAAATCAAGTGGCTTTGTTAACTGTGGAAATGTTTTGGATGAAAATGCTTTCTAAAAAAGTAAAAAAAAAGTATTTCTTCCTTTTTTTTTTTTTTGCTTTATTTGCTTGTGTGCTCAAAATTGAATGTGCTTGCTTTTTATAACTTAGATGATATTTTTGTTTTGTTTTTGATATTCCATTTTTTACCTGCCAATGTAAAGAAATGAGAAGAAGAAGAAAATTTGTAAATTTCTCTAAAGAGAAAGGCACTACAATCTAAAAAAAAAAAAAGAAAGAAACAAACGGAATGGAAAAAAAATTGCATAAAAGTATGCTGCTTGTGTGAGTGTGTGTATTATTTGTGGTTTATATAAAATTTTCAAAAAAGGTACAAGCTTCAAATAAAAAAAAGGGATAAAAAGCATTAAAAAGTATTTTGTGTTGTGTGTAATGATTACAGTTACCAGCAACGGATTTTTGCAGCCATTTAGACAAATTTGCAAATGGGATTTTTACAATTTTTTTTATTTATTTACTTTATTTGATTTGGTTTTTTTTTTTCTTTGCTTTTGCCATTCTCTTAAGCGTTTACTAACAATAAACTTTAATCGCTTTTTGATTTGTCATAAATAAATTGATAAATTATGAATTTTATGCATTCCCATTCAATTAAATTGAATTGAATTGTATTCTCTTCTAGAAGTTACCTCAAAAAGTTATTTATTAAGTATTCTCTTATTGCTGTTGATTATGATAAATTTTGATTAAACAAAGAGTAATCTGAGGAGAGTATTTAAAATATTTACTCAAAATTAAATTTAGTTAGTTATGCTAATTAAATCACTCTCTCCTTGTTTACTCTCTTTTTCTTTTGCTATACAAAGTTCTAGAACAAATGAAAATCAAATGCCACCAGAAAAAAAAAAGAAGAAGAAAATGATAATGAGAATAGAAAAGCAAAACTAAATTTTAGTGTGCTACCACCAGTTAGTTAAAATAGTTAGTTAGTTAAAATATATTTTAGATTATTCTTAATCTCATCTATTTTAAATGAGCAAAATCTCTGTGTTCGTTTTTTTATATTAAAAGAGCTTACAGCGTTAACATAACTTTTCTATTATAAATAAATATCAATCTATTTGTTAAATTTGTTAAATTATAAATTATAAATGGCCATTTAATTAATTTTTTGTTATGTATAATTTTATACAAAAATTCCCAAAAAGTTTTTATTAATGTAAATGTTTTTAACATTTTCGTAAGAGTTTATCTCAAGTACTTTTTGATGAAGCTTTAGAAATTTTCTACAAAAATTTTTGTACTATACAAAAGTTTTATAGCTTACATTAATTATTTAATTTATTATTATGTAAATGTATTTAAGTGTCTGTTTACATCTTATTTGATTTATTAACATTTTGGTTTTTTGCCCTCTGGAAAATTCTGTCGTTGCAACATTTTGTCATTTTGCTCTTATAATGCCAAATATATATATATATATATATATATATATACTTTTTTATATTATAACTTTTTTTCCACATTTACATATTTATTTTAATTTTTCTTCTCTTCTTTGTTTCATTATTTCTTTACGCTTTTCTTTTTCTTCTTTGTTTTAATGATTTTCTTTTAATAAAAATTTTTATGAATTTATGTGACAACATTTGGCTACACAATTATGACTGTTACTTTTGTGGTAATGTTGTTGTTCTTCGGCCCTCTCTCCTCTCCTTCTTTTGTATTGTATTTAATTATTTAATTCTGTTGTAATAAAAATAATAATAATAAATATTTTTTTCTAAAAATGAATGAAATTTTTTTTAATGTATCAGTTGATTGTTTTGTTGATTGATTTACTGATCAGTTAGTTGATTGATTGATTGATTGATTGATTGATTGATTGATTGATATGTTCGCACTTCATTTTTCATTTTTTATTTTTTATTTGCAGCAATATCTCGCGAAGATAATGATGAAACACAACCGCATAATTATCAGCATCAGCATCATCATCATCATCATTATCATCATCATCATCATCCTCATCGTGGTGTTGGTGGCCATAATAGTCACAATAGTCACGGTAATAAAGTTCCCTATAATGGTTATAATTCCGAAGAATATTTGGATAGACTGGAACCAAATGGTAATATACCAACAGATAAATCCAATTGTCGATATGATGGAGGTGAGTAAATAATTTTCTATATAAAAATATTTCATTTCATAATATGCCTGCCCTGCCCCTTGCTTATTTAATTAATTTTATAAATCATATATAAAGTACCATAAAAATAAAAAATAAATGGACTTTTCTTTTATTATATAAAAAAATGGATAAAATTTGAATGGAATGAATTTTTTAATTCTTTGTAGTGTCCCTGCAATATGAATGGGAGTATGCCTTTGTGATTTTTTATGTAAATTTTATATAAACTTTTAAATGCTGAATATTTGAATATTTGAATATCGATTTGAATGTTGGTATTCTCAAAAATATTTAAATAAATATTTTATGCGTGATTCTTTCTTAATTTCTTAATCATTTGTTACAATCATCATCATCATCAGCCATCTGAATGTTAAGCAATATGAAATTTTTTTTTTAATTTTTTTTTATTTTACAAAGGACCAGAATACAGAATACAAAATGAATGTTTAAATAAATGAAGATAGAAAAGAATAAGTGATTAAAGGAAAAGAAAAAAAAAATTAGAACAGTAGTAGAGAAATATTTTAATGATGATTTTTCCGTTAGTTTGTGGTTAACAAAACTTTTACTAATTTACATTTTCTTTTTCACTTTTTAATAATTTGCTTTTTATAATGCGACACAAACAACAGAGTGACAAAAATACGTACTCAAAAAACTGAAAAATTATATATGTGTGTGGGTGTATCAAAAATTCTTTTTTTTTAATTCGAGATTAAATTTATAACAATTTGTCCAATTTTATGTCTTGGCTTGTTGGAATATTTTTGCATTTTAGCACGAAAAACAGACGGCCAGGCAGAAAAGTCAAAACTCATTTGAAAATAGGATTGTAATGATCTTAAATACTTATTATTCTTTAACGTGGTTAATTGTTGCAAAAGTTTGCAGAATAAACTTTGCATATTCTTTTATAAATTCATAGGAACATGTAGATTTGTTTTTTTTTTTTCATTTCTAACTCGCTGATGATCTTTCTGGTTTTTAGATCAACTAATAATCCAAAGTTATTTACTGTTTCTATTTGATTTTATGCCAAGCAGCTTTTTATTTTTAAAGAATTTAGTTTATTTTAATTTGTTTTTTTTTTGGTTGTTGTTGTTCTTATATTTTCTTTTTTTACAATTATGGAATGAAATGGAATGGAATTATAGAAATAGAAATATCAGAAAATTATAATAAAAAACTGTTGAATGGAAGATTTTTATCAAAGGAAATGGTATGATGTTAGAAAGTGCATAAAGTGAAAGAGTTTAAATGATCAAGGTACGCGATCACCTCGTAGACAATTAAAAAGCTTTAAAAGTGGACCCTAAGCAAAAAAAAAAAAAAAATTAAGTCTCAGTTTGACAAAATAAAGGGAAATGGGAAATAGAACCATTGAAAATACTAGGTATAATAAAACTATATTGGATATTTTATTTGTCTGTCTGTCTGTTTGTCTGTCTGTCTGTCTGTCTGTCCATTTTTAAGCTTATTTTTCTGGTTGCTGCTTTTTTATAGAAAATTTTTGCATATAAAAAATTCTGGTAAAAATTTGCTAAGAAGAAAGCAGCCGGCCGGCCGGCCCGGCAGCACGTTTTCATGAACAATTTATGTTTACACAGTTGGCTGGTTGCTTGCTTGGTTGGCTGGTTGTTTGATTGGTTGTTTGTTTATTTATTATTCTTATAAGTAATTTTTCAATATTTCGTTGAAATTTCATTATTAAATGTAAACGTAATGTAAATTAAAAAAGTCCAAATGCTTTCGTTTTTTCCTTTTTTTTTTTTTTTTTTTTTGATTTACTTTTTTTTTACTCTTCTTGTGTAGATATTTGAAAATGATTTATATGTTGTTAGGAATATTGCATGTAAAGTAACTTTTAATTGGTACAACACTCTATGTTTACTAATTTTATATAAATTTACGTAAACTAATTTTATTTTATTTTTATTAATCTTATTTTTATTGAAGTTTCTAGTTTAATTTAGTTTTTAGTTCGGTTTAGTTGTGCTTCTACTAAAAGTTTCTTCATGAAATTTTACATTTGACGTAAAAAGAAGGTATAATAAGTTTGTAAGAATGTAGGTAATTGATATAGGGATTTAAGATGATCGATTTTTATAAATAGATTTAAGCATAAGCTTCTACCAGTGAATTCTTCATGCCTCATGATTCCATATGTAGGCATATGTTGAAGTATTTGAAAAGATACAAATCAACTAAAATTTCATTTGAAGTTGAAAAGATTGAAAGACAACTTTCCATAGTTGAATATTTTCTCAAATAAAAATTTAAATTTTGTCATATAAAATTTACGTTTAAAATTTTGATCACATTACATCACACTTCAATTCAAATTTTATCTGCCACCTTTTTCATAAACTGATATTTCTCATTTAGCTTAATTTTTCTACTTAATTTTTTTTTTTCTTGTGTTATACTGTAATGGCTTTTTTTCGTTCAAATGAAATGAGGTCAATTAGAAGTTGACCACGATCGATTAATACTTTTTTTTTTTTTTTGTTTTACACATTTTTCAATATTTTAGTTTTACATACTAACCGCATTTGCTACACATAAAATAAAGTAAAAAAGTTTTTTTTAGCAAAAAAATTTATGTACATGGTAAAGAAAAAAAAAATATGTCCCATTGAACAAAATTCAAATGTTACGTTAAAAATATATAAAATATAAGTTAATGTTAGTAGGAATAGTTAGGTAGGTAGTCATAATAAAAAAAGACAAAAAACCTTTAGGAGGGAGGTAATATTTTTTAGTTATTTTAATTGGAGTAAACTATTTAATAAGTCTGGCTTTGAAAACACTGATAGAAGAAGTTACAATTTTAAGAATGGACAGAAATTCATATCATATTGTAAATGATTTTATTTAGGGGTATTTTAGGGGTTGCTGCTCAAGGCATAATAATGGTTATTTCTGAACAAGTAACTAAATTTAAAAACAATTAAAAGAGTATGATGATTGAAATTTATTAGATTTTGATACTTTGTTTTTATTTTTTAATTTTTTTTTTTAATTTAATAAATACAATTTATGCAAGCGAGCTTTGAAAAATACAGCAGAATTTATGCTTTACAAATGCGTTTACGCTTTTATATAAATTAAATAAATAAGAGATATGCTAAATTTGAAAATATGTAAACATTTGAAATTTTTTGTTTGGCTGTATTAGTAAGAATTTAAATATTTCTACCAATCACATATTTTAAATGTGAGCATAATCATAAAAATAAGAGATTTTAGCAATTTAAATATGTCTGTGGTCTCCTGCCAAATGGATGTTTAACAATTTAAAAATGCGATATTGCTTTGAGAAATTTATGATATTGCTAAAATTGTCACATTTAAAAAATTTTTTTAAATTAACGGGATTTAAATCTCTTTAATTAAATTTCATCCAGATTTTAGATCAGTTATCTTTTTAAGATACCTTCTTCTCACCATTTTATTTTTAATTATAAGTCATTTTCTATATTTTTTCACAGTCTCTAAACGGTGATAACCAAAATTAAAATAAAAAGAAAAAAAATGAAGAAAAATGCAAGGAATGTTAATTAAATGTCTAACCTAAATAAAAAAGGTTGAATGGTGAAGAAAGGTGGGGGGGGGCTGGAAAAAATTCAATTATGAGAATGAATGAAAAAGGAATTCCATACAATTAGAAATTGAAGCAAAAAAAGAAAAACAAAAAAAAGGTCCATAGAAAGTTCCCAATATTCCTCGCTATTTCTCCATGTTTCTATTTTTCTCTTTTTTTCTGTATGTTCTGTTTGGGCCAAATTTTTTTATGTATATCTGTGCATTTATACATTAAAATTGTGTCTAATTATTCTTAAGTATTTGTCATACAATTATTATGGCACATTATGAATTGGAAAAAGGGTCTTTTGGTGGAGAGTTGAGAAAAGTGATGGAATGTTATTGCATTGAAATATGTATCAAGTATGATTCTTATTTATTTTTCTTTCTATTTAATATTATACGAAAGATAATCGTTTAAGAGTACCTCAGTATTCGTTGATGGATGCATAAAAAATTCTGAGATTTACATTTCACATCATTTGAAATTTTATTTGTGTTTCTTTTACCATTTGCGGTTTTGAATTGTTACTATTTTCGGCTTTCTAAAACATTGACATATTTTCCTTTGCTATGTGCTTTGGTGATGGATGTACCAAACAAAGTAAAAAAAAAAAAAATTTATAATACTGATTTTACCATTCCCGAACAAAATAACAAAACTGCAGATTTTTATAGAGTGAAAATTGCTTTTAGAGGAAAAGAGACTATTTACTATGGCCCAAAACCTGACTGCTTGCCTCAATGCATTTTAAAATTAGCTGTATATGCCAAGTGTTCCATTTTTCTGGCTTGGTTTTCTAGTTTGCTTTTCATGTTTTCACATAATTTTTTTTTTTTATATTTCATCCAATACAAAGGGAAATGAATTTATTATTTGTACATTTTTGATAATAACTTTTAATTAATTATCATGAAAAAATATATAAAAAATTATCTTAATTTCATTTCATTTCATTTCATTTCATTTCAAAATCATTATGAAATTATGAAGAATTATTATTTAAAATAAATGACAATAGAATTTACATTGAATTGGATTATTGAAAGAAAATTAAATGGACAAATGATTCTATCAATATTCTTGTATTAAATGTTAATGAAAAGAAAATATAGAAATTTATTTCAAGATTTCCAAAAAAAAAAAAAAATAACATAAAATACAAAAGTTTTAAAATTAAGGAAAAAGAAAATGGAAATAAAGAAATGATGGCACATAATGTCATCCAAAAGAATTGAATATGATATTTGACAATAATATAAAATGAGATGGATTTATGAAGAAGTTTCTTCTTCATTAATAAATTTTTGAAACTTTGTGTAAACGATTTTAAAAGTAAGCGTTACCTTGCCTAGTTAGGCATAACATTTTTTAAGTTGATTGTAGATGATTTAAATGCATTGATCTTTGTATAATAATAATAAAAAAAAAAAATCATTTATGTGAAGCTGCTTTTCCAATTTGAAAAAAATTGTTACCTGACTGACTTTAATTTAGAAAATGGTTAATAAATTTTATAGCATTTTTTAGAAATGTAGATAATTTTGAAGTAGCACCTTTTAATACACTTTGAGAATATGTTTTAATTAAATAACATTTATAATTTATAAGTTTAGAGTTTTTGAATTGTTATAATATTTTTCCCAATATAAAAAAAATTGCATTTAATTAATGTTAATACATAAAATTAATGTATGAAAAAAAAAAATTTGGCATTCAAGTGTAAAATTTGTCTGTTCAAATATACATCACATAAAATGTGATTTGTTAATATTATGGGGAATTGTGTACATATAAACAATCTTGGCAAACTATCATATAGAAAATGCTGGGATAGTTGATTGGTACACTATAAAGAAGGAAGAGAATACAGAATGGCAAATGAGCATGATTTAGTTCAAATTGCATGAGACAATGCTCACATTGGCACAAACATACATAAAAATATTTATATAAATATTATTGTCATGGTACATGTAAAAATATTGTAAAAAAAAAAATGTTCAACTTAAAACTGAAAACTGAAAACAGAAAACAGAAAAGAGTGAACAACAATTGATTGTATAACAACATGATTACAACCTACCGCAATACATTAAACGTACCCCAAGTTTTATGGCGTTACATATGTCTATAGTTATATATATACAGCAAAGGCGATATAAAGGCATAATGGCACATGCTTAAATAAAAGCAACCAATGTAATAGACTTAATAAAAATTTATATGCTCATATTATATGCAATACACATACACACACACATATATATATATATATATGTAGATACATGTATGTCTGTATGTATGTATGTATGTATGTATGTACCTGTTGTGTATGTATGTATCATTAAAATACTTTATTTAACTAAAATGTATAAGAATATGCTTTCATGTAATAAATGTACACAGGATTAATTATACCATCAGTAATTTTATATTACTTGTGTTACAGCAGCAAACAAATCAATAGACAATGACAAAGATAATGTAAATATGCAATTATGTGTGTATGTATGTGTGTGTGTATGTATGAATAAAAGATGTGGGTGTTTTTGCTTATTTGTTATACCAACACAGGCGTACAAAATAAAAAGCAAGAGCACGCAAAATGGCAATTTACATTTTGTCACAATATACTACTACTTGTCCTTATTATGCATATTACTCAGTTTCATATGAGTATCAGGCACATGTTACAATATGAACCGTTATTATCTATAACAGTAAGCACTATTTTTTCTTTCTCTCATTTTTTTTTTCTCTGCACTATTTCTCTCAACTAATATGCACACACATTTTACACTCTCAGAGTAATATGTAAAAATATTTCAGTTGATGTGAAACGATTCTCAAATACATTGAATTAATACAATTAAAATTTTATTATTACGTAAGTAAAGTAAATAAAATAGTTTTATTGGATAGTTTGGACAAGAAAAATATATTTATGGGAAATATAATGGATCCATTGGATTTATAAAATTTACACAATCAATTAAGAAGGTTTTTTAAAAAAAAGTAAAATCTAAAGTGTATATCCTTATGATACCACAAAGGTACATGTCTGTCCTTTATATTCAAATTTTGTAGAAAATGCTAGAAATATGTATATTACGGCATAAAAGAATGATAATTTATTTTTAGTTCTTGTGAAAATGTTGCAAATGTCAATCAAGGTGATTCAAATTCTCTACTAAACTACAAACTCTATGCTAAAGTACATTTAATAAATTTATGTGAAAATGGCATTTGGTAGAATTCTATTAGACTGACCAATTAAACGAAATAAACTTTTATTGAAATATCTTAACCTACAGAATAGAAATGAGCGAAAGAGTGCAAGAAAAAAATTTACGAATAAATTCACCTCAAATTGAAACAAGAGTTCCATTTAATTGTATCATACTTTGTAATAAACCTAATACACCAGTTACGGCAATTTTATATTGTCTATAAATATATTTTGTTATCTAAACTTTTAGGCAGTTTATTTATAAATGTTGTAAATGTTGTAAATTTCATAATGACTGACTTGGGAAGCACAGTCTCTTAGTTATTACAATGATAAAGCATAAAACTCAAATTTCATATTTTAAATTAAAAAAAAAAAAAATTGCCAATAAAATGAAATGGAATTCGTACACTTGTGAGTAAGTGAAAAGAGTATACACTTATAGACATATTTTTTTTTATATCTAACATAACTAATAAAATATAAAAAATTATAAAATTGCATAAATTCTAAAATGCCAAACTTCTACATGAATGCACGTTTGCACAGTAAAATAAATTGTACCTCAATGTTTAGTTTCATTAGAATCATCAATAAAATTTTTGTTGTAAAACTTTTATGAAGACTTTTTTTTTTATAAATATGATTTACGAATTTTTTCAAGTTTCTGAGTGTTTGATTATCCATGACAATTGAAAAAATGCAGCTTTCCAAGCATGAACGTATCATATCTCATCTTATGGCTAACCATTATCTTTTTTTTCATCATGAAGTTATGCGTAACTATATGAGTAAAATGGCATTTGCCGTATGCCATTATTTGTCCTTGGATTGGAATCCTTCAAAAAAATACTATACGTCATCAACATTCCCAGGTATGATTTGGCGGAGTGAAGGCTTTTGTAAAAATTCTTCAGCGATTTCTTTTGCTTTATTCTAAAAGAAACTCACAAGTGTACAAAGTATTCGCATAAACCATAAATGCTGTAGGGTATAATAACAAGAATAAGGAACAAAGAAGGAAATCATTTAGAAAAGTGAATTAAATGTTTATTTTCTTTTTAATTTAGTTTCTTATTTTTAGGTGAGATAATTCTTTGAAAGCTTCATTTTGACTATTTTTGTTAAAGAAGCAAAAAGAAAAAGAAAAAGAAAAAGAAAAAGGAAAAGAAAAAGTAGTAGTATAATAATAAAAATAGAAATAAAACTAAAAAATAAAATATGTGAACTAATAAAAAATGATAAATTAAATTTTATGTAGGTGGAAAGTTAAAAGTTAATATTGAATGAGACATAGAAAGTTAACATCTCTCGTTATAAAGTTTAATCATCTATTGCCACCATCAACCAACCAACCAACCAACCAACCAATCAACCAACCAACCAACCAACCCACCAACAAACCAACGTTGCTCTGCTTGCTATCACCATTCAATTCTAATAAATTTTTTCGTTTGCTTTATTTTAAATTTATTTATTTATGTGGCCTTCCTTCTTCATTTGCTTTACTTTTTACTTTATTTAATTTTATTTATTTCTTTTTTTAGTTTTTAAACATTTCACTGTAAATACTGTCTACATTGTACGTCTGCCTTTTTGCTTGTCTGTCTGTCTCACTATACATTTTTCTATTTGCTAACTGCATTATTTTTTAAAGGTTAAAATGCTTGACTGCACTAAACTTACTATAAAATTGTTTTCGTTAGTGTTTTATTAGGTGGTTCAAAAAAAAAAATCATTTCATCGACCTAAAATTTAAATAATGAAAATAACATTTTCAAAAAATATTTGAAATTTTATAATTTGTATAGCAAAGGCTGATCACAAAACTGGTTCTAGATTTAAGCGATAAACATCTTTCATATTCCTTTCCGAATTACCCAACATGTACGCTCTCATTATTTTACTTTATTCTCTCTCATTTGTTCTCTCTTTGATAATTCATTTCTTTTTTTCTTTTCTAAAGTAATTTAATATGAATTGAAGTAAAGTGAAAAGAGTAAGTGCAAGCACGCTTACATGCATATGCTTGTTTGTGGGTGTGTGCATTATTTGTATATATATAAAAATGGCCAAAAGTCAAATAGTAAAAATGTAGTTATAGTAAATATTACTCTTGAAATAATAAAGAGAAAAAAAAAAAGCAAAAAACAAAAAACTAAGGCAAGAAAAACCTTTTAAAAGATTATATTTATATGTGGAACATAAGCACAAATTGTTTGTTTTCATCTCTGTGATGCTTCTTCATCGTTTTCCTTTTTTTTGTATAACGTATAATGTACGGCATTGTCTATTGTATATCTTCGTTATCCATTATTCGTTATTCATTATCCATTATTCGCTATCTGTATACTTAAGAAATCGTATCACAAATCTTGGCGTTTATAATATAAATATGAGATGTCTAGAATAAAACTTTTAGCATTACAAGACTTTATATGTAACTAACATGCATGTTTAAAACCACATAAAAAAACAAAAGTAAAAATAATACAAACGGATAAAGGCCGTCTTTAAAATACCTTGCATCTCTTAATTGACTAAAAAGTTAAAAATGTGGAAGAAATGTGGAAGTTGAAAGATTCAAATAAAAATTGTAATTTTCTAATCAACTGGAAGAGAAAGTATTAAAAAAAAATGATTCGACATGAAGAATTTTTTTAGGTAAACAACTTGCACCAATTTCCTTAAAAACTATTCCAAATTGTATATACGTTTCATATAAAGACGTTTTTTCTAAAGCAAGGTGTTTTAATAAAGTACTCATAATTATTTCATTTTTTCTAAAATTTCTTCCTAAGTTTTGATAGCACATTTATATGGACAAATAACAATTGGACAAGCATCTTTACATTAATTGAAACAGTGATGGCACATTGATCGATTTAAATATTAGTGCTTTTTTTTTAAAACGTCTAGACGTTGCGCTTTACAAGTAGTTAGCCTCTACACCATTAAATAAACATAAAATTTTGTATATGCTCACAGTGAGATGCACAATTTCTCCCATTGAATATTCATGTAATATTAAAGATATTTTTTTGTATGTTATAAATTTAAATAAAAAAATAAAAAATAAAAATAAAATATTTTATATGGATATCTTTGAAACTTATGGATATTGCATTCTAATGTTGCATTCTATGTTGCTGTTGCTGCTATTCCTGAATAAAATATATATGAAATACTTCAAATTAAAAGTCCATTCATTCAAGAAAAGCAATGTAACCACTAAGAGTCTGTCAGTGTGCCCATCTAAAGTACAGTTTAACTGAGACATTTTAATGATCTTTTTTATGTTTATTTATGCGTATCCTCGATTAGTAAAAATGATCTTCTCAAATTTTTATATATTGATAAATACATACATATATGTCGCTTGTTAATTATTATTAATTATGGTGTAAAGTGTATTTAATAATTTGTATTGGAATATTTTTATTTGCTATAATTTATTCTTGAGTCATTTATTGGATCGTTTTTCCATTGGTTTTCTTATACAAATTGTAAAATTGCTTCATATTTTTGCAGACTGGCGTAGCGCAGATAGTAATGATCATCATCACCATAATCATCATCATCATGATCGGGTACAACGACAATTATCTGTATCATCAGATAGTAAATTATTAGATGATGACATAAGGGAAGAGACGCGCGTTATAATGCGTCCCAAGAAACCACCTAGACCCAAATCGGAAGTATTTCTACATAAACAAGATACACATCCGCGACGTAAGCGATTTAGTGCATTTGGTGTAAGTATTTACTTACTTAATGTGCTATTTATATATCATTTTTGTCTTCGTTATTTTTCTTTTTTTTCCTTGACATTTTTCAATTTTTCCATTCTTCTTCTTACATAAATCTTCAGTTTTTTCTCTTGTTTATTCTTGAAAATGTCATACGCTTGAAAATGATACGGTTTTACAACACAATTTCAATTTTTTATTTAAGATAAAGCTTTCATCCCCTTCATCAAGTTGAAAGAGTTTAAGTCATTTATCCTTTTGAATAAATACGGAATATTCATGAATTATATTGACAAATTGACTCAAAAATGTTACTTAAATTGCTTCTTTTCTCTCTTTTTTGGAATATTCAACTTCCTTGCTTCGATTGATAGATTTGACAAGAAAGTACTTACAAAATAATTAAAAGAAGAAAAAAAAAAAGTAAAAATAATTTAATCGATAGAAGTTGACTTTTGAATACATGAACACACTTTTCTTTATGCAATTAAATTTTTATCAAATATATAACAAAAAATCTATACACTCCTTTTTACTGATTTTTAGATAAAAAATATTACAAATTCTATTTCGAAATTATGGCATGCTATCTTTTTATATAAGTAATAACGGGAATGAAAATTACTTTTTAACATTTATAGTCTTTTTCACACTCATATATTTAATGTTTATCTCATTCTTAAAATTCAATTATTTTTGCTTCTCATTTTTTCTATTGTTACGTCTATTCATGTATTTTATGTTTACTATTAATTTTTCATACAAGTACTTCAATGCGTTATAATTCTCATTTAGTTTTAACAGTATTATGTATAAATAATTTGAATTGGCTGCAAGTGATTTAAGTTTCAAACATAAAAGAATTTTATCTCTTTTTAATATTTCATGGTGGGACCCTTTCTGCCCTATGGGCAGATTGAGTGTCCCGATAATTAATTATATGACGATGAAGTGGGTAGATGTTATGTAAAGAAATAATTTCTATTCAATTCTACTTAGGGAGATTCGCCGTTTGGTAAGCAGGATGCATACGTTAAACTGGAACCATTGGGTGAAGGGTCGTATGCCACTGTGTACAGAGGTTTCAGCAAGTAAGTACTGCTGTATAACTATAATATTTATAATAGAACCATCCTATAACCATACGCACTAATTAAATTCGGGTAAATTTACATTTATTACGGTTATGCTTTTTTTTTATATTGCGTTGTTTAATATTGATTTGAAATGAAAGAAATAAACGTATGAATGAAAGAAAGAGTATTAAGAATTAAGAATTAAGAAATAAGAAAGTGTAGCAGTTTTTTGTTAGTAGTGAATCGAAATTGAAAATGTTGAAGTAACATTTAGGATATGTATGAACAATGTATTAATAAAGAAAGTTGAAAAAAAATTGTAGGAATTAGTGAGTAATTAAAAAAAAACTATCTTCTGTATTTTATTACCTTATTCTTGCTAACGTTTAAGTAGTACGAAAAGGAAAGAAAGTATATCAGAATTTGTGCGCATTTTTGGTTTCTCTCAAACATTTCAATTAATTAAATGTATTGACATATAAATAGTACAAAAAAATTTTACGAATTTAATTTTTTTTTCATAAAATTTTTTTGTAGTACATATAAAAAATAAACAAAATCAAATAACAAGGATATGAATCGAATGCAGTGTTGTGGAATGCCAGTAAGCATAACAAGTGAACAAAGTTTTACTTGTTAATGAGAATATTGCAGAATGCACATAATAAAGTGTAGTGAATTATCGTTATATATATAAACGCTTGATATATAATATATACACATTTATTTATATGTACACATAATTGAGAACGGAAAAAAGGCATAAACAAAAAATAAAAATAAAATATAAAGCAAAAAGAAATAGCAGAAGGAAAAACTGGGTCATTGGAAGGTGATGCGCGACTTGGAATATAAAGAGAGATGATGTTTGAATGTAAACCATAAAGAAAAATTTCTTTGACTTAATTAAAATTTGACTCCTTAAAATTTCATATTCATATCACTTTTATCTCATATATATTATTATTACTATTATTATTTTTAAATAAATTGTTAATGAATTTCTACGTAAAAAAATACAGGCAGTTTTGCTTTAAAAATTGCTCATTACAATTATAGTGTAATAGGGGGGGAATCAATCAAATGTAATCTTTCTTTTTTTTTTTGTTATCTTATATAATATATAAGGCACTACATTTATGTGTACGTATTTATTTTTAGATTAACTTATCAGCGTGTAGCATTGAAAGAAATTAGACTGCAAGAAGAGGAAGGTGCCCCATTTACGGCGATACGCGAAGCCAGCCTGCTTAAAGAATTGAAACATTCAAATATTGTTACATTACATGATATTGTACATACACGAGAAACATTAACATTTGTATTTGAATATGTGAATACCGATTTATCGCAATATATGGAAAAACATCCGGGTGGTCTAGATCATCGTAACGTACGTTTATTTCTATTTCAATTATTACGTGGTCTCTCCTACTGCCATAAACGTCGTGTATTACATCGTGATGTTAAACCGCAGAATCTATTGATTAGTGATTGCGGTGAATTAAAACTAGCCGATTTTGGCTTGGCGCGTGCTAAAAGTGTACCCAGTCACACATATTCACATGAAGTGGTTACATTATGGTATCGCCCGCCAGGTGAGGTTATTGAAAAAAAAAATAGAAAAAAAAACTCACATGCAGACATTAAAAGTTTCATCCTTTTTTTTTTTGGCTGTGCTTTTTATTTTCCGTTACTTCTGTTTTTTATCTCTAGTTGCAATTAGGTTTACTTTGTAATTAGGTAACCAGTTATATTAATTTTATTTTGTCTTGGCTTGTCTTGTCTTGTTTTGCCTTGTCTTGTTTTGTCTTGTCTTGTCCTGTATTAACTCGTTCTTTGTCTTTTATTCTAATTATTATTTTTACAAATGGTAATTCGTAAATTCCAACTACTTATCAACTGTTTTGTATAACTTATTACATACAATCCATCCAGCCGTCCATCCGGGCGGCAATATATACCTGCATTAAATATCTATAAGCAATCTTTAAGCGAGTAAAAGTGAAAAAGTAAAGTTTGTCCTACGTAAAGTTTAGTAAAGATTCTCGTACGGTGATAAAATTCAAAGCAAAATAAAACAATCATGAAAAAAAGAGTCAGAAAGAAAAAGAAGAAGAAAAAAGAGAAAAGAAAAAAGTGCGTACAAAAATAGCGCATTAAATGTCGCAAAAGTTTCCTACTTTTCATTTAATGTTGCTTTTGTTTTCATTACTTTTATGTTGTCGTTGTTTTAGTTGCACGTATAAAATGGAATTATTCATTACCCGCAAGAAATCTTTGAGCCAGTTCAAGGCAAATGTGTATGTAATTAAATTAAATGCATAACAAAAGAAAATTTAAAAAAGTACATGCTCACTTTCTACTTTTTTTTTTTTTGTATATAGAAAATTGTTATGTTGATGAGTATGCTTGAAATAAAAGTTAAAAATATCAGATTACTTTTTAAAGGATTATAGACGATTATATATTAAAAGGAAGAAAAGGAAAGACTTAGATATTCCGTAAAGTAGTATAAACTTCTTTTCCCCCATTTATTCCTCCTTTATGCCTCTCATCTTTGTGTCACGAATTATGTCTCTACATTTCAAAAATTTAGCTTATCAAGTTACATCAAAAATTCTTGTTATCTATCAAATCAAAACAATGCCACAGCTTGATACAGATAATATCCTGCTAAATAAAGCTGCATGTTTATACGCTCATATTCCAAAGTCTCCAATTCCAATACAAATTCAAATATTTTTTTTTACGCACCAAGATTTGAACCCGAAATACTAAAGTGTGTAGCGTTTTATAAGAAAAGAAATTCTAACTTTTATACAACGAATAATGTTACAATAATATAATAAATTTTAAAAAGAAAAAAATTGATTATGTGTAATTTTGCATTTTTTAATTTTTAGATGTGCTGCTTGGTAGTACAGAATATTCAACGTCATTGGATATGTGGGGTGTGGGTTGTATATTTGTTGAAATGATAACTGGTATGCCAACGTTCCCTGGTATACGTGATACATATGATCAATTGGATAAAATATTTAAATTATTGGGTACACCCACTGAGGAGACGTGGCCCGGTTGTACACATTATCCTGGTTATAAGCCACATAAATTAGGTTTCTATCGTCCTCGCAAATTGGGTCATAATTTTCCTAGACTGTATGATATTGTTGAAGGTGAAGCGATAGCGAATGCTTTCCTACAATTAAATCCTGATAAAAGAATAGGTGCCGAAGAAGCATTATATCATACGTACTTTGCGCAATTGCCAAAAAAGTTATATGAATTGCCCGACGGTAAGTTTTAGTTAACCTAGTCTTTCTATTGAACATATGAAAATATTTTAGGACAAATTACAACTTTATAGTCATAAGAGAGGCTTTTCCATAATATATTATTTATTGATTTCATCTTTTAAAAGTTCATACTTTTTTATATATGTGTATGTATGTATGTATTTTTCATTTATTATTACAACGAATCCTTAAGCATTTATAATCTCTTTATTATGTGTTCGTTGTTTTTTTTTTTTGGCTTGTCACTTTTTAATATTAAAATGTATATGGATGAAATTTATGAAGTTTCGATAATACAAACAAATTTATATGTTATGGATTTAAGTTTCTGTTACACTTCTATTGAAATCATTCCTTAAGATTTAATATTGAAGTAAATTTGGTTTGAAATGCTTAAATAATGATTCAGTGTCAAGGAAATGTTAAATTTATATCTCTAGCTTATTTTATTTCCTAAATCTCTTGCACTAGTTTCGCCGTTACATTGAATTTTCTTGCCATTGTGATGGAAACTTTTATGTGCGTTAAGGCGTTTATGTAACAGTTGACTTTGGCATCTACTTAATTGGCTCCAACAAAATGATGCCAGGAAAAGCGGAAGAAAGAGAAGATGTCAAATGCTTTTATAATCAGCATGTTTATGCTTTATGTGCATATTTATCATGATATAGATATTTTTCGGATGATTCGGTTTTCTTGTAGCATTCAAAAGTAAAACATGGCAACTACTCGTGTTAATATTTTGCAATATTATTATCATTATTCATGCATTTGTTATGTTATATTACGATTTTACCGATTTACATGCGTATAAATTTGTATCCATCCACCCGAATTTACAAAAGATATATTGTGTTTTCATTTATATGTTTATGATTTATCATCTAACTTTATCTAAATTCAATATAATTTCAGTCTTGTTCTTGTTCTTATCCTATACATATAGTTTTAAATACTTTAGCTTCATAAATTAAAAATTAAAATTAAAATTTGAAATAGTGTTACAAGATTAAATTATTATTTGATCTCATTCTTTAGACGTTTTAAATTCTATAAGAAACTTCTTCTTTAATGATTTAACGGAATTTCATTCTTGTATTAAAAGAATAAATAAACAGAGCAATGTTTTCTTAATATTTCTTTTATATAAATTTATGTGGAGTTTCATGCAGCAAGAAAAGTTTGTCACGAAATGTTCAACTTTTATTATTTCGATCACTTCAAAATCATTTACGATTTTGTCTGTTTGAGTATTTTTGGTATTAAGCTTTATATCTTAATTTAAATGAAATGTGGCATTTAGATACTTTTAAATCTAGAAATGTGTACGATTTGGAAAAAATGTAAGGTTTTTGCTTTTTGAAATTATTTACAATTTCGTCAGTTCATTTGAATAAAAATGGTCCTATAGAAATATTTTTTCCATATTAAGTCTCGGGATTAAACTAGTTCACATTTTTAGTAGCTCTCTTTTTAAGAATTATTATCTTCCATTTCTTTAATCTTCGATACTTTATATTGATTTTTCAAATTTTAAATGAACTACAAACTTTAATAAATACATTTGCTTATCGTGTGGATCACTTTTAACACTGTTTCATATATTAGGCTAATATTTCCTAAATTAATAATATTTTCTTATATTTTGCTAAAAAAAAATTAACATAATATAAATTTTTTTTGTTGGGCTACTTGTAAATATTATTCATTTCTTATTGTATATTCTAGACATAAATAATAGTTTCAATTGAGATTATATAACATTTTTTATTTTCATTTTTATTTTTATTTTTATTTTTTATATTTTCTTGCATATATATGACACATACATACATAATCATATAAACATATGATTTTGCCTTTTTTGCATAAATTCATTAATTCTCATATCAAAATATGTTTGAGAAAATGTGGCACAAGAAGAAAATGTTTGTTTACATAATGAATGTATAAAGAAATGTTAAAGGCATGTACATTGTCATATATAAACACCAACATATAATATAAAGCATATATAAAAGTCTATATAGAAAATTATTTCGAAGAGCAAAGACATTCACTTGGAACTAAAAATTTTACGTCATAATGTGAGAGTAAAAATTTGTGTGGATTTTCATAATAAATTGGAATATAAAGAAGGCAAACTATTACTTAAAATATCATACACAAAATTTTATGTTTGTCATACTTATCTTTTTATAATATACAAAAATTCTTTAATTATTAGGTCATTTGGAAAGTTATCTTTTGTTTTAACAATTTTTCCTCAAGCAGTTTACATTAAGATCTCACAATCTCTATATATAGTTTACCCATTGTTTTAGTAAAATTTTACGTAAAAAAAAAAATATAAATGATCCGTAGGCAACAGTTTTTAGTTAATAATTTTGCGAGTACATTTAGTTAGATGCAACAATTTGATTTCTGTTATATATATATGTTACTCTAGTTAAGAAAACTGTTATATATGGATTGTTGGGAGAGGGATATATTCACTAGAGGCTGATTCAAAGCTAGGTTCAGAAACTATATCTGACTTTACGGAAATCGCTCAACAAAAATACATCGCTATCTTAAATAATTTTATTTAGGAAAATGTTTTATGTACAAGAGACATTTTTCATTCTTCACAAAACAAAAAATAAAATGGTTTGGAAATATTTTAATTTACATGCATTAATTAATAAATCGCTTTTCACATCAATTTTATTTTATCATTTGTTATGCAATGCAATATTTGTTTTAAATTGCTTGAATTTTTCAAATAATTAAATTTTTCATATTCATACCACCATACACGTGCATCTGCATTTACACATACACATGTTTATACGTACAGAGTACGTCGCATTGTACAAGCGCTTGTATATATTAATGCATATTTGGTGAGCAATTAATGTTTTGTGGAAATTGAAACAGAGACATTTCCTCCAATAATTTTTCAATTAAATTATTAAGTGAAGTGCACAATTCGAAATATACGTACATTACTATTCTATATGTATTTTATGTCAACTAGATTACGTGACAATGAATTGACAAACAACTACTTTTTTTTAATATCCATCACCCATGACTAAATATCAATCAGATGGAATGAATTTATGGAGGTTGGTATAAGAAGCAAAGAAAAATTTTTTTGTACTCTTTAGGATTTTATATACAGTACGAAATTATTCTCTGGTGAAACATAATTTTCCGCTTTATTATTTAAATAATTGTCCGTTCTTTATCTAAAGAAAGTTCATGTAAAAGAGTTTGATATTTTCAAAAAAATGTACTTAACTTTTCGACAGATTCTTCATTTGGTAAAACTAAAAATGAAAATCAATAAATAATAATTGCTTTCTTATCTCAACAATTTTTTTGTAGAAACTTCCATATTTACTGTTGAGGGTGTTCATTTATATCCAGAACCTAATCGACAGAGTAAATGAAAATTAAAGCAAGTCCTCTCAGTGGACGGTGTACGCTTCTACTGTTAGCAGCAAGAGTATCAACAAGAAATACAACAACAATGGTTACCACAATAATAATGATAAGAACATTAGTAGGAACAACAATACTAATAGTAATAATAACAACAGCAAAAAAGTGATCTAAAGCCACATACATAATAAATTTCGTAGATTATAAGTAGGAATATGTATATACGAACATACAGAACCACACAGAGCCATATATAATTAAATAATCTATAAGATTAAGTTAAATATTAATTTAATTGTAATTTTTCTATGTAATATTTTTATGTCTTCTGTTCGTTGTTTTTTTGGTTATGTCTAATGGTTACTTTTTCAAAATCACTTTTTTTTCTGAGAAAAATTGGCCTAAAAATTCTTAATCAGTAATTTGATTTTTTTTTTTGTTAAAGGAACACAATAATTGAAATGAAAATAGTAAAATAAATAATATAATAGAAATTTTAATGTAATTGCAATAATATGTGCCGCCTCTTGGACCCCTTAGTATGGACCTCGATGATCGTTACAAAAAAAGGAGAAGAGTAAAATTGTTGAAAATAAGCCTAGAGCAAGTATACCATTATAAAATCTTAGGGTCAGTACTACCGACCATTAAAATACCGTCTGTCCCCACTATCAGAGCTAATGTAAGGAAAAAGTAGGCATAATTACACCAAGACAAAAAAGCAATATATTAGATGTTTTGTTTATTGTATTGTTTATTTGGAGAGTAAGGCAATTCACACAATGCAAAATTTGAAGTGCTCCAACTTTTCCAAGCAGTAATTCAAACAGTAATTTGAATAAATGTTCACTACAAGCCTCATGTGAAGTGATTGGTAATCACTTTTCAAAATAACTCGTTATAAATGAACGTAAATATTACTAGCTTTTTTCCTTTTTCCAATCTCCAGTACTTCAATACCTATTGCATTTAATCAAATTTCAAATTGCATAATACACTTTAGCCTGTATTTTGATGTTACGATAGGCAGTCAGATGGAAATATCGAAAGGTCGAAACAAATTCGAAATGTAGCAGAAAATTGGTTTAGGAGATGCAAAAAGAAAAAACGAAATACAAGCAAATAGTGACATAAACTTGAGAAATAGTAATGTTTGGAAAAATGTGAAGAATTTCACAATTTTTTTATTATTATAATTAAAACATTGTAATTACTAATAATGATAAAAATAAGTAAAATTAATAACAGTTTAATGATATTTGTAAAAATGATAAAAAAATAACAATTGTGTGTGTGCGTGTATGTGTGTGTGTGTATGTGTAATGCAATAACAATTGATAACAAAATTGTAAAATTTATTAACGAATTACATTAAAAAATTAACTATTTATGTATTAAATACATACATAAAAATAAAATATACACATACACAAATACAGTTACATGCGAATATTAATGTTGGACCATAATGAAAAAACATATATATATTTGAAAGCAAATTGAAACGATAATATAACAAAAAAGGTAAACAAAGCATAATATAAGAAAATTAAAATTAAATTAAAAAAGAAAACTAAATTATAAATTATTTCCCAAAATAAATTTTGCTTAATTAGCTTAGTTTTTTTTAAGTTTTCTAATTTATTTTGTTATATAATTTTTTTTGGAATTTTTATTCTCTATCTGCCAAGTGAAAAATGAATTTTATAAAAAAAAAGCCAGTTTGTGCGTTTGAATATTAAACACTTTAAATTTATATATTAAACATTTTAATTTGAAATCGAAGTAAAATCTAAGCCGAATACAAAATAGTTACAATGCGTAACTCAGGACATTGAGCTTTTTTGATTCTGTTTTAGTGGATGAAATAAATTGGTATATGTTATTTAAATGTCAACCGACCTAACGATTTTATTTCATTTTATATAATTTCTTTGATATTCCTTCTTACTTTGTAAACTTTTTTGTTCTCCATACAGTTTTGTTCCAAACAAAATCTTCATTTTTATAAATTTTACAACCATGAATCATACTTCAGTGCCGTTCGGTGAACTTAATGAACATATAGCCAAAAAAAAAAAAAAAAAACTGGAAAAGTTTAAGGTGAAACAATAACCTTTAATAAAAAAATACATTCAATATGAATTGGATAGAAAGAATCCAAAGTATTAGAATTAAGCACAATATTAATAATAATAATAATAATAACAAAAACAATAGATTTATGAAATAAATACTCAAACCTAATAATATTAATAAAAGAGTAAAAAAGGAATAATTGTAGGGAAATTAATTAACAAGAACAGCATAGAGAAAACGATAAAAATGAAAATTATAATAAATAAAATTATACATAGAATTAAAAAAAAAGTAAATCAAAACTAGAAACAAAATACCAGACATAGAAAGTTTATGGCATATTTTTTCTTTACGGGCGACAAAAAAAACGCGAAAGCGAAAAAGAGGCAGAAACATCTTTGTTGTTGTTCGGTAGATTAATTCATTAACAAATTAAAAATTAAACGAAAGTAGTAAAAAAATTACAGTAATAGAAAAAGAGATTAGTATAAATGTTCTAGAGACATTTAAACAGAAAGACATGTTTTAGTCACAGTTGGACATATTGGACAGACAGATTGGGCAGTGATATAGGCATCAATAAAACAAAGGTAAATTGAATAAAAAGAAAATTTACAAAAAGAATACGCGTTGCACACATTAATAATTATTGGAATGACTGGAGGAAGAAGAATAAGGAGAAAATTAAAAAAAAGGGGAAAAATTAAAGAAATATAAAATATTAATTATGGAAATAAACTAATTAATAATGTTAATTAATTAATGTTGGGATAATGGTTGTAAAACAATAAAGAAGAAACACAAAAACCAAAACAAAATTATCAAAAAATATAAATAATTAAAATTGAAATTAAATTGAATTGAAATCATTTTAAATATGAAATTAAATTAGAAAAAAACAAAAACAAAATGTAATAGACGAAAAAGTAAAAGTGAAAATAAAAAACCAAAATTAGAGGGAAAAAAATCATAAAAATATGCTGTGATCCATAAAACGTAAAAATCTTATTTTAAAAAGCGTATCAAAACAAAAAACAAAACAGAATAAAACAAAACGTAAACGAAGACGAAATCTCGAGCATTTTATTAATTTAGGCGCTTCAAAAGCAAATTATTTAAATATGAAAATATAAAAAATATCAAATTTAAATAGAAATTATAGAACAAGACTGTACAAAACTTACATTTCAAAGTAAGATAAAAAGAATTTTCTTTCTTTAACCATTTAGTTGAATGATATTATTTTTGTGGTACACTAATATGTGCAGTGCAAGGCACGTTTGGGCTATAACAAACCGTTTTTTCACGAAAATTGCGGTCTGTGCTTTGTTGAAAAACAGAATACTCTGACCAACTAAAAATCGTTTCAGAAAATCATTCGGAATCGATTCAATGCAGTAAGTTTCCCCTACTTGCAATACATGACATGAAACACTAAGAGAATATCTATCAAAGTTATAGTTACCACTTGTAAAAATATTATATCAATTTTCTAGAGTTCCCAATAGTCCAATTGTTTTGTTTATCTTTTCCCCTATTTTTTTAATGAATTTTTTGCATCTATAGTACTCAAATCCTCATTTCTATAAATCGGAGCAAAAAATTATTTATTAGAGTATGCACTACACAAAAAAAACAACTAAACATTATAAAAAATGAATATAACGCACTTTATGCATTTTCCCATCCCGGCATTACGTCCATAGAATTTAAGGGATTTAATACAAACTATACAATGCTTTTTGTTTTGTTTTGTTTCTTTCCATTCTTTTGAAAGAATTTTCTTTTCAGAAATGTAAAACTGTTCTCTTTTTTAATTAATTAATTAAGATTTCGCTTTGTTTATAAGCAGCACAGTTTTTAGCAAAAGTAAACGTTTTATAAATAAAATAATAAAAATATATGAGAATTTTTACAAACAGTTGAATGAACGAATAAAAATTTATTATAAAAGAAATTAAAAAATAATACAAATATTGAGTACCTTTGTTTTAAGCATTTGTTTTAATATAAAATATTTGAACCAATAAATAATCAAATAAATAATAAATAATAAATTAAATAAGAAATAAAAAACAATATAAAAGCAGCCAAATAATTTATTTCTAAATGAAATTTTCAATTCACACATTTTACGAATGGAAGTTAAAAAAAAATTATGAATATTTTTCTTTGAAATGTGCAATTTTTATACCCATCATCTAGAAGTTTGGGGGTATACTTATTTTGTTATTACATTTGTATTGATTAAAAGGAAAGTAAAAGTGTGTACATTCTGAATCGATTTGTTCGTGTGTTCTTTTCATTTTTGCAATATTTTTGGGGTTTTTGCATCGACTTCTAATTTGGCAAGAACATGAGCCAAATCTGCCAAAGGATATGCCAACGCTGCAATATAAACTGAGAACAGTCTAATCAAAATAAATTCAGAAATTTATTCCGGTTTTATTTTAAGCTCCTCTGGGGCCTTCAAATTATTCTACATTGCAAGTAAAAGCGCGTTATGAAAATTACAAAAAAAAAATAAAACTTTATATGAAATAATTTGATGATTTAATAATTTTTGTGTCACAAGCAATTTATGGTGTCTTTTGTTGTTTTGCGAAAGATGATGCCACGTAGTGAAAAACATTTTAAAACTCTGCATAGCTGAAAATCAAGAAAGAAATTGAAAAAGTACGTGTTTTCTAAGAAATAGTGTTTATTATATTTTAGATTTTATTAATATAATAAAACAACATTAATTGATATTGAAATTTACAGACAAACATTAATAATTTATTGTATTGCATACATAGAAATACTAATAATAATAATAATAAAAAAAATATGATATGTAAAATTTTAACAATTTCTTCTATTTTGTTTTTGTTTTACTATTAAAAAGTTGTTTTCAATAAGAGCAATTAACTAACAGCAAACAAATAATGCAATTTAGTGAATTGAATGATTAAGAGTAGAAAAGTAAGGACAACTAAAAAACAAATGAAAAAAGAAATGAAAAAAACAATAGTATCGTACTATTTACAATGTAAGATGCTATTGCTTATTGATCCTTATCAAATTTCAATTATAGAAAAAATTTTAAGTGGTATTTTAAAAATTTTTATATTTAATTAATTGTGTTGTGCATTTTTATATAGTTAAAAAGTTTGTTTCAAAAGGTCATAGAATCCAATTAAATGATAGGAACAAATACCTTTAACTTATTTATTAACCCAACAAAAAAAACATTATATTAATAAATTTTGCGGTTTTAATTATTTATGTTATGTTTACTTTATTGTAAATGGCACAAGACACAATTATGAATGGGATCTAGAGGGTAAGAGTGAAGAATATATAGATATCGTGATAATGATAATATAAAACGTGAATAAAATAGTGATATTGATATAAGTGAAATTAATTATTACATAGACATGATAATAAAATGCTAATAAATTGATATAAATGCATTCGTCGATTGTCTAGAGTTATTAATACCACTCACCATTAATACTCTCAAAGGTAAGCTGAAATTCGATTACGTATCGTTATTTGATCATTTTAAAATAAAAGATATGTAATTAAAATTATAAATTATAATTGGAAATATTAAAATACAGATAAAGACATAATATTTGATTACAATTTTGAATATACTTGAACGAAAGTTGGATATTTGTTCAAAGCAAATTAATTCAAAATGTTATTTTGTTATAAATTATTTTGGATCTCGATAAAGTGAAACCCAGAGAGAAGTAGCTGGATAAATAGAGAGTGATAGAGATGGTAATAAAGAGAGCAAGAGCTTATGTGCTTAATCTTCTGCTCTTTCTCTCTCTCTCTCTCTCTCTCTCTCTCTCTCTCTCTCTCTCTCTGTCTCTCTATGAAGTACAAGATGCAAATTTTCTTATAAATTTTTTCAGAAACTCTTTAATTTACAGAAAGAACCATTGAATTTCAAATTAATTTGTGCTTTTTTTCTTGCAAGAGCAAAAATTAAATATTAAAAAAATGTATTTTTAATACTCAGTGTTGAACTGTGATGGATGTAAACAGGAAAAGAGGCATATAAACTTGAGCGATTGATCGTTTTATTTGTCAAGTAAATAAAAACATATTTGAAAAATCAGTTGACATATAAATAGCAAATAGTGAGCAACGTTTTTAAGCATTATATTAAAAATGGAATGTTAGTTTGTTTATTAAAATAAAAAAACAAAGAAAGAACTAAACATCAAATAAATTAAGTGAATGTAAATATTTTTAAATCATGAAAAACGTAATCAATGACTCATTCAATAACTTGGAAGAAATTCTTTTATCATATTTGCATTTTAACTTATAAATTATATGCTTTGCATTTATAATTACACAACAAATTAATTAAGTAAATCGTGTAAAAAAATACGGCAATAGAAGGCCTATTATTATCAGAAACAAAATGTGTGATACAATTAATTTAAAAGAATTTTTATTAATATATGTGATTTTGTGTACTTTAATGTTGTCACAATTCATCAATTGCCATGTAAAAGGAATATTAACGACAACAAAAGCTACAACATCAATAATGAATTCATCATCATTTTATACTTTTCATTCAAATCAACGACAGACACATTGGCCGCATAAATACAATCGATCATTAATATCAGCTGCACCAACAACAACAAAAACAACAACAACAACAACAAGAACAGCAGCAGCAATAGCAGTAGCAGAACGTAATTTGGTAAAACAATAGAGAATGTGATAAAAAAATTAAAGAAAGTGAAAACAGTTGGAAGAAAATAAAAATCATAGAACCGAAAAAGGAAGCACTTTAACGAATTTATAATTTTTTATTTTTAAATGTTCTTTTCACTTTTAATTGATGTAGAAAGTTGAATGAAGGCTTCCTGAAAAGGTTTTTAATGAAAGAAAAATTTATTTTTGCTTTCTGTTTGTTTGTTTTTTTTTTTTCAAAGAATTCACAGTTTGGCAGCTCCGAAACTAATTGTAATAAATGTAAAGATGAACTATTAACAAATATACAGGAATATGCAAGGACGTTGATAGCATTAAATAGTGGCCAAAGTAGACGTTTAGATAATATTGAAAAAAAGTGAGTACACACATAATACTGAAATATTATTTTAAATTATTTATATGCATACATAGGATATGTATACTCTACCCTGACGAAATGATTTTGCCTATAAATAATTTTTCATAAATTTTTTATAATTTAGCTAATTTGTTATTTTTACTTTTTTATATCGACTTTTCATTTTCATGTTATTATTTTATGTTTCTCTTTTATGGTTCAATTAAACTTAAAGAGTAAATGTCATATTCCCGCAACATTTTTATTTCCAAAAGTTTGTTTTCCATTACTTTATACTTTTGTTCACCGTTTTGTAAGTTTTTTTTTTTTCGGTAATCATCTTTTTGCAAAAGTCATAGCACATAACAAAAATATAATAACAATATCAAATCACAAAAGTGTTTCAAATAATTTTTTTTGTAATCGCATATCGGCATTCTAAACAAACAGATCTCTTTTACTAAATCCAGCGGCAACTTTGAAAATTTGTAACATTACAGCTGAATTCTTGGACTCTTCTTAAAATCGGTCTAACACTACAGATTGCCGCTTGTTAATTCTTTTGAATTAACAAGCGGCAAAGATATCGATACAAATTTGAATCCGAATCAATTTATATAACAAAAGTGTATATGTCTTGAATAGTGGAGGGTACAAAAACTATAATTTAATCAAATTTATTATTGAAGTGATTATTATTGAATTACTGTGGAAAAAAAGAATCATCTTTGTTTTTAACAAAAACAGCAAAAAAAAGAAACAAAACCAGTTCTTGGTTAATTCTCGCTTTAGTTTTGTTTATAAGTTCTTATTAGACCCAGACCGGTATTGTTATTATTTTTATTTATACTTATTTCTAATGTACACTGCAATACAATTAAATATCTGCTTAATATCGCTTTACCGGCCTTTATATTATTTCATTTTATATTATGATATTTATCGCATGATAAATAAACTTTTTCTTTCATTAACCTTGAAAATTATTCGTATATAATTTGTTATTGGTATTTTTGTGCTTTACATACCTTACACCATTTGTTGCATAGGATATGATAATTTTTCTAATGAACCTCTGGTTATTAATAATTAAAAAGTTCTTGCGATAAATCTAACTTTTTTTATATTTATAATAATCGATTTATAATCATGAATTTAAAATGAATTTAAATCCACACGTTCTTTTGCTCGTCTGATGTCTGTTAATAATAGTATAAAATTTTCAGTTATATGAATGAAATTTAGTGTATAGATGCATTTTGATTAAGAGGCAAACGAAAGAATAACTAAAATTATCATAGAAGTAATACTTTTAAATGATGCAGCTTCTATATACATTCGTCCATTGCTTGTACAGTCCTCAGTGCAATTCGTATTCAAATCATTCGAAAATTAATTTGCTTTTTATTTTCTTGGCATTTTATTCACATTAAGAAAAGTAATGGAGGGTACTCGATAGTCGTGTCAGGTAGTATTTTCTTTTTGTATATACGTAATGTATATGATGACCTAATTTCATTTGTTTATTTACATGTTTGCTATATTATTTGTGTTTCAACACAAGCGTAACAAAATTTTGATTATATTAGATTGATCCGAACTTTGAATTCAAAATTTTTCGAAATGAACAAATAATTAATGCTTTTTTCAAATCTCTATTTTGAAATGACAAAACTCATGAAGCATGTAAGTGTTAAGAGATGAATTTCTAATTTATGTTACGGGAATTCTCTGAATCCATCAATTACCCAGTTAATCTTGTAGGAAAGTCTCAATTTATATCTACTTTAACAATTTCTACCCAAATATTATTCTGTATATATGAATTTTGCATAATTTCAATTTACAGATTGGTACAATTTGAAGGTAATAATTTAGCTCAAATGGAATTATTAAATGTTCAACAAAAGGATTTTCAAAAAAACATGGATATGTTAAGTCACATGCAACGTTTGGCATGTCAAAATATTGGAACTGTGGTGAAAGAGTTTGAGAAGTTCGTTCAAAAATTAAATTATACATATGGAATGGATAAAAGAAATTATACAAATCTGGAAAATTATGGTAATTAAAATAAAATGTAAAATTAGCGTAAGTCAAATTTCGAAATGTCCTATTGAAAAAATGTTCACTTTATTGTATCTATACAGAATAAATCAAGTCCTTAACTAATTAGATCAAATCAGGTGGCTTGATCCTAACAAAATTACAATTTCTTCTGAATTTTTAGGATTCTGTAAGAATATTCATTTTATTCTTTTTTACAACTACAGTTTTCGAAACATTAACTGATACAATTTGAACTTAATAAAAATAAGTATTTATTTAAATGATCAATTGTATAAAACTTTTGGGAGTTTAAAATTTTTACATATAAAATTTAGCAGAAATACAAACGTATTTAGCGTATTTCATTCGTTAAATGCGAAATGACAAATTATATACCTTTAACTTAACGTGACTTGTTACAAGAGTTACAAATAATAATACTAACAAATTACAATTATGACAAAAATTTATTTGTAATTATTTAACAATTAGAGGGATATATAAAATAAATTATATTGTTACTAATTTTACATAGATGTGAATGTTGGGGAACGTTATGCACGTCAGACATTATTATCAGATGCATCTGGACAATGGAATATTTCAGATAATTTGTCAAATGCTGAAAAATTAGATGCTTTAGCGATATTTTTAATATCCACTCGCGGTGCTTTAGACGAATTACAAAATGCCTTACAAATGAACATTAGTCGTTTATTGCAACAAACTGGGTAACTATATATACATTAAATGATTATTGATTGATTGATTGATTGATTGATTGATTGTTCAATAATTAATGTATAATAATTAATGCATAATGATTCAGAAATGTAACCTCGCATTGCTTAGACTATTAATGAGCATTCATTGAAATTATTATGTAGAAGAGGAGTCTGTAGAATTTTCATCATGCATATTATCGTTTTATCAAAAGTATGCTTTATTAACTTTTCTGTTAACAATAGAAAATCAATAGAAAATAAATAAATAAGAAAACAAGTCTATTACGTCTCTTTAGAAATCTTCAGAGACGATTTAATAATTTTGCTAAAAGGCAACAACAACAATTACAACGTGATAACAATGATGGTTATTCATCACATTATGGGTACGGTAGTCATGCATCGAATGCAGCTCATAATTTAATTACAAATTGTGCCCAATCGATTACATCAACTCTTGGAATATTAAAATTACAATTGACTAGAATATCGGAACCATTTTACGTTATGTGTGATGATCAATTATTGGGTGGTGGTTGGACAATTATATTAAATCGTTTTTCTGGTGATATTAATTTTGAGCGTGGTTGGTTAGATTATAAACAAGGTTTCGGAAATTTGGCTGGTGAATTTTTCATTGGACTGGACAAATTGCATGCCCTAACAAATGCAAATGATGTCAATGAATTGCTAATTGTCTTAGAAGATTTTCAGGGTAATCGTCGTTATGCACGTTATAATTTATTTGCCATTGGTAATGAACAAGACTTGTATGATTTAAAATTATTGGGTCAATATTCGGGTGATGCTGGTGATTCATTGAGTTATCATGCTGGCCATAAATTTTCAACTTTCGATAATGATAATGATGGTTGTGTCGATTGTAATTGTGCACAATCACATAGAGGAGCATGGTGGTATAATTGGTGTGATCAAAGTAATCTAATGGGACCCTATTTTGCTGTTGATTATGATAAGATTGAACAATATCGTGGTATATATTGGCAAACATGGTTAGGTCCAAATTATTCTTTAAGAGCAGTTCGTATGATGATACGTCCAGTTAATTATGAATAATTATGAATAAGATCAATGTTAATGCTTAAACACTATTTTTGAATTTTTTTTTTGTACACCGTTTCATGAAACTGTAATTATTGATATTCAATGTGTTCAATATAATTGTGAATCCTAAATGTGTTCTACTTAGATATCTAAAGATTTATTATATGGGAATAATGAGTCCATTTTTTTTCACAAAAATATGAGTTGATGCTCTTCAAAGTCATTTACAGTGAAACTTGTTTTTAGTCTTTTTTTAAAATTGTTGAAAAGTCATATTCTTTCAAATAGAGAGGGTATCGATAGTACGAACTTATTACAAATATTCTTATTAGTTTAGAAATATGGGCACCGTCTAATAAATATTATATAAAGTTCAATTTAAAGAGGCGTACATTCCATTCATATTACCCAACTATTAGTAAAATATATATAATTTCTCTAATGGCATATTAAACACGCAAATATTTTTTTATATTAATTTTGTTTCAAATTAGTATCATTAACTAATATTAAGTTCAGTTAAATTCAGTTAAACATGATTACTATAAAACATTAAATCTGTTTAGAAAACGAATTTAGTTATAATAAAATACCGCGGTAGAAAAAATGTATCGTATTAAATTTTTCTGTATAATTTTACGTTACATAATTATTTATTATAGAATCAAAACTACAAATGCTGAGAAATTTGATGATTTAATAGTCAAAAGTAATATTTATTATCAAGAGCCGTAAGTTGTTAACAGATAATTAGACAGAGAGAAAGAGATAGAGAGAAGAGAGAGTTAGACATTTTAGTTATTTATTGATTATATTTAACGTTTATGTATTTTACAAAAGTTTACAAAAAGGTTTATCTAGAGAAATACCAATAAATGATATTGAAAATTTAATATCAAAGCGAGATGTTACAGTTATTATACATGGTTATTTGGCTAATCGAAATCACAGTTCTATAACACCAATAAAATATGGTAAGAAAGAAATTTTCAATTCTATTCGATTTTAATTCATGTTGATGACTCAGGCGACACTTTGATTTCTACAAAACTTTATTCAATTCAGCTTATTTAGATCAAAATAAAAATAATGTATTAATGGCCGATTGGTGTGATGCAGCCAAAAATGATTATGCCCGTGTACGAAGAAGTATCTATCAGGTTTCTATAATTCTAGCGAAATTATTAGAGAATTTCATAAAGTAAAAGACAATCGAAATATTAGAAGCTTGTACTTCTCACTATTTTATATATTATTATATATTTCATGTCAGTAAACATGGCATTGAAAAGTCGGAAATTCATGTTATTGGTCACAGTTTAGGCGCTCACATAGCTGGCGGTATTGGTCAATATTTTAATGGGTCTTTAGGTAGAATTACAGGTTTAGATCCTGCCTTACCATTATTTACGCCAACATCTTCAGATAGCTTAAAAGCGACCGCTGCACAATTTGTTGATGTCATTCATACTGATTATCCAATATTTGGTGATATAACGCCACGTGGCACAATTGATTTTTATCCAAATTATGGTTATACGGGTCAAATTGGTTGTGATGATCTTGATGTAATAACAGCCAGTAAATTGTTATTTAAAGCATGTAAGTTTGTAATATGACAATGGCCCATTGTTTTGCTGATAAATGGATAGATAGATTGTACTTTTAACAGATAAGTTACACGTAACATAATATTTCTGTTGTGCTTCTTCTTAATTTCTCCAGATAGTTGCAGCCATAATCGCGCTGTTTTACTATATGCTGAATCAATCAATATCCCATACAATTTTCCGAGTATTCCATGTTCACTGCATGGCATTATAAATCGCAATATTGGAATTTGTTATCAGAAACTTAAAGAAGCGAATTTCAGTTTATTAACATTAAATGAAGCAATTGTCGATAAAAATGACTCTGTCATTGTTTATATGGGTGAAAATGTATCGAAAAGGTGTGACAAATCGTTCATTCTTATAACAATTATATAAAGAGTTATGGAGTTAGGATTCTTTGTTTGCGTTTTATTATTATTTTTCTTTTCTTTGGTAGAGCGTCTGGTATATATTATTTAGAAACAACTGGTGAGCCACCTTATGGTTATGGATTTTATACACATTTTTTGTAATAAAAAAAACTTGTTATATATTTCGTATCTAAACTATGTATGAATGAAAGTAAACTTGAGAAAACTACATGGAAATGATTTTATAAGCTATTATTTGATTACAATAAAATGGCGCATAATATTATGTTAAAATATGTCTTTATTAAATATTACATTGAAGTAATTTAATACTTTTGCTTGCTTTGTTCATAATTATTATATTATTACATATTGAATGAAAGAAAATGATCTGTTGATGAAAACTGTAAAATGTTTTCTCTTCGTACATATTAGTATAGTTGTTTATTCATTCTTTATATTTTATTGCAGAGTTGCAATTTGCACATTAAAAAACATACTTTATATTGAAGATTAACAACGTAATAGTAAAAATGATGTTTGGCGCGATGTGTATGTAACTGACTCTAATACGCGAGGTACGAGGTTCGAATCCTATGTCCGTAGTAAGTTCATTAATATGTACTCTAGCAATACTAGTGCCATGATGTCAGGCATATGTGATGGTCGGGGGTTGTGAGTTGTACGTTTGTATGATGGCACAAAATTGTATATATATACATGAGAAGGGTGACTGACTGACCGACGTACGGATGAGATGGTGTGATTGATTGCCGTTAAAAGTGGTGTAGTAATGTTAGACAAAACAAATAGACGATAGAAAGCAAGACACGACCCGATGCAAACACGGTTGGAACCAACGACGTTATCATGTGAATTCGTCAAACTTGAGAAAGACATAAAGAGAGCAGCAATGCGACAATTTAAAAGTTAGAACGAACACAACCAACGGTATGATTGAAAACAAAAGGCAGCTGGCGGAGGGGAGCGCTATGACAATAAAGAGAGACAGACGTATTCGTAGTCGGGTATGACACCGAAGTTTGAAGAATATGTATGAATGGAGTATGGATGGACGGACGTGGTTGAAGTATGATGCGATATGAGCGCCGAGAGTCGTCGTCCAAAAACACGACAACAATGTGTTTTTTGTCTTTTGTCAGCTTTTTCATTATCATTATTGTTGTTGTCAAACTGCGACGAAAGTTACTACGCCATAACGCCGACCACACCATCATACTTGTGCGACGACGCAGCGATCGGAATTGGTGTAATAAAAACGAACTATATTATATTATCAATTGACAGAGCGTAAGTAGTGAGAGAGGCTGGCTGCATGCACAGTGGTTGTGTCGTCTCTGCTTATTTATGCAATGTCGTTGGCAGCAGCGGCAACCTGTAACTACGAGAGAGCTTTAGATATTCGTTGGACTCTCTTCATGCAGTCAAAAGTCAATAAATAAATTTAAATTTATTTATTTTTAATATTTTCTTCCAGATAAACGTGCATATTCTGCGGACTCCTGCAATTCTTGCATCTTATGCCTTCCTTATACACATAAATGTTGATAAAAATAAGGTAATTAGATTTAAATGTACATGAAAGAAAGGAAAGAACCACGATTATTACATAAAATAGGTATAGGCTGCCTATTTCTAACCCTTTGGCAATAGAAATATGCTTTTTAAATAAATTAAGGATGCAAAAATGTCCATTTTCTACTTATTAATGCATTTTCGTGCTCCCTTATTAAGAAAAAATTAGAAATTTGTATATATATATAGGTTAGAAATAAGTACTTTGTGTTACTTTCACCATTTACATGCTGTTGGAAGAGCAAGAAGAATGATGAATCGATAAAAATAAATAAAAAAAAGCAATAAAAAGAAAGAGAATAAAAAAAAATTATTTTTTTTTTGGGAAGCCGCCGATTTGCGTGAGAGAAAAGAAAAGAAAAGCTGCAATTTATTTAATATTCGCTTCCCCCTTTTGTTCTTGTTCTTGCGCGACTCTTTTTTTACGACTGATGTATTAATTTCTCCTCCAACTCCAACCATGGCAGAGGCAACCTAGCCCTCTCGTAACAGCGTCATCGAGAGAGACAGTACTACTACTTTCGGTCAAACCGTCGCCCTAAAACCGCTGCTGCTGCTGCTATTGCTTTCTTTCCCACTCATACACTCCCTCCCCTCCGTGCTCTCAAACCAACACATCCCACACTACCGACCGTTTGCGTCACTGCACCTAAAAACCCCATACACCGTAAACCACGCAGTCTAATTTTAATTGACTATATATGAAACTATCTCTCTCTTTGTAGTCCTCTTCTCTGTCTGTTTCTCTGAGTTTGTCCTACTATCTACTAACAGCAACATTCTCCTCCTAATCGACCGCGAACCGCTTTTTCCCCTTTGCAAACAAACATGCATGCCTAAACCACATCATCTACTTATAAATGTTTTTTTTTTCAAAATTGTTCACACTAAGATTTACGACCTACGTAAGAGGATTCGAACCATGTATCTAACGTATAAGAGGCAGTTACACTACTGTTGCACCAAATAAAAGTTTATTCGATTCATTGTTAATCTTCAATATAAAGTATGTTTTTTAACATACAAATTGCAACCCTGCGATAAGATACAAAAAATGAACAAACAACCATACTAATATGCACGAACAACAGATAATTTAGATTATCTGATCGTACTGTGATTTGTCTTGTTATTTTTGATCAACATATTTTTCTTCTTTTATTCAAATATATTGATTGAACATTACATGTTAGTTTAAAATTATAAACACTAGTTTATTGAAAATTACAGATTTATTATTGAAATTAGGTAATTTATCAGCAGCTTGTTTGTCTTTTTTTGCATTAAATAAATTACATGTAAATAAATATTAATAAAAAAGGTTTGGCATAGTTTCTTTGTACCAAATTATTGCGCCGCAATGGTTGCAAAGATTTACCTGCTGAAAGAGAGAAACATGTATAAATTAAAAATTTTGTAAATTGTGGAAATGTATAATTAGTATATTATTTAATATATTAGCTTTTTAATTATAATATATTTGCACTTTTATATACTAAATTTACCACAATATTTTATTTTTATTACTAATTGTATAAAAAATTTGTTACGGATTGAGAACTGACGATTGCCAATATTACAATAAAAATTCTTAGAAGTATTGCCAGATTATATGTTGAGCTTTACAGCATTGCTACATATAATTTTAGTGTATTGTTCTACTAGATGTAATTTCACATTAGTTCACAGACTTGTTATAACATGGTAATATTTAAGCCAGATATGTTATTCCAACTCATTCCCTGATTACTTACACATAAAATACACTTTTTTTACGTCGTTACAAATTTATATTTATAAAACAAATGTACGAGAAATGACAAAAAAAAAAGACACAATCTCAGCGATTCAAGTACACGTAACCTTATTTAAATATATGATATCAATTATAAATTACTTACATTCAACGCAATAATTTGCAATTTATGTTTTCTCTCTCTTCCTTCCCGAAACTTTTTCTTTCCATAAAAGAGCACTTGAAACTTTTGGCATAATTTCTTCGTACTAAGTTATCGTGCCGTAATGATTAAAAAGATTTACCTGCATTGCTCATGCTTAACTACTAATTTTTGCGGCTTATCTTTTGCCTCAAAATATACAAGTAATACTTTCGATTATAGTTCAGAATGTAACAATTTTTATATATCTCAGCACTTGTTGAACATATTTCAATTTTTGTACCTTGTATAGCCCATTGCCTGTGATAACTTCTTAATATGAATCTAGAAATGGCAGAGAGCATAAAATGGAATTAATGTATATTATATTATTATAGTTTTAAACGTATTTTATATTACTGAATATATATATATATATATTTTATTATGTACTGCAAGCATAATTTTCCATATATTCTGTGCAAAATTCTGGTAGTAATAATGCAATGTAAAATTCACAATAAAATCAGAACGAAACGAAAAAGGCTAAGCTTATATGTGCAAATATACTTTCTCAATTCTTTCCTTTTTATATACATTTACATATCTTCATCTTTTCATTAATTTTATGGAAAATGGCTGCCCGATATTTTTTACGAATGTATACAACACACAATTTGATGCCACTGTTTTGCGTGAATTTTCAACGTCAAACGACTTACTTATTTTATTAATGAATAATTAGTATATTATTTAATATACTAGCTATTTAATTATAATATATTTACCCTTTTATATAGTAAATTTACCATAATACTTTCTTTTTATTACTAATTGTATAAACAATTTGCTACGAAACGAGAACTGACGATTGCCAACATTACAATAAAAATCCTTAGAAGTATTGCCAGATCAGATGAGCCTTACGGCATTGCTACATATAATTTTAGTTCTACTAGATGTAATTTCACATTAGTTCACAGACTTATTATAACATGGCAATATTTATGACAGGTATATTATTCATTCCCTGATTACTTGCACATAAAATACAATTTTTTCGTCATTACAAATTTATATTAGTAAGAACAAAAAGTACGGGAAACGACAATAAAAAAAACGCAATCTCGGCAGTTCAAGCACAAGTAACCTTATTTAAATATATGAAATCAATTATAAATTACTTACATTCAACGCATTTTTCATTTGCCCTTGCTAAATTATTAATTTTTACGGCTTATCTTTTCCCTCGCCATGTCAAAATATACAAGTAATATTTCCGATTATAGTTCAGAGGGCTAGAATTTAACAATTTTTATACCTTGTATAAAAACTTTTTAACTTTTTAATATGGATCTAAAAATGGCAGAACATAAAATGGATTGAATGTACATTATTTTCATGGTTTTACGTGCATTTTATGTTACTGAATATATATGTGTATATATATATATATACTATATTATGTACTGCAAAGCACAATTTTCCAAGTATTCTGTGCATAATGCTAGTAGTAATTTTTTTTTCAAATACTGCAATATAAAATTCGCAATAAAAACTATGATCAGAACGAAACTAAAAAGGCTAAGCTTATATGTGCAAATATACCTTCTCAATTTTTTACTTTTTTGCAAATTTACATAACTTCATCTTTTCATTAATTTTCTTTATAAATATTTTAACACACTTTTTTATATTTTATGGAAAATGTGTGCCCTGCACACAATTTGATGCCACTATATTGCATGCATTTTCTACGTAAAACGACTCACTTATAAATGAATAATTGGTATATTATTTAATATACTAGTTATTTAATTATAGTATATTTACACTTCTATATAGTAAATTTATCACACAATACTTTCTCCATATTACTAATTGTATTAAACAATACAATAAAAATTCTTAGAAGTATTGCCAGATTATAATATTGCTACATATATTTTTAGTGTATTGTTTTACTAGATGTAATTTCAGACTAGTTCACAGACTTGTAATGCCCTGGTATACTTTAAGGCAGGAATATTATACTTATTCTTATTCCCTGATTATTTGCACATAAAACAAATAGTTTCTTTAAGTTGTTATCATTTTTATATTAAAAAGAACAAAATATATTAACGGTAATAATATAAAGCTTTATTTAGATTCAACCTCAACGGTACATAACATTAACCATAACTATTCGCGTAGCAATCTAATTAGTATAATTGATATATCAAACGTATATTATTGAATAGTAGTAATCTATAAATTGAATTTAACTGATTATAATTTTTGTTTATTTGATAGTATTTGCCTAATGGTATTGCGTGTTATAAATATGTTAGATGTTTATGTATGTAGTGCTTTAGCCATCAATGCCATTAATGCTGTCTAGATAAATCTCTTCCTGTTTGGCTACCTGGTTATTTGTCTGTTTGGCAGGCTGTTTACTCTGCCTGTCAGCTAGCCCACTTTTCTTAACTGAAATTCACTTAGGCACAGTCACATTTTAATAAATATACACGAAGTATAAGTTCAAGTATAAATGCTAGTGTGGAGAGGTTCTAGTAACGGCGCAAATATACAGGCACATAGTTAACACCTTGCACCTTAACGGTCTCATCATCATGGGTGTCTAAATATGCGGTTTTACAATCAATTCTTATTCTATCACAATTTCTTTCCATTTCAATTTCTTTCTGTTCTACATTTTCTTCTTTCTCTCTCACTCTCACTCTCACTCTGTATCTCTCCATTTCTCTTACAGTTTCACGTTGTTTAATTTTTGTCTTAAAGATAGAAAAAATTCTGTGCTTTGCACTTAGAGTTAAATTGATGTTAGAAATTTCACGTTATAAATTTATGAATTTTTTATATGTATAACTAAATATATTTCATATTTATATAGATGTATATGTATATACACTTTAGAAGAATTAAAATAGTAGTTAAAGCCGTTAGAGTAGTAAACAGAAGTGATTGAAATTTATTATATAACAAGAGAAATAAGTTTATTATTTTGCAATAAAATTTTCTAACGAAATTGTGGTGAAGGTGAACAAAGGTGAGACCATATGGGTTAATACAATTTTTATACTTTGTTTTTTTTTCTTGGTATATTGAAAATTACTTTTAGCATTATAATTATTATTGGTGTTATCTCATGATTTCCCTTCCTCTTTCAATGTCACTTTTTGCTCAATTCAATTTGTGAATTTCTTTATAGATTTGGGTGGTGGGTATCCACGATTTGGCCCCAGCCAAATATAATATATTCGTTCATCTTGAATGCCACAAGAATAGTGGCAAAAGTAGATTGAAAGTGAGAAAGAGTGAGAAAGGCAAATTAAGAAGAACAAGCAAATCACATAAATTTAGATTATAATTTTCATTAAAATTAAAAATATTATATCAGAATCTTCTTAATGAAAATATTATTATAACTGAAAATATGAAATAATATTGAAATGATTTTGCAAGGTATGTGTAGCGCATTTAAAAAATTAGTGACTGACAAAAACCACTTTACACCATTTTTGGAAAATATGTGATTACCAATTATAGCTGCTTTCAATTGCATTAATTTTTATTGTTTTTTTTTTTGTTTATGTTCCGTTTATATTTTTCCCTGACAGCCATCTTAGATTTCATCTTTGACGTATGGCGAACAAATTTCATCTATTTTTTAATTTTTTTCATTTTTTATAAAATGTTTTTTTCTGTTTTTTTGATGTTTTGTTGTTTTATTTGCAATCCGTTTGACTTTTGAGGTTTTGAATTTTGTATTTTGATATTTGGAGTGTTTTTGTACTTTTTTTCTTTTTGGCGTTTTCTACTCCTCCAAGCAGTTAAAATATTTCATGATTTTCCTCTAACCTTTTTTTTGTTTTCACATTTTTTACGCTTGTTGTTGTTGCCTTTTGTTTTCTATATTTTTGTGTGTGAATTGATTTTCTCAAACACTACAAATTGAAATTGATTTTTGAGGTTTTTCATTGTGATTTGTTTTATTCCTATTTCTATTTCTATTTCTGCTTCTATTTCTATTTCTATTTCTGTTTCTGTTTCTGTTTCTGTTTCTGTTTCTATTTTTGCTTTTATTTTTGTTTTCTCTAATTTTTTTTAGTTTTCATTTTTTGCTTTGATTGTTATTTCTTTTTCTTTTTTCTTTTTTTTTTTTTGTTTTTTGTTTGTTCGTTTGGTTAACTTTTGTTATTTCTATTATATTTCTGCATGTAACGATGGATGACTGATATCACGCAATCAAATGTCAATTTTAAAACAATTAATAATTATTCAAATATTATGCCATAGATAAGTGACTAAATAACTTATGATTATTTTCCATTTGTCATTTTCCATTTTTCATTTTTCATTTTTCATTTTTCTTTTGGTTTTCATTTTTTCCTTTTGGTTTTAACTATTTCTGTTTCATGTGAAAATCAATAGAAATACAATTTTGTTTCTTTCCAATTAGCCTCTGGCTGAATGCATTAAAGTGCAAGCACTCTTATTCGCGCCTTTTTTCCCATTATATTTCTATTTTAATATATTTTTTATTTATCTGAAAACTTTACCTGAGAACTTTAAGAAAAGGTAGTTATTGTTTTTTAAATTTTTTTTTTTGAAATATGCTTAAACAAATATATTTTAAATACTCAATGTGATGCTATATAGATTTTTTTTTTGGCATAATGCACTAAACACACATGTCAAACATGCCAGACAAGCCCGGCATGTGTGTGTGTTCATTGTATAGCATGTCTGATTATGTCATAATTTTCACGCTTTTATAATTTAATCTATTTGAATTTGAACGTGCGCTTTTGCCACAAAGAGTCAATATGACCATCAAATCCATTAAAACGTTGTTTACATTTCATTATGAATGAATTTATATTATATACATATGGGTCTATAAGTTTGCAGTCTAATTTCATTTGACTGCAAACTGAGGCAGTTGAGTCACAAATGTTCTGTCATGCAGGGTATTCGGAAAAGGTGATGCCTTAAAAGTACGTTGAGATTGTTTCAACTTTGTCAACATAATTGAAGTCACATTGCACTCAGAAATATCATTCACTAACACTACGAATGCCATAAACATGGTGCCATCTTTATGACGATATATGAGACTACATTTTTTTAATGAGCATCATGTACCATTTTTTGGAATTACACAAAGGACTTGGGCAAATTCTTGATTTTTTGTGTTTTGATATTTTATAATTTTTTCTTTCACTAGATTTGGAGAATTTCAATTTCAATTGGATTTTTGAATTACCATAGCGAAAAATTTCCAAGTTTTAGTGTAAAGCACTTTTTGATATAATTTTGGAATTACAACGAAATATACAAAAACTCGTTGTTTCTATTAAAATATTGAAAATTGAAAACAATATACACGAATTTAACGAATCAAACGATTTCATTCTCTGAAAGTTAATACAATTTAGAAATTTTTTTGAAATTGTCATTAATGATTAATATTTAATATTTGCTGACCCATGTGCCAGCCATATAGAGTCAGCTTAGCAATGAATCATAAGATTTTTCTAGGACAAAGCAGAAGACAAAACAACAATAAAAAGAACCAAAAAAAAAAAAAAAAAAAAAAAAAAATAAAAAAAAGTTTTTTGTACTTTTGCGAGTTTCCGTTAAATAGTGGGCTCTTTTTAGTTAAACCCATTATTTCTCATCATTACATATTTTTTCACAAATGTACATAGAACAGAAATATTATTATAAATGATATTTATGTTCTGTATATTGAGTATAAAATGTCTAGTGCGGTAGTTACAATTTATTTAAAACAAGACGAGTGGGCGCTTAATTTCCATATAAAGTCTTTTAAATAATTAACTTTTTCAAAGCGAAGAGTAATTGATTATTATAAAACATTAAATGGGCTTGTTCATAAACATGCACGCCGCAGTACAGTGAACAATGAGCACATGGCATATTTGTATAACACATACATTTACACACAACCACTTCTAGATCCATGCAGAGTTATTATAAATTATAAATTGTACATGTTCATGTTTTATTTTATAAAATCTACGCCTGACCATAAGCATTTAATAAACGCTTTTAGAGACTTCATAGAATTTCATAATCGAACTCGAAAGATATAATTGCATTAGTTTCCATAGCAGAGAGCTAAATTCTAAATAATACAACACTTTATAAACTTTTACGAAAAGTGTCTTTTTTTTTTATCGATGTTAATGACATGAAAGAAATTTTTCTAAATTACATTTATTTGATTTTGAGTATTTTTCTACATAATGATCAAATCTGGTTTGATGATTAATTTTCATTCAACAATAAAACAGAATGATGGAGGCCGAATCAAAAAAGAGATAAAATGTGCTTGTAAGAAGCACAGAAAAAGTAAAGTAGAAAACAAAAAAGTTAACTCAGTTGGTTTGTAATCAGTTTTGTCAAATTAATTACTTGTTGCATGTTACTCTACAATGACAATGATAATAACAACAATATATGAAATGTAATAATAATAAATAAATAAATAAATAAAAATATATATAAATATCGTAATAATAGTCTCCAAATGTTGGCGTTTATGATTTATGACTTATTATTATATGAATTCATAGTTTTGTCTTTGATTTGTTCTTTTATTTTTCCTTTTTTCCTTTTTTTTTTTTTTTTTGTTAACTTTTTTTATTTTTTGTTTGTTTGTATTTTATTTTATTTTTATTTTGTTTTTTTGCTTCCTTTATCATCTTAATGATGGTTCATATTCATACCTTTCGTTAGATGGTTGATTGGTTGAGTAAAATGACTATTTGACTGTTTGACTGATTGTAGGTCGTTTTCAATTGCTACAGCTACGATAATAATAATAATAATAATAATAATAATAATAACAATAATATTCTTCATTTCTGTGTGTGGGCTAAACCAACTTTAATATTCATCTATTAAACGTTTATTGCAGAGATTAATTAAATTGCGTTTTCTTTTTCTTTTCTTCTTGTTTTGTTTTTCTTCACATAAATTCGTCATACACATTTTTTCATTATATTTAAAATGTAATTAAGATGAATTAATAGAATGAGATGGAAAAAAGGGGTGGGGGGTGGGTGGGAGTTATGAAATGTAATGAAGTCATTATTTGCATTTATCAACCATTTAAATCAAAAAAAAAAAAAAAGGAGACAAATTAAAAAAGAATCACATCATCATAAAATGAAAGTATAACTTTCAGCTTTCATTTGTAGAGTTTAAAAGACCAAAAACATGAAAATGAATGGAAAATATCATAAACCACTCATTAAATTGTTTCATTTTAAAAGATCGAATGTGAGACAAAGAAAAAAACGGTATTAAATTATTGTAATTGTTTGTTTCATTATTCAACCAATCAAAAAAAAAATTTTTTTTATGTATAATAAATTAATTGGCTTACAATTACAATTGTTTAATAATCAATAGACATAAATGTAAATGTAAACATAAATATGAATAAGCTTAAACATAAATAAAATTTGAAATTATTTAACATAAATCATTAAAAAATATGGCATCTTATCTTAACGCCATATCAGACATCAAGGTTTCACCTTTTGTCTGCGATGCAAGCTTTACACATTCGCAATACTTATAAATTGTGCATTACATTATTTAAATGTATTCAAAGAATTTAAGAATTCAAAATCATTATAAATTATATATAGATTTGCAATTTTATAGATACCAGCTACCTATCTCTTTATCTCTCTTTCTCTCTTTCGCTTAATATGAAAGTGAAAATATGCAAATATTTTTTATTTTTTTAATATAAGAAGTGGATTCTGCAGTAAGTGGAGTAAATACCATACAAATTTATGACTTTAATATCAATTCGATGTGTGATTTTAGAAATCATCTTTTATCATAGTTCTTAAATTGTCATATGTAAAAGGACAAAATTATTTCTCTGTTTTTTTTTTTTTTAATTTAAGAAATCAATTTCAATGTAAAATATTTTATATTCAATATCGGAATCGGAAACATTCAACTCATGCGAAAGCATAATGTTAATTATCTTGGTTAATTTGTCGTTTAAAAAAAATGTTAGTTTTGAAACTTATTTAAGAAAATTTTCATTAAAATTAATTTAAAAGTAATTACTGAATTTAAGGCAAATATGAAAAAAATTAAACAAAAAAAAACCATTCCAATTTATTATTTAAAATATCTAACATTTACATTTTCTTAACTGAATAAAGCTATTGCAGTATTAAATATAAAATGTCTATTTATTTTTTAAAATATTTTATTAAATATTTTAATACTTTAAATATTTTAATTCTTTAAATATTTTCAATAATTATTAGATTTGTATGTGTTTCTTTTGTCATATTGAAAATTGAAAATGAATGATAATGATCACAAGTCAATCGCAAGTGCATTAATGAAATGAGTGAAATGAAATGGAAAAATTACATTACAATTCCAAAGGCATATCTTATTATAAATTGTATAGAAGAATTGAATGAAATGTATAGAAAAATTCCATGAAGTAACAATTGTCATTGATAATCGCTACTTTATGTTTAATACAACAAATACGCCTTCTGCTTATAAGAAGTCAGCAGAAGAAGTCAGCAATGTTTCGCCTTCTCCTTTCTAGTTTAATTTATTTATTTATTAATTGGAATACAGAGATGCATGATTTATATTTGATAACTGAAATGAAATCAATCAAAATTGAAAAAAAGGAAGTTTAAAGAAAAACTCTTAAGTTAACGTTCTCGTTTTAGATGAATGTATTATGGAGATCGCTTTATATCTCTTTATAAATATCAAAATATAGTTACATTTTTGGTTATCACGTCGCGTTATATTTTGACTTTAGCTATGTGTGCGTGTGTGTGTGTGTGTGTACGTTTGTTGGAAAGCGTGTCACCTTTTAAAGCATTTACTTGTTACATTATCTACTTTTCATTGGAATAAAACCCTTTTTCTCATTAGCTTGCTTTCTCTTTGGATACGCTCTATTATATTATGGCCATTTGTTTAAAAAAATGGAAAACGTAACACCTGAAGGATGATCAATATATTTGTAATTTTGATTTTCTGAGCTATAAAGTGACATGGGCATTTTCTTTTTAAAATTTTTTTTCTTTTTGATTATTCACAAACTGAATTGAACTAAAGCATTCTGTTAGTTAGATAATCGGTCAGCCAGTCTGCTAGTCAGCCAGTCAGTCAGTCAGCCACTTGTGTTAAGCGTATCACGCAAATATGTACAACAGAAGCGTGTTGGATTTCAATGAAAATGAGCGACCAAGAAATGACAAAAATATTAAAATAACAAAAAAAAAAAAGAAATTAAAAAATGATAAATAATAAATAAAAGTAAAAGATCGATGTCATGACAAGGTGACTTAAAGTGACAGCAAAAACAGCAAAAACAACAAAAACAGTAGGAAAAAAACGCACACAAAAATAAGTCTTTAGAATATGACACGAATTGAAAGAAAGATAGAAGTGGCACAACAAAACAAATACAAAAAAAAAACCAAGAAGCAAAATGAAAAAGAAGACAAATTGTCATCCATATGTTCCGTAATTAATCATTTACTTGTGAGCACTTAAATCTGATAATTTGATTTAATATATACATTTATATAAATATAGATGTATATACACATAAACAAGCGCACATTTACATACTTATATATACATAAATATGTGTAAATAAATAAGTATGTGTGTTTATGTACATCGCTTATTTACTTATTTGTATTTTTGTTTAATGTTATCGCCCATTTTTTTTCTTTTCTTTTGCATTATTATTTTATTTAATTGTACTAAGTGAATTCTTGATAATAAAATGTCAAAGAATATCTGATCGTCTGAATTGAACTTGATTTTCTTCTTTTAGTACTATAACTCTGAATATGATAAAGATTCATTTTGTGGCATTTATAATGCACAAGAAATGCTTAAGTAGGAAAAAAAAAGTCTTGCTTAACAATCGAGATGATTTGGATTAAATTGAATTGTATTATATGTATAATAAAATCTGAACTGAAGGATAACAAGAATAGTAAAAATGATGCAATTTCATTGATATTCCAAGAAAAATATAAGAAATTAAAAAAGGTGTCCTTAAGGAGTCCTTAATAATTGTTGAAATTTTATTTTGTTATATTTGATGGTCGATCGATTTTCTTTAATATAATGAAAATAAAATAAATTCCGCAACGCATTTCATAATATGAAATGTGAAAGGCCCCTTTTTTAATGTTATTTATTTATTATGATAAAATAAATAGCAAACTCTTATCAAAAAGACCAAAAAAAAAATACAAAAAAGAACTATAAGAAAATGATTGGTCGTGATGATGGTGCTTGTGTACATTTATTGATGGTATGAGAAAATCAATATTTTACATTAAATAGTTCATGGAATTTAAATATATATAGGTAAGTATATTATTCAAAAATATCAACATGAACGCGATATTTTACTTAAGAATTTCTATTAATTTCTGTACAGGAAAAGGTTTTGAAGGTAAGAAAAAAATGCAAAAAGTTTAAACAATATATTTATATTTAAATGGAGCATACATACATGTACATATATATATATATATATATATATGTGTGTGTGTGTGTGTGTTTATATACATACTTTCCGTGGACTTTGTAATATTGTCATTTATATGGTTTTTTTTTTTTGTAAAGAGAAAGGTGGAGCTGTAGGAAGATTTCATAAATGTTCATAAAATGTTTTCTGTTTATTGCTATTGCATTTATATAAGACTTTATTCAAGTCTCTTTTTATCAAATGTACACTTATAGAAATTTTCTTATAATTATATTGTTTTCTTTCTTTTTAATATATATCTATATTTCAATTCTCTCCAATATTTGTTATTTGCCATATTCGCTCTTTTTTCTTATTATTATTCATTGTCTTTGGTTTTTTTTTTAACATTTCATTTATATATTTATATGGAGATATACATGTAGAGAAAAACAATGGTTTGTTTTTATATGTGCATGGCAGAGATTGCTGATTGGTTGCTGATTGTCTATAAAGAAAATTTAGCCACACCTTTTTTCCTTTTATAATAATAACAATAATTTACTACATACATACACACACACATACATACATATATATTTATATTTATATTTAAACAAGTCTTGAGTGCAATAGTTTATTTTGTTTGGGACTCTTCTCTCTCTTTCTGCACAATTCTCATAAATTTTTTTTTGCCATATTAAAATACGTTTAAAAAATTACATTAAAAAAATTACATTAAAAGATTTTGTAAAATTTTGCTTATTATGCATATTTTTGCATATAAATTTAAACTTTTTTTTGGACAATGCTTTAATTTGCTTAAATTTTCTATGGGGTACATTTTTCGGTTGTTAAGTGTTTAATGAAGAAAACGATGCTTTATAAAATTTGCAATTTGCAAATCAAAATCAGTAACAGAGTGAAAAATCTTATAGAATATACAGTTTTATAATAATTTATACTAAGAGTTGACAATATTTAAATGAAACCTCTCGTAACATTAGAAATTACATAAAAAAAATGTGATGGTCCAATGGACTGGCAAAAATGCTTGAAATTCTCTTATAAAAGCTCTTTTAGGCATTAAGAGTTAAATTAAAAAGAGAAATAGAGAAATTAAAAAGAGAGAGAGTATCAGATCAATATGATAATTTTTTTGATGGAAAATTGATCACAATGGGAAATTGCATTTTCTTGTTTACAACTCTCTCTCTCCAACTCTCTCTCTAACCCTCTTTTTCGGTCTTATTAATAGCAAAATAATGAAAGAAAAAACAAATTAATAAAAAACGATAACAATTGAGAACCATCATCACTACCTGTATGTTAAAAAGTACAAATAAATAGAAAATAGTAAAAGCGACTTAACCAAAACATTACTAAAGGAAAAATTATAAAAACAATAAGAAACACTAGCGGCTTTATAATATTAGAAGACTTGAGAACGTATTAAACAAACAAATAGAGTAACTGAAGAAAATTTTACGCTCACGTACCACGAATTTAACACTTATAAAATATTCTCTAAGTAATGTGAAAACAAAAATTTAAAGTAAAAGCAAAACAAAAAAAGAGGCTAAAAACCAGTCGGCCAAGATAACCACCAACCAGCTAGTAAAATAAGACTGAACTAAAGTGAACTGAACTGAACTGAAGTGAACTGCACTGTCTGCACATGTACATATATCAACATAAAACACACACACACATATATATAAACATATATATATGTGTGAATGATCGCAATTTTACGTCCCTATTTTAAAAACTCATCTAAAAGCCCTTGTGCCCGCTTTAATTCTGGTAAACCAACCAGCTCTCTTTATCATTCCATAGAGCCAACCATCACCAATGCACTACTATAATCATAAACTAACGAGACGAATAAAAATGACTAAATAAAATTAACAACAATAAGAGTGACATAAAAAAAACGGCATATAACAAATACTATGAAATACAAAGAAAAAGAAAAAGAATAAGTAACAAGCAAAACATAACAAAACAGAAAAATAATAATAATAATAAAAAAAAATTAAAATAATAATAACAATAATAGTAACAAATATTTGATAGTAAGATAGTTAAGAAAATGTGTGTGTTTGTGTGTGTGTGTGTGTGTGTGTGTAACAATGTTAGTGTAAATGATATTAGTGTTATTTTAGTGTCTTTAGAAAAGAAAAAAAAAACAACTTGAACACCGTTCGCTTTCAGCTCAGGTAGTGCAAGTCAGTCTGAACTCGGTTACCGACAATGCGGTGTTCGTGTGCGCTAAATAGCGGTTTAAAGAACAGAAATTATTAAAAAAAACCTAAAATCATATAAATAAATGAATAACGTTAACGTTTTGAGTCTTTTTTGTTTTACGTGTTTCTATGCTTCTTTACCGTTTTCCTCTTTCAAAAACGTAATAATCAGCAAAAAGGAGGAAAAGCAAAGATCAATTGATAATTTATTGTATTTCGCAAAACTCACGCATTTGATTTGAATTTTATTTTTTTTGTTTGCATAAAAAATATATAAAAGAAAATAAAAAACAAAACGGAAATAGCTTTTAACAATAAATATTAACAACAACAATAATGTATAATATAAACAAAACAAAAACAAACAATAAAAATTTTATTTGATTTAAACTAATGCTCAAAAAAAGTTAAAAAAAATGAAATTATTTAGCAAAAAAATTTTATCATAATTTTAATGATCATTTGTTTTTGTTTTTGCAGTTTACAGTTCGACAGGGATTATTACAAAAAATTTTCTTATATTTATAAATGATTATAAAAAAAAAAGATTTAACAAAAAGCCGTCGCTTGAATTAAAAAACAAATATAAACTTTTTTCCTATTTTGATTTGTTGGTCTCCTTTTCTTGCCCTTAATAAATTTCTATGAATATTTTTTTAATATGTTGCATGTATATATTTGAGAATATATGAAGAATTTCATGGATATCTATCAATGGCTCAAACAATTCTAAGAGACCGTTAATATTAGATTAAAATGAAAAACTAAAAAAAAACCAAACCAGAAAAAAAAACGCAACTTCGTTTTTTAAAAAATTGTAAAAAAAATTTTGAATATACTTAGATAGATTAGATTTTTGTTCTAAGTTATGAAAAGAATAAATGAAAAAGTGAAATTGAAGTGGAGTTCAAATATTAAGTGAAGTCAAATAAAAGTGAATTAGAAAAAGCCTGAAAAAGTTAATATAGCAATATTTACAATAACAACAATTACATCAACTACAACAACAATAAGGAAGAAACCTGTTAAGAAATGTGTGCCATTAATAAATTTCGCTTTTTTCTTCCCATTTTTCTTATTGCATGGCTCGCGTTTCTCTCCTAATTTCACTTTTTCGCTTTTACACTTATTTGTTTGCTTTTGTTTTTTTTTTTTTTGTTTTTTATATATCTATGGAAAAATCGAATGAAATGAAAATTTTGTTTTCGTTTTTATTTTGGTAAATTGTGGGTGGAAATATAAGTAACATTATTGCTGTTGGGCAGCAAAAATTGATGCTAGCTCAATTGTAAATATAAATAAACTGTTGCAGCAATGATAGCAATAACAACAACTCCAAAATAGAATAAAAATAAAATGAGCAACTAATAAAAGAAAAAAATAAAGGGAAAAATTTTAAAAAAAAAAAACAAAAAAAAAAAAAAGAAAAAAGGAAAAAAGAAAAAATACTTTAGATAAGCAAAATGAAATCAAACGGTTAAAAAAATGTTTATGTATATTTATATAGAAGTGCATAAAGTTAATTTGTGAAAATGTCATTACTCATTTTAATAGTAATATTGTTTATAAATGTTTGTGTATGTATGTATATAAATGAATATTCTATATATATTAATTATATATAATTTTAAATGTATACGGATATCTTGATTGGTGAACAATTTGTAACATCCACAACAAATTATTGGGTAATGCAGGTGAGTCGAGTCCAATGATTGTAATTATTAATTATAATTAAAATAATTAAATTATAAAAATATGATTGCCGTATAATTCTATATAAAACTTTTTCTTTTAATAATTTGTATTTAATTTGAATGATCAGAGAGACTTGTATGAAAAATGGAAGAACATTTTTTAACTGAAAACAATTTTTAGTACAATGCTTTGCAAATTTGTGATCAATGTAAATTCAACCTGTGCAGTTCGCAATTCATGTCACTTGTGAGTTCTGTAACTTTTATAAGTCACAATTTTCACAAGAGTCTAGAAAAAATTGAAATAAATATTCAAGTTTAAGAAAATGTCTGGTTTAAAATATTCTCACCCTTAACCATTTTTTCTATTTACTCAATTCAAAACTATCATATTTCTTTTCTTTAATTGTTTTACTCTGTTCTGCCAATTTGCCTTCTTTATTTTCATAATTTTTACTTTTTATTTATTCATTAGAAATTAGAAAAAACAAGGAACACGAGCTTCATTTCAATTGAAGTTAACTTATTAATTTCAAAATTTTATGTTTCCGCCTTTTTTTATTTTTATTTTTTTGATTTTTTGTTTTGTTTTTTGAGTTTCTTCTCTTCAAAAAGAAACCGAAAATATCGAGAGTGTTTGAATGTGAAAGGTAGAGGTAAAGATAGAGAATGTCACAATTGATTAAATACATGAAAATAAATTTGTCGTAAAAAATATTTATGATCGTTTAGTAAATATAATTTGCAAAATATACTCACAATATACAAATGCTCATACGTTCACAAGCGCACACACACACACACACACACACACACACACACACACACACACACACACACACAAGAGGGGCATACATGATTTACAAAAAAGTATTCACGCAAAGAGGCATATATTTATTTCATATATATGCATATATATGCATGTATTTGTGTTAGTGTGTAATGATTCATAAACGAAAACGTCAATGATAAGAAAATCTATTTGATGTTAGCCGCTCAATAATTTCTTAAGCAGAGAATAGTTAAAGGTATTTCAATGTAATTCGCTTCTTACTCTGCATTTCTTTTTCTTATTTTATTTATTTTTTTTATTTTTTTGATAATTATATTTCACTTAATATCAATGGAGGAAGTTATTTTTCTGAATAAACTTTCTTTTTAATGATAGAAAGTTTGAAAATCGGTTTTATAGAAAATGACAATTAAATATTTAGAAATTTGGCTTGTATAATTTAAAAGCGATGTTTTTATTTTGGGTTATGTTTAGAAGTTTATTTTTATAGCAAAACATATTTGAGAAACAAGGTTTGGTAAGGTAAAAAAGAATTAATGCGGTCGGTCGCTGGGTAAAATCGCATTTTAAATCGATGTCGAATTTAAGTTCACTTTCCATTAACACATTGCTTCATCTATGGCTTTACAACTCTATGTTGGCTGGAATTGAAAAAATCGTTGTGAGATATATCAGATTGGCATCACATTACAGAAGTGTAATTTGAGCTTTGTAAAGTAATTATTTCTGTGGAATTTTTGTGGGGGTAACCGGTCCCGATAAGCACCTGCTCAACTGGGAATGGCTCATGAGATGATCGTTGGAGGTGTCGGCTATCAGGGGGTAGCATGAGTCACAAGATCCGACCAAAGATTTAATTTGGTACCACGGGATCACCAGTTTTAATATAGCCCATCGTGGTGATATTGAGGTTGGCTTTGTGGGTGCTTTGGTGCCAATATCGCGTACATTAGTCGTTCAAACATGTATATGCTTGTCGTGCAGGGTCCTATTTCCTGAATATAATGGGTAGCTGGATAGATTTATTGAGCTAACCAAACTAAGCCAAAGTGTAATTGGAAGGCTCCGAATCTAGATACCAAAAATTAAGCCATGTACATAAGGTGTAAGGTAAATTGGAAGCATGCACCACGTGTGACATGACTACCAACGCTAGCGCTCATTTGTACGTTTGTGTACAATGCAGTTTAGCCTTCATGGCAGGTATGCATGTAAAGCACATACTGAACTGTGGAATTTTTGTGGGTAAAGGCAAATTGATGTTGCAAGTCTAAAGAGAATAGAAGCTTTCTGAAATGTCTTACAAATACTGAAACTATAGCACTTTGTTGCAAGTAACTCATTTCATTAAGAAATTCTGATTTACAAAAGAAATAGAAGTATTTTGAGCATTTTAAAGAACTATAAAATCAATGTTATAGTTAAATGCAATGTGGCCTTAATTATAAAAATTTATTAAGACAACAAAATGTTACTTTACCTATTTACATATTCTTAATTCAATTATTAGATGATTTTTGATAATTCATAATTTGCTAAAGATTATAAAAGTATTTCATGAAAATTATTTACATCGTAGATTATGAGATGAATTATCATGAGGCATCGTTCACATTATATGATTTCCTATAATAACTTTACTTTAAAGATTATCATTTTGCATTTGTTTTGTTCTTCTCCTTCTACTTCTTCTTCTATTTTTTTATGGTATAATCTGCCAGAATATGACAATCTCAATGAATTATGAGTTAAGTTCTTAATCTGTGCCACCTATAAAATATGCACATCTTAATACATATTGTAAAGTAGAGATTAATGGAGAATCATTGCATGAATTACAGCATGCATTAGATTATCATTAAGTTGGCAACGTAGATTTTAGATATATAGAAACGTTTTTTTTTATGTATATCTTCAAAGAAGTTTAACTAATAAAATCAATGGAAACTTATATATACTACTCAAAGATAAGCGTGCTTAAATGTAATTTATATAAATATACGTATTATGTTACGTTATGTTATGTTATGTCATACTACCTTAAATTTGAATAAGGTACTTTTTACATTAAGTTATCTTAGATTGCGTTATGTTATGTTAAGAACATATTGCATTATGTTATGCTATGTTATGTTACATTTATGCTACGTTATGTTATTATATTATGTTGTATTATGTGATACATTTCCATTATAAGTGTCACCACTACTTAATATTGATGATAATTCTATTCAGGATAATCATAAAATCTTGTTATGACTGTTCAAGTGCCATAAGTAATAACAAACAGTAACAACAATAATGATAATAAAAACAATAACGAGGTATTTTTTTTTATAGATTTCAATACTTTTTCATAAGTTTTATTCTTCTTCTTCTCTTTAATATTTCTTTATAAGATTTCTTTTTGTTTGGCATGTGTTACTTTTGAGACTTTCTTATTTTATTTTTATTTTTTCTTCTATTCATAGAATTTTCTGATTTGCTTTAGAAAAGTAAATAAGAATGGGAAGTATAAATAAACCACAAATATAATCAAAATTTATATATTTGATTATTTCATGTATATTTTCTAAATTTGTGGGTGTTTATTGTATTTACTTTTTCTCTTTTACTCTCATGCCTAAACTGAAATTATCTCAAAAAATAAAAAAAATAATACTAAGAAAAAAAATTTCAATAACCATTTAAATGGAATACAAGTACATTTTGTTTTACAGGTTGCTGTTATTTATTTTCGTCTTTGTCTTTAGCTATGTTTCTATTTTGTTTTTTCTTTCTTTCTTTTTTCTGCTCCTTTGTTAGGTTTTTTATGCGTTTCTAAAAATATCAAAATTTTATTATCTTGTTAATATTTGTACATTATTGTATTGTTGTTGTAGTTTATGGTATGGTTATTATTGTTAATATTATTATTGACTTATCATTAACTGGCTGAGTTTTCTTTTGCGGGCAGTTGATGGGACTAAAAAGCGTATTCATATTTATGTTTACGCAACAATAATAATAATAAAAGTAATAACAATAACAATAACACAAGAAAAAAAAAGAGAAGAAGAAAAGTATTAACAATAATAAAAATAATAATAATAATAAGAATAACAGTAAGAACAGCAACATGAATATTTAAAATTTAAACATTCGATTGTAAATTGATTTCAAATTTTTTATTTTTATTTTCGCTTAAAGCGCTTAAAATTCCATGAATTTTAATAAAATATTTTGTTTTGTTTCCGGTTTTTAATATTTCTGTTTTATATTTCTGTTTCTTACTTTTTACTTTTTGAACTTTAGCCGCGTTTATTATTAATTTTTTGTATGTTGCGACAAATTTGTATTTATGTCTGCAATTCTAATCAAAATTTTTAATAGAGTTAGATCAAATGGAAAAGAAATTGTTATATGTCGCTTCGAGTATTAGAAAGTTCTCTTCTTAGTAGAATTAAAAACTCAAAAAAGAAATCAAAAGTAACAAATGAAAAAAGTATTTAAAAAGTCTGTTCTGTTAAGCTATTTTGAGCTGCCTTAGCTTACCTAAAATTTTCGGATCAGTTCAAATATTTTTTTTGCTACAAAATATTTTAAAATTGTACTTTTACGGTAAGTCAATTCAGTCAGTCTAAGTGGCATAAGTTTATTAGGCCAAAGCGATATTTAAGTAAACATCTTAAACATTCCACTTTGTAGTTTGATGCTAATATCAAACTTAATATCGTTCTCAACATTGTAAGATCCACTGGCAGCATTACAATTGCTAAAATAATTGATTTATTAAGGTTTCACGATTATTACATCACACATATTTATATAAGTTTTACTTTTCCATTTTTTTGAAGAATGCAGAAAGAGAATGAAAACGAAATCTTTAGAGAGATATGAATAAATTATCTAGAGGCATATATATCTATAACTAAATAGGTCACTAATGTCAGCTTTCTTCTCTTGCACGTTATTTTTTTTTGTTTTCTTTTTTTTTTTTTTTTTGTAACCCAAAATTATAGAAAGATTGATACAAGGAGTAAAAAAAAAATTTATATGAAAAGGAAAAAAGGAAAACAGCAGTTTGTTGATACCGCCGGTGGCAATGAAGTGTTAGAAAAGTCAAAGAAACTAAGTTAAATGGTAAATATATCATTTTTCGATTCAACTAAATTATTGGTTATTTTCCTATTTTTTTTTGTAATTTTTTTATCATCTTACGATATATAAAAGCCGAAAAGATATGAAATGTTTTTGTGTTTATCCATTAAATTTTTTTTACGTGTGATGTATTAGCTTTGAAATTCAATTATACTTTCACTGTTGCAAATATTTTTTCGTAAGGAAATTTTCATATGTAACCTCTTACAAAGTATGACACAATTACACGGCAATTTTTCTTTATAAAAAAAAAGCAAGAGAGAAGTTACCTTTTGTGGGAGGTTTAGCATAGAAAATTTTCAAGTAAAAGAAAACGATAATGAAAGTGTGTTCGATACAGTTGATTAGGTCAATTTATTATACCGAACATTCAAAGGTAATAAACATTTGTCTAATGCCCAAAAGGTAGTGTCGGAAACCATAACAAAGTGATGAGTATTAAATTTTAAATCGATTTAAATATGTCTGTCTGTTTTCCCGTTTAAACTGAGATATTAAATTCCGATTAACCAGGAAAATTAAAAGTTCTTGCTAGTTGGTATTAAAAGTGAGTGTTCAACTTCATCCAAGATAAAACTCAAATCTCCTTTTATCTTAAATTTCTTTTCACGCTTCAACTTTAAGGAGAATTTTGTTCATTCCCTTTGCTTAAATTTCGATGAATATTAAATCATCTTTGCATAGCTATAGAATTGCTTTTGAATTGTTATTATTTTCTAGAAGAAAATTACCTTCAGTGATATTTATAAAATAGAATTAAAAGTGTAGCTATATTATTCCTCTAATACATACACACTTATGAGCTTGATTGGCTAAGTTACAAAAAAAAAAGGGAAATAAAATAAAAGAAACAATGAAATTCTTTATTTAAATTAAGTAACTTTTGCATTCAGTTTGAAGTGGTTTTCTATCAACTTTACTAATTATTATCTATTGTAAAGCGACATTTTATCTTCAATATCTTTAATTTTAATGAAATTATTTAACTCGTTATTGTTTATTGGTTGACTTGTGAAATATCATGTAAAACATGAAATGTCATTAATCAATTTATAATGCTGAATAACTAAAGAATAAAAAATTATATAAATTATAAAATCACGAAGAAATAACTATTGATTAATTTTAATTAAACTCCATATAATATAATAAATACATGATATATCCACAGATAGAAATCAAAAAATAAGCAACAAACAAAAACAAATCTATTTCAATATGTAATATTATTACATTAAAAATTACTCTCTATTCATTACATTAGACGAAATTGTTCTTTTTTTGTTTTTTTGTTCTTTAATCAAATGATTTTTTGTAATAGCTACGTTTTATCCGGTTAGGTTTTTTTTATTATCATTGATACTATAAATAATTTTAATTAAACTGAATTATTTTTTCTCTATTAATGTGTTAGAAAAGGATTGTATTTAATATTTATATTTATAAATGTATTGCAATGGGGCCCAAATTTGTCAAAGGCTTTGTCAAAGGCTTTGTCAAATCTCAAGTTAACATTTTTAATGGTGTAAATGCTTTTGATATTCCAATAGGCCAGTTAATGCTAATAAGAACACAGTAAAAGATTTCAGTTATAATTAAAACAAACTACTGCAGATTCGTAATATTCTTAAAAGAATAGGCCTATCAGACTAAATCATCTGTTTTTCAATCATACAAAAATATAAATAAATTATATAAATATAACTTTCTAAATATTGCAGAATGTGTTAAAATAATATGAAGATAGAATGCTTCACAATTATATTATTCTTAGTCTTATTCTTAATATAATTATTATTATTATAATTATTATTATTGTATTGGCTTATTTCCATTTGTATTTATTATTATTATAACACTAGAGAACCTATTACTATTATTGGGATTAACAAGTGTTGGGTGTGTATGAAAGCATACAATAATACTCATAATAATAATAATAATAACAATAATAATAAACTTGGTAACGATTGAAATTTAAATATAAATAACCTTAACTGTAAACTATATAACGATTTGTCTTATAATTTTTACAGGGAAAAAAAATATGTGTATATATATGCATAAATGTGTGTGTGTGTGTGTGTGTGTGTGTGTATGTGTATAAAGATATATGTAATTTAATAATAAAATGAAATCTTTAACTGACAGTTTGATTACTTGTGAAATTCATGTTTTTCTATCATTCGATGTGTTTTTGTATTTTCTATTTTCTATTTTTTGTATTTTTTATGTCGCATTAATATCATTTTAAATTAAAATAGTCATATATATAACTATAACTATATAATTGTGGAGGTGTGTGTGTATATGTATATATACATACACTTGTGTATGTTTGCGTAATTAGAATTCTAGAAAGAGGAAAAATGTGTTTGCATATTTCTTTTCAAAATTTATAATAATTATTTTTTCCTATTTCTTTGTTTTTTGTTTATTATTATTATTATTATTATTATTATTATTATTATTTTTTGTTATTTATTAATGAAACAATTATGCGAGAGTAGTAGTTTTGCAGTAAAATCGTATGTTATTAAAATTATTTCCACTTTTTGATCTTGTACTGCTTTTTTTTTTACTTTTTTCACTACCACTATTCTTGTTTATTGTTATTGTTCCTATTGTTGTTGTTGTTGTTTTTGAAATAATCAATTAAGAAGTTAAAAAGTGAAAAGTGTAAATAATATTTAGATGGCTTAACATATAATAATTTTTATATATGACACCATTAAATGGCTGGCCTTATTCACACACGCATTTCATATACGCCGATATACACGTATACATATATCTAAATTTCAAAAGAGTATAATGGAAAGTTAATGGTAGGCCAAAATATTTTAATAGTCAATTTTGCCCTTACCAAAAAAAAATATCATTAAAAAGTATTACAGAGATTTGTAAGTTGCTTGTAACTTTTTATTTAGGTTTGTACTAAAGTTTGATGTCCATTTATCTATTTATTTTAATTATGTACAAAAATTTCTTTATTTTTTTCTATGAAAGTAGAAAATAAGTACAAAAAAATACGGTTTATTTTGTAAATTAGTTAAGAAAGTTGATTGGCATTGGTTTGTTGGTTTGTTTGTTCTAAAGTTACAATAATCAAAGTTAAGTGGTTAAGTATGGGGGTAGTATTTTATTTGAAATTAGCTGGAACAGTTTTAAGCATATTTTATATATTTGCATATATTTTTAGTAATATATAACTATCATTATTAGAATACATAAATTTTTAATTGAAATGCGCTTTCCTTTTTCAAGTTATATAAAATGAAATAGAATGAAAGTTATAATAAGAAAATGTGAAGAAAAAAATATTATAAAAAAATTAATTCCACACTTCAATTAAGGAAATTTATGTACTTACATTTTACATTTAAGATTTTTTTTATGGGTTTCATTTTTCGTTTGTTTGATTGTTTGTGTATTACGAGTAATTACAAAAAATTTATAGCAACGTTTGTAGTAACATGTTTATAGTAAATTTATGGTAAATTATAAGAAATTTTTTTTTCGAATAAAGTAGAATCATTCTTCTATGTTATAAATTTTATTATTTTATTATTTTTATTATTTTATTTCAATTATTCTTTTACTTTGTTTTGTTTATTTTTTTTAATTTGTGGTCATGCTAAAATTCATACAATATTTTTATGAAAAATTGAAGGGAAAAAATGTGGAAATTTTTAAAATAAATTTATAGAAGAAATTTCTAATATTTTATGAGAAATTATAGAAATAGTTGATTTGTAATTTATTTTATATTTTAATTTGCCTCCAAACAAAACACAAGAGAAAACCAAAAAAAAAAAAAGAAACAAACTGTCAAATTAATTGTACCGTTTTAAATTTCTACTTCATTTGTTTTCTACTTAGAAAATTTTAAAATGAAAAATTTATGGAAAAAAAATGGCCAAAAAAAACTAAGTGACATTTTGTGCCCGTTTTGGTATCAAATTACGCGCTAGTTTCAATTTAAGTATGATATAACAATAAGAACAACAATATTAATCAAAAAAAAAAAAAACTACAACAGAAATAATTCAAAAATCAAAAGGGCTGACTACAATGTCAAAGTATTTTTTTTTTTGGATATTTTATTGTTTTAGAAGATTTAATATAAATGTTATCGTTGTTATTGTTGTTGCTATTATTTTTGTTGCCTGTTTTTGTTGTTATTATTGGTATCATATCTTAATGTCCACATCATTGTCTTAATAACAATAATAGTAATAATAATGTGGTCCTTCACAGCAACCGCAAGGAAAGTGTGAGTGATGGGATTTTTTATAATTTATGGCAGTTGTTTTTTTGCTTGGTTTTGTCCTCTTTTGTTTTTTTTTCTGTTGTTTTTATTGCTGTTAATATTGTTTATATGTTTTAATATTCATTATTTATATTATATGTTAGTTACTGTTATCTCTCTTTCTCTCTCTCTCTCTGTGTGTGTGCGTGTGTGTGTAAAGCTACTTGATTTGTACTGTTGCTGTTGCGATTTGCGTACGTGCCATTTTGGTCACTAAAAGAGGACGAAAAAAAAACCAAAACTAAAATATCTTAATATCTTGTTGCTGTTTGTGTTATTGTTATTCTTAATGTTATCAACATTCCGAATAGGATTAAAACAGCAATGATGTATAGATCAATGTGATTTAGTTTGTTTATGCTGCTATTGTTGTTGTTATACATTTGGTTATGATGGCGGTAAATGTTACTTTTGCTTTTGTTTGTTTATTAAACAAATAGTCAAGGAGGTAACTAACAAACTAACCAACCAGCCAGTCAACCAAATAACTAACCAGTCCTTCAGTTATAATTTTTGTGTTTTTTTTTGGTTTTTGTTGTTTTGTGTTCGCTTTGAATTCGTTTTGGAATTGTTGATTTTTTTCTTCATATATTATTTTTGTTGTTGTTTTTTTTGCACAAATCATACGGAAAAATTAGCATTTAATTGATTTTATACATCCTACACAACGAAGAGAATGAGAAAGAGAGGGAGACTCAGATAGAGATAAAGAGAGATATAGAGAGATGGAGAAAAGGAGCGGAGAAACAATAAAGTATTTTAGTTAGTATTTTAGTTAGTTTATTACTACTATTTATTAATATTAAGATTGTTGTTATTGTTGTTTATTATTATTGCCATTTGTAACATTTTAATTTCAATTTGGTTTGTTTTGTTTTATTTATTTTTTTTTGGGGGGTTTCACTTAACTTTTCGATTTATTTATTTATTTTTATATATTGATTTTGTGATTTTTGGCATTTCCTTTTCAATATATGTATGTGTGTACATATGTGTGTGTATGTATGTATGTGTGTATGTGTGTGTGTGTGTGTGTGTGTGTGTGTGCATTGGCGCAAGGTTTCCAAATTGAAAATTCTATGTGATATACATTAAAAATTATTGCAGCAATAGCAATAACACCAAAGAAAAATAAAGCAGAAAAAAATTGCAAAAATTATTTTCTTTCATTTTTCGCTTAATTTATTAAATTATTTTTAGAGTTTTTTAATACGTGTTCATTTTTTTTATTTTTATTGCGCTTTGCTTTGTTTTTTTTTTTGTTAACATTTTCTTAATATTATTATTATTAAGATAATTTTTTTTTTGGTTAATATTTAGTTATAAGTACAAACATACATATTTAATAACGCGCAACAATTCTATCTAATGCCGCTGTATACAATTTATATGTATTCGTGCATAGATATTTTACGCTTTTAGGTGGAAAATTTGACACAAATTTAAATTTATTGTCTTTTCTGTTTTCTTTTTTTTTAATTTTGTTGTTGTTATTTTTCATTATTTTTGTTATTGTTATTATTATTAATATTATTATTTTTGTTGTTGTTTTTAACACAAAAATATTTTATTATATTAAATTTTGGATTTTATTATTTGCTTTGTTCTATGCTTAATTTTTGGTTTTTTCTATCTTTCTTTATTAAATTTTTAAATTGGTTTGTTTATTTGTTCATTATTGTTGTTATTTTATATGTTATCAAAAGACAAAACAAAAAATGTAATTTATTGTTGAAAATGAAAATTATTATAAATTCAATACGATCAATTAAATTGTTAACATTATTTTTGAAAATATTACCATATTCTTTTTCATTTACCTGTCTCTCTCTCTCTCTCTCTACTCTCACATACATATTCTCTTTAGTTTTTTCTTTCTTTCTCTCTCTCTCTCTCGCACCCTAAAGCATTTGGGATTCAGGATGCGTATAAGTTTGTAATAATATTTAAACAGACTTTAGACAGATCCAATAGTTTCTATATCGCCTCATATTCTGATGACTTAAATCGCGAATTCGTAATTCTTTGTTAAAATTCGTTATATGCCCTACAGCAAAAGTCCTAATATTCTAAAAATGTTTATCAAATTATATGGCATTCGCTAATGAATGCCGAGATACGCGTTTCGTAAACTGTTGAGAAGTTTTGATAGGACGTGCTATATTTTTAAACAAATCAAATTAAATCATTAAAACTTATAATGTGAATTTTCAATTTGGTACATGTTAAGATATTATGAACATGTAATTTATTATAGAAACTAATTTTTGGTGCGACATAAATTTAATTAGTTTACTTGTCGTGTAATTAATTTTACTTATAATAGGGCCTTTTAAGGCTGCGGTGTAATTAAATATACAACAAAAGAAGTTCATTGTCAAGAATAGCAATTCACAAAGTGTTTTAATAAAATATGAAATAAATTCTGTTGAAAATTATTGGAATTGGCCTATTTTTACAAGCATCTTCCCGAATATGATAAAATTTAAAATGTTGTATAAAATATTACAACATTGTAAATAATCTTTTAAAAGCCAACAAAAAGAAAAATAAAGTTAAAATACAAAAATTGATTAGTTGATTTTAAGAGAAAGAAACTCAAACCTTCAATTTTGTAATGGTTTTCAATAAGATTATTATTTAGTTAAAATCTAAATAGCAGATATATGAAAAAATCTTTTAGATTTAAGGTTTGAAGTCAATTACTTAGACATAAGATTATCATAAAAGTTTTAAGATTCTGTTAAATGTTCAATAACAGTTCGATCAATAGCCAATTTATTATTATAAAGAAATTTTAAAGCGATGACAGATTAATTAGAATGTTTTTACACTTTAACCATTTTACTCATTTTAAAAATTTACACGATAATATTTCTAAATGTGTTGATTATAATGATAATGAAAATTCGCGATGGAAAAAATCTCTTTTAATTTTATGCAATTACGAAGTTTACCAACAAAAGCAGTTTTTGATATAACAATTTTAAATTAAATGAAGAAATGTTTGGAATGTTTGGAAATTTTGGAAAATTGCTACAGGGAAGATGAAAAAAAAATGGATATTCTTTGTTATTGTTGTTATTATTATTATTATTGCTAAATTGATGATACGGTTGTTGAATGATTAGTTGGTTGGTTAGTTAGTTAGTTAGTTAGTTATTTGGACATTTAATGATTGGACGATGCTTGAAATACACAGAAGTACAAGTTTAATAAGATTTTCACACAAGAGGCAAAAAAGTTCAACTTTTTGGGGTCAACGGCAATAACGGTGGCTGTATTTATATATTGTTGTTATTTTGATTTTCTTTCTTTCTTTCATTGTACATATTAGAAAATTTTCATTTTAAGATGAATGTCTGCCATGATCTAGGCTTTGTAGATAGATTAATCAAAAAGGAAAAACTGAAAATGAAAACCACAATATTGTACTATTGTATGTACATACACGTATACATATTTATATATATACATCTATAAATATATATGTATATGTATATGTATATGCTTACATTTATCGTATTACATACCAAATGTATTGACCGCATTTTATGAAAAAAGCAAGTTCAACGTTTTAATAGATTGAACATGATTTTGGTCTCTATTTATCTCACTCTTTTTTATCTCTCTTTGTCTGTTTCTGATTCAGCATTTATATATATATATATATATATATATATATATATATATATATATATATATATATATATATATATATATATATATGTATGTATGCATGTATGTATGTATGCATGTATGTATGTATGTATGTATGTATGTATGTATGTATTTGCATGTATGTACATATTTCTATTGGTCACTTATCGATTATTTATGTTTTTTTTTTTAATAAAATAAAAAAAGCACAAAAAACACTTTTTCACAATATTTTTCATTATTATTCGATTTTTCTTTTATTTAGGTTTATACTTGTGCATATATATGTATATATGTGCAGTCATAGAAACATTTACAACTAATTGTTCAAAGCAAAGTATAGAGGTACAGATAGAATATTTTGTATGGTAGTAAATTCATTTAAGCAAAAATCATAAACAAAAACAGAAACAGCAGAAAGAAACAGAAAAAACGAAAATCTAAATGGGAAAAAAATATAAAGCACTTGAGAAATTTCTTTATGTAGCTTTGCTGAAGTTTTTTTGATCCCTATAGCATTTTTATGTACACATTTATATTTGACACAAAGCGGCTGAAAAATCTACTTTTCAATGCTGCATTTTTTTTCAAGGCTTTTTAATAAAAAATTTCAGAAACCAATGGCTAGTTTGAACTATGGATACGAATATCCATACCGAAGAATTACGTTATGCTTAGGTGCACAAAGTGCTCAGCCTCCACTAGCGTTTATTTAATCTCATTTACATTTGAAATATTTCTCCAAAGTTAGTTAATTTTTTTTGCTGCAGGATAATTTTGAAATCCCTGAAATGTGGAAAGTATACTTTGAAAATTAAATGGCAATAACATGTAAAAGTTTCGATTTATATTACAACGAAGTCAATGTATTTTATATATCGACATAGAGTCATATAAGCTTGAGAACAGAAATTGTCATAACTGTGTTAGACCCATGAGTTATTGGACCATTTGTTTTATATATCTTGTGGCTGGTTTATTGTTCATATATATTTTTTGTTATTATTGCATTTTATGGGTCAAAGTTTACCACAAATGCGTATGATTTCCAATGTTTAGTGTGCTTCTTGTACACACACAACACAAACATATATATGTTCATAATTTGTATTAAGAGAAATTGTACTAAAATAAATTAAATTTGCTTTTTGTTTTTTCAATAAAAATGTTCAATACACATGTAGTGTATACACACATACATAAACATTTGCTTGGTCATTTCAATACATGGTATGTGAATTATCTTGTTCTTGTTCGTCTTTTTTTGTTCCTTTTTATGAGGAAAATTTTTAAATTTAATTAGAAATATCTGAATGTTTAGATATTTTACAAAAAGCATTATACCATTCTTACTTTCTCTTTCTCAATCTGAATGATTTCTACTATTATGGGTGTTCAAATTATGGAATTTCAACTTCCCTACAAAATATACAAACTATTGATTAACATCAAATTCGAAATGGATCTTTTCATGTTTGCCTATTTGTGATAAAATGGTGTAACGTCTTTACTGCGACTATAAGGTATTTTTATGGCAAATTTTTAAAGTAATAAAATCGAATATATCAAAATTAAAATCTTATAAATGTTCACTTATTCGTTGCCATACGTTTTCTAAGCTCAAAAACTGAGATTTTGGTTAACATATTCAAGAAACTATTAGATAATTTTACCATTATAAAGTACCGAATGACATTTCAATGTTCACTTTTAAACACCATGGCCCTAACAGCTTTTAAGAACTATAATCCTTTTTAGTCCTCTTTCAATCCCTCTCTCTCTCTCATATAAATTTTGTGGATATCCAAAATAATTTGGGTTAGGTAATCGATTGAGTTTAAAAATGATATGTTATCGAATATGTAATAGACGTCATTCGAATAATTGTAGCATTTTTAGTGGCTTTTATTTTTCGTTTAGAGTTCAATCGTTGATTGTTGATTCATCTACAATGTGCAATCAAACGTAAAAATATGGAACATAAAATCGTTTAAGGAGTGTTCTTACCCTGCATGGACATGTGTCCAAGTATTTTTCTGTTTCTTTGTTTTTCACATACTCATGAGAAATAAACAAATAAACAAAAAAAGAATATAAATACAAATATTTTCTACATTTTAATATTAATAAATAGGCCACATTTTTTTTTATTCTGTATAATGTATAGGTTTTCATGTATGTACGTATATGTGTGTGTACCTAAGATACATCTGATACATTACAAGTAGTAAATTTCATATCCATTGAACCTTGAAATGACTTGACTGATTGCATGAATATCACAATTTTTTTTCTGTTTTGCAAAGTACTACTTGTTGCTTACTTTAATTTCAATTGTTGTTATTGTTATTGCATTAATGTTTGTATATTCACTGTTCATTGTTTACTGTTTAATGAAATTCAAATCAATTATTTTATAATTCATTTGCTAATTCATTTCTCTCTCCTACACTTTGCTATTTATTTTTTGTTCCATCCATTACAAAGAATTTTGTGCATAGTGGACGACAGGATTTGCGGGCTATTAATTTCATTATATTATTGTTATTGGAAAATTTAAAACTTACTTACATACAAATATTCATAAAGGGTCCACCAAATTCATTGCAATGCTGTAAAACAAAAGAAAGAATAAACAGATTAAACATTTACGTATTGCTCGGCGTTTTGATGTTTTATTGTAAACGTATTAATTGGTAGACCCTTTAAATAAATGTAAAAAATATGTATATATATAAAATCATTAATATGTAACAGAAGCATTGGCAACAAATTGTCCGTACAAATGGGTAAATATATCTATAAAAACAATGCCCGATTATATAAAATTAGTGGACTTAAATTTTTATTATTTATTCAAAGTAATTTCAAATTTAAATATTTGACTAGCTTTATTTTCTTCTTGTCATTTTATAAGAATATCCATTACAATAATATTTTATTGTATAAGATATGATGGAAAATAAAATAACAGTCGCATATATAATAAATGTTCAACTGCAATGTTCTATAGAAAAATTTAATTCTCTCCAATTGAAATCTTTCGCCAAAAAAGTAAAAGAAACTTGCATAAAATTCCAGTGCCACAATGCACAATTCAATTCTTCAATTTTCAATTCTTCAATTTTTTGGAGTATTCAATTAAATAGTTTCATGAAAATGTTAAAACATTCATCTAAGAAGAATTCACTTTAAATATCTAGAAGTTAAGATAAGATATTGACAGTGTTTGACTTTGTAGACTTTAAATATTCATCTAAAAGTATTTAAGTTTACGTATCTTCAGTTGAAACATAAAATTGAAGTAACATAAAATTGAGGTAATTTTCATAATGCTTGCTTGGATTGATGGATATCTGGGATATACCTTTATCTACATACTTAATAATTTTCTTATTTTTTGAATATGGATTTCAAATTAATACGCTAAGCTCTATTTCTTTCAAATTTTTAAATTTTTGTATAAATACATTCCCTTATACAAATAATATAAAATAATGCAATGAAAACAAGAACGAAAAACTGTTGTCAGGCAGAAAAGTCAATATCATCTTTTTTTCAAAAGGAAAGCACAAACACGAAACACAAGAAAAAAAGGAAATTAATAAATTTTATGTAGATAATAAAGTAAAGACAAAAGGTAAAACAAAATTAAGTAAAATGGTCTCAATCAATAACAATAACAATAACAATAATAATAATAGAGATTGCAGTTTAAACAAAATGTCAGTTAATCTGGTCATTCGTCATGCGCAAGTAAGCAGCATTGTATTGGATTTTCTTTGTGTCTGCCTTTTTTTTTGGTTTGTCGTTGAAAAAAATACGTAAAATAAAATGACGTACGAATTGTAGAGTAAGTGAAGTAGATGATGTACAGAAACGCAGAGAGCAAATAATTGAAAATTTGTATCATCAATTCCATCAAACATTTACCCATGTTTGTGTCACAAAAATGTTACTATAAAATTAAAAAAATGACAATGTTTTACAAAAATAATGTTTTCGACAACAATGTCAAAAATTAAAAAAAAATTAAATAATTATTTCTTTTCGAGATTTTGATTTTTTCATATGTCAACTACAATCGCAAACGGAACTACAGTCAAACTTAGTACAAAATTCCATTTTAAAATTAAAATCAGAAATAAAAATTAGGCAAATATTTTAGTCATGTGAATTCGCAAAATAGTAGAAAGGTTTTCTCTTTTTTTTTCTTCTTGGGGAACAATGTAAATAACAGCTACGCCTTTTAATCAATATATTTTTGTGTTGTTGCGCTTATAAATGAAGAAAAAGTAACAAAAACATTTTTTTATGCTTTCAGAATTTTTTTGCTTCAGTTTGTTCCTTTTTTTCTTCCTTATTGCTCACATATCATAATATACAAATGCATACATAAGTATAAATGTATATGGATACAGTTATATAACTGTTCTGTACATGCGCGTAAAATAAATTCTTCTAATATGCTGGCAAATTAATTCTTTTTCCCATTCGCTTCATTTCTTTATTGTTTTGTTACTTATATTGTTGTTAGTTATAATTCAACATGAATGCTATATCTATCTCATATTTATTTTAGTATGTCTATCTTATTTTTACTATCATTCTTATTCTAACACTTTATTAATATAATCATCTTTCTCTGTTGTGTAAATTATTAAAAAAGAAAAAACAAACACAAAAAAGGAAAGCAAATTATTTTATGTTTTAAAAAGAGATATAAACGTGATTACTACACTACGGGTACTATTTGTTGTTATAGTTGGTATTTTAGTTTTAGTCAGTTGTTAGTGTTGCGCTTAGCTACTTGTATTAATCATTATGACGTTTGTTGTTGTTATTATAGTTTTTTGAGCAAATGAAATAACAAAATGAAACAAAATGAAGCGAAATGAAACGAAATGAAATTGCAATGAAATGAAATTTGATTTGCTAGCTGCCATTCATTATCTGTACACATTTATGTTCATGCATGTTTTGTATTTATGTATATGTGTATGTTTATGACTATATATATATGTAGTCGTATGTTCATAAGTTACATTTTGAGTATACATATTAGTTTGATTGGGCATGCGCATGTGTGTATATGTGTTTGCGTATTAATCAAATACGTACCCCATCCATTAATTATATCTGCTTTGTGGGTAATTAAGCTTAAATACAGTACATTAGATACATATATATAAGTATTTGTTTGTGTACATGTGTGTCATATCATTCAATCATGTGCGTTGTAAATTTTGATGAGAATTTTTTTTCATCCGGTCTTGCTGTTATTATTATTATTATTGTTGTTGTTATTATTTTTGCTTTATTATGCTACTGTTACAACTCTAACACCACTGTAACATATTTGTTGTTGTTATACGTTATAGCTGTTTGTAACATACTGAAACAAAGAAATGAATATGCGAATGTCTATCTCTTTCTGGTATGTTTGTATTTGTGTATGTGTGTGTACGTGTATTTATAGCTTTGCTTTATTCTAACCAAAAGTATATATTTCTCTTTATTCAATTATCTAAAAGCTTTAGTAGAATTTTGCATTTTATTGATTTTGTTGCTTTTTGTCTTGTCGTTGTTATGTTCTAGTTTTTTTGTCTTCTTCTTCTTCTTTTTTCATTATATTTATTAGAACAATAAAAATAGCAATAGTAAAATTAACAGCTATTATAACAACAATATGTAAAACATTTATTAGAAAAACTGAAAACAAAAATTTAAAAAAAAAGCACACGTACATTTCTTGATCTAAGTTTTTGCGCATGCTTGTTCTTACTTATATATAGATATGTATGTATATATATACATATATTTATATATATATATATGCCTCTTTGTATATATATTCAATTTAAATAAATTGTACCTTGTTAGACATTTTGTTTAATTAGACGCCATTTTTTCTACTTTATTTAATGGCTAACATTAAAATTATTCTCAAAATGAATTCAAAAACAAAAACAAAAAAACACGACAAGTAAAAGAAAAGGAAAAAATCATAAATTAACCACAACAATGATAATTGTTACGCTTAAATGATCCAATATTTTTAAGAAAATGGCAAATCGATCGAATGACAAAGAAACAATGTAATTTAAAATCCTGAATATGAATAATGTTGAATACCGTTTTGTTTTTTAATTACCTAACAAAATAATCAAAATAATTTCATTGAAATTTAAAAGGATTTATTATGATTTCACTGGGTTCCCATTCTAAGGAAAAATAGTTGCGATTAGATGATTTTAATCATTACTTTCTAAGCAACTTCTTGAATTAAAGCAATTTTAGCATTTTAATATGAAAATTACACTTTCAATTAGCCATAAGAAAGTTGTGCATAAAATGATCGCGTTTGTTACTTTATTTTTTAAATATTTTAGCAAAAATTTGTATATATTTTTTAACATTTTATAAAACATCTTCACTTTCATTCATTTTAGAAAAACATTACTTGCACATGGTCAGAAGAAGGCTAAACCATTAAACTATGTCCGATGATAACAATCGAAAGAGCAGGAAATTTTTGTAACAAAAAAGATAAAAACCTAGACAACCTAGAAGAAAAATTGTCATAATAATTTAATAGTTTTTTGGAATTTTTCACCTTAAGAAATTGCATCCGCAATTTTCTTTTTTATTACTTTTTTGCTTTATGTTTTATTATACTATAAGTAAAACCAAGCAAAAACTAAACCTAGAAAAACACAAAAAAAAAACTGAAAAAAAAAGCCCATGAAAAAAATGTAAGATGAAAAAAAGAAAGAAAACTATGCGCACTAAACTATTACAAATGACAGATGAGATGCTCGTGTTGCTCAGTATATATGTATGTGTGTGTGTGTGCGTTCGTGTGTACACTTTGCTTTTTTTTTACTTTACAACAGAACACTAAAAGATCATTAAGTAAACATTAACAAGTACACAAAAGTGATAAGAAAAACTGCTATTGAAACATTGAACGAAATCTTCTGCATAGATATCAGACTACATATATACAACAACAATAACACTAATAATACTAAAAAAACATAGAAACTTAGACAGATTGATGAACATGCTGACAGAGAGAGAAAGAGAGAGAGAGAGAGAGAGAGAGAGAGAAAGAAAGAAGGATAGAAAGACATGGAGGGAAGTAGTCAGGGAGACATTGTCCATAAAAATAATAATAATAAGCCAAAGAACTTGTCTTAAAGTAAACAATAACAACAGCAACAACGACAACAACAACAACAACAACAACAACAATAATAATAATAATAATAATAATAATAATAATAATAATAATAATAATAATAATAATAATAATAATAATAATAATAATAATAATAACATTTAGTACTACTGACTAATCATGTTAAGTGGTTTTAGCGCAATAATTTTAAGTGGAAGATGTAACAAATGTTGACAATAAAATTTTAACTGAATGAAAGACAAAACTTCAAAATACAATGGCAGAAACAAAAAATGTGAATAAATAAATAAACATAAACTAATATTATCTGCAAGAACGACAACAACAACAACAACGACGACGACGGTGATGACAACGACAATGGCAACAATGAAAATTTTTAACAATCGTTGACACTTAACGCAAAACATGACAGAACACAACACAACACAACACAACACAATCACAATCATAAAAAAGCCAATACGGAAAAAAACAACACAACGACACAAATTAAAGAAACAAGCAAATAAATAAATAAGAAAAAGAACAAACAACAACAATTTTTGTTTTGTTGTTCCCTCATATTTTTTTGTTTACTTTTTTCTTGACATTTTAAGTCAAAGAAACCAAAAAAAGTAATAATAGTAATGGGCAAAAGACAACAACAATTAGTACAAATTAGAAAACTTATGTTATTGTCCAATCAATTTGCAAAAATTCTCAAAACTTCGCAAATAAGAAGGTGATCATCGAAAATATATGAAAGAATGCATAAAAATATTAATAATAAATATTATTTTTGTACAAGTAGATGTGTATGGATGTTTGTATATGTTTCGTGTATGTTTTGTGTATTTATAATATATAAATCAAGTTTTTTCGCTCTTTCGCTCTTTCGCTTTAACTTATTCTCTGGCAAAGCTCAGGTGTCGCCTAATTTAACTATTTTATTTACTATTTTTATTATAAATGTGCTGTCGATTTTATTTATATGTTTTTCTGCTGTTGCGTTGTATTGCTGTATGATATTATTGTTGTTGTTGTTTTTATGGTTGATGTTTTTATACTTGTTTTAGTGTATAAACATTTTCACACCCTCAATTACAACTGACACATTAATTGTGTATTTTGGTTCTAATGTTATTACAACAACAGCAATATCATCAACAAGAAAAAAAAAACAGCATTGCTGCTGAGAAATGAAGAAGTATAGAAACAACACATTTCATAAACAACAGCACCATACAAGCAAATGTTTACACATATACATTCAAGTATTTTGTTTTATATTAAATGGGAAGAAGCAAATTCTGAGGTTTAATTAGATTTCAACAAATCGAAATGACAAATTTTATGTGATGTTTCTTCTTGCTTCATGTATAACTTAATTGCTTTATATTTCATATGTCTAGATAGTGATCAACTTAAAATCTTTCCCCCAATTGTTCAAAATTATTTTAATCATTCATAGCAAAATTAATTCAGTGTCTAGTGTATACTTTAGCTTTAGGACAAACACTGGCGCCTTGAATAATCCTATCTTTCTATTTTTTTATTTTTATTTTTTTCTTTAAAAGTGTATTTTTTATAAAAATACATTATACAAAATGATGATCATGATGATCGTAAGATGATGATGAGGTACTTAATAGTCGGATTCGTTCAGCGTTTTCAATTTTATTTCGTAGTTACTTTTATTTTACTTATTCATATAAATATTTAAATGTGTATTTGTTTTTTCTTTTTTTTTGTTGTATTTTAACAATAATTGTAAACGTTATCTCTTAACTATCGAGTACTATCAATAATAAATATTCAATTTGTCATTGTTCATAAATACATGTATGTTGGGGTGTTTACCAAATTATTGTAGTTAAATAAATTAAAAATAAGAAAACATAATAACAATAATTATAATTAGAATATTGACAATAATAATAAAATATTATTTGTAGATAAATGAAAATGTTGTCAAATATTATCAAACTAACCTCCATGTACAAAAATGCCTCAGTACAAATTTTTGGACATTCTATTCTGTTTGACTTTGCACGTTCTACTCAAAAAATGTATCATTTTTATATTTTATTAATTTCTTACTGATTTATGAATTATTTTAAAATAAAATCTTCTTTTCAAAATGGGATAAATTGAGATAAAATAAATTGAAGTGATGTCGGCCAGGCTAATTAGTAAATGCTCTTCATCAATTATAACGTGTCTACTTGTTTTGTAATTTATATTCGAGATTTTATAAAAAATTGAACACTTGTGTTTTCTAATCAAATTTGACACAAACGATTCAAAAATGCATTATCTAATCAGACGAACACAAAAATTTTATAAAATCCGTAAGTTGTTGGCGAAATGAAAACAACGAACAGATCAAGGACTTTGTTATAGAAACGTGAAATACTCAAGTTCTTAAATTGCTTAAGGCTTTAGAGATTTTTCAAAAATAGTTTCATATTTTTCTTTAATAGCCCAAGCAAAAAATATTTTAGACTGGGTAAAAATCGATTTCTGAATACCTGACATACCGTACATCAGTTTGTTCAATGTTATTAAAAGGAAACATATTAAAAATTTAAGTAAAACAAAAAATTATAATTTTCAAGGGATTTCGAAAGTTCGTCATATGGAAATTATTAAAAAAAAAATAGACCGCTTTTGCTCAAATTAAGTCTGTCTATTTAGCAAATTATAATTATTTTGCAGGGACTTTCATTAAAAAATATTCCAAATTAAAAATTTAGTTTCGTGTAAGCCCTTTTTTTGTTTAAAGGAGCATTGTTTGGAAAAAGAAAATTTTACACATTAATCCTTTTGCAATGGGGTTCATCTTTGGACTTGTTGTTACAAACATCTACACCAAACCAATATACCTTAGACCATGGATGGTATAAGATGACAATAAAAAAAAAAACGAAAAACAAAATTGAAAGTAAAATCAAGAAAAAATTGCAAAAAAAAAAATTAAATATGTATGTGCAGTGCTTTACAAGAAATGTGAATACAAAAGTTATGTGGCTATAACATTTCATCATAATTTAATTTAATTTAAATTAATGCAAATCACTATACATGTATCCCATATATATATGTATACACATACCTTAGCAAATGTTGTATACAATAAATCGATGCAATACAATACAATATAAAAGCGGCGCAGTGTGCATAACAATGACTTATGGCGCATATTAATCAAACTATTGCATTTCATATTGCTTTAAAATAAACTGAACAAAACGGAACAGAACAGAGCAGTATAGAACTAAATGAATTGAATTGAATTGAATTGAATTGAATTGAATTGAATTGAACAAAACTGAATTGCATTGCACTGCATTGCTTTACATTGCCATACTTTTTATTGTATTGATTATAAATATGCTTTTGTAACTAAATTTTTAGTTCTCTTTTTATTGTTGTTGTTAATTTTCTTTGATTTTGTCCACATTTCGATTTTAGATTTTTTTATTTTTCTGCTTTGCTGCTTTTCATCATAATAAACTCTTAATAGCCAATCATAAATAGTCGTTAATAATCCATGTGATCACGATTTCCTTTTATATGACAATTACTTGCAACAGCTAATACAAAATACAAAATATATAGCTCAATACATACGTACATATATATATATATATATAATTCATATAACAATGATAACAAAAACAAAAAAAATAGCAACAATAATAATAATAATAATAATACACATAATAATGCCAATAATCTAGCTTTTAGTAGATTTTGTGTGTGAGTAGAAAAATATTCATGATTGCCTCAAGTCAAATATTTAACAATTTACAATAGAAATATAACACATAACGTAACAATAGTAAAAACAGTAACAATAATAATATACTTGAATATGTAATAAATTTATTATATATATATATATATATATATATATATATATATGTATATATGGTGATATGTACAAAGTAGTAACCAGCACAAGCTGCTTCCATATTTGTTTGTTTTTATTATATTGTTACTGCTGTTATTGTTACTGTTACTGTTACTGTTGTTACTGTTGTTACTGTTACTGTTACTGTTACTACTAGTGTTACTGTAACTCTTATTGTTACTGTTACTGTTACTGTTACTGTTACCTGTTACTGTTACTTTTACTGTTGATAGTGCTGACAGTGTCAATGACGGTGCTAGTTCCATTGCCCGGGCCAGTGCAGCTGCTACAGCTTCTGCTCTTATTACTGTTGCCACTATTGTTATTGCTTTTATTGTTGTTGTTATTGTTCTTGAATTTCGATTCATTATCTTTTGGATCTTGTTACTTTATAAAATCTACACCGGAACTTTGATTACACGGTTTAAAATTCAATTTTATGTAGAGTTTCAGAATATTATGCTCAGCAATTTTGGAATAAGTTTAAAAATAAGAACCATGATGGTCAGTTATTATAATACGATTTTTTAAGCATTAGATGTTTTTTGTTTGACAAAAAGGCAAAAGAGTAATTTAAAGCGTCAAAAAACAATTCAAGTAACAATAAATAAAAGTATCTTTTTTGGCATTAAATAATTTGAATCCAAATATTTATATTGTTGCACATTTTTAATTATTGTTACATTATTTACTTAAAGAAAACGCTGAAATATCGTCGACACCAACTTTCTCATTTTTATTGGTCTATTTACTGAAAATTCATTTTCGTTTTTTATTTTCATTTTTCCTTTTTGCTTTATGTTATTACTTTTAATTTTTTTTTTTTTTTGGTTTTCAATACTTTGTTTTGTTTTTTTTGCCAAATCTTATGTACCATTTTTTTCTTTAGTCTTATTCTAATCTTGTTTGGTGTCAACCACCATCAACTGTGAATTACAAATATATTTTGTTTTGTTTGTTTTTTTCCTGTTGTTTTCTTGAACTCTTGAACTTTACATTAAGTTGTTTAGAAGGAAAATATTTATCTTGAAGTTTCATTGTACTAATACTAATTTCTGGCTTATCCATATATAAATCGAATTAAATCCAATAATCATAAAAGTAATCTCTTTGTGCCCAAGTAACGCCACAAGCTATTTTATAATACAGCAATTTAATGAATTTTAATTTTTTCCTAAACATTTTCACATTTCATGCAAAAATTAAATTTTTGTGAAAATGAAATAATTCCATGAGGTTTTCGTCTTGTTTTCTGCTTTTATAGCAGAAAAACATCTCTTACACTTTCCTGTGATCATTGAATAAAAATGTCGGAATAAATGTGGTTGGAAAGGTAAAAGAGGATCGCTAAATAAGATTCTTTTTATATTTTCTATGGCATATTGGATTGATAAATTAAATATGACTTTTTAAGTAAAAAATTGTACTCAGATTGGATGATCTACCATAAAGTTCTATATAAATAAAGATGTGCGTTACATTACGGAATATATTCTATGTAAGACAAAAAATAAAAGCGAAAGCGTTCTTTTGATTTTTATAAGGACTCCTAAAAACTTGAAGAATGACTAAAGATTGTGCTGTTGATATTAATAAGAAATAAAAAGAAGAAGTAAAATATAAAGAAAATTGCATCAATAAAAAACAACAAGACAAGAGAACGAGAAAAAACCATTCACAAAAACTTTGAAGATCAGGAAGAAGAAGAAGAAATGGTCAAAGATATGAAAGGAATACACAAAAAGAACGAATAAGAAAAAAAACATTTGACTTAAACAAAGTTGGACAGGCGACCTGCTGTGCCACCCAATACACTTTGTTGAATGAATACTACAAGTTTTTGTTGCTTTTATTTTTGCTTTTATTGCTCTTGCCATAATTTACATTATAAGCATACACACACACACACACAGACACGTGCATACGTTCATTAATGTGTCTATAGTCTATTGATGAGGTTGTCCAAAAAAAAAAAAAAAAAAAAAGGAAAAGAAAAACATCTGGCCGCATGTTTATCCAATTTTCTTCTTTCATTCAATATTCATATAATTTTTTTATTTTCTACACATATCTTTCACGCTTACAATGTTGTTCGCTATGTTGATTAAACTAAGTGTACGTGTGGATGCATAAAATGCATATAAATTTAAATTGGAGTATGTATGAGTGTGCGTGTGTATACATTTGTGTGTGATTACATTGATTTAACCATAAATTAATGAGAAAATTGAGTAGCATTGGTAAATTATTGATGACAAGATGATATTTATGTAAAAATGCGCATTTTAAAAAGTATTTAACCGTGAATACTATTTTGATTGAGCCTTCCATGTGCATTCATATGCTTATTTGTAACTTTTGCTACTTTTCTCCAAGATTTCCTTTTTATTTTTTTGTCTTAAACTATTTTCTCATTGTTGTTGGTGTTGTGTTTTTCTTCATTTTTTCTTATGCACTGTTTGCCATAGAACAATTTGCGATATAATTTTTTTTTGTTCATTTAAATTGTTTTTGGCCTGTGTAACGGTTTAAATCGGTTAAGGATTATGTATCACACTGTTCGTTAGGCATTTATTGTCAGGCATATGTTTAAAGAACAAATTTAAAGGAAATTTCTTTGATAAAAGAAAAATATATAAGCGCGGCACAAATAGTTATATTTATCCTCACTTTTCATAGAACATTACAACATACTTTTATAAATTATTGAATGGATGGAATTGGCAAGAAAATAAATAGAGAAATCGCTATTTTGACGTATAAGATCTTAATTCGTTAAATTAAAAAATAAAGTGAAATGAAATGAAAAGCCCACAAAATGTACAACTTTTTAATTATAGTGACTAGATTTTTTAATTTACGCCTTCACAAGTTAAGAACTTGCTGCAAAAAGTGTTCGGCTACATTCTATTACTTCTGGCTTTTTATTATTGTTATGAAATTTTCAACAAATTAGCCAACAACTTATCGAATAATTTCGAATAATAATATAACAGTCAATTATAGCGATTTAATCAATTTAATCGATTATAAACACCAACATCGATAAGACTATGAATTCTATGATGGTGACTTACGAACATCTGCATACGAACCCCCCCCCCCCCCCCCCCGCCCAAAAAAAAACCAAGCATGGAAGACATATAAAAATAAATGTGAAAATGTTAATTGAAACTTCCGTAATGAGATGCCAAAAAAAAAATCATATAAAATATGTGAACTTCAACACCAAACAGTACCAACAAATCAAACAGCCAAAATAATCTACAGATTATGATAACTAAGTGGCCTACAATGCAAGTACGCATATCGATCATTTGTTTTGAACGTGGAAGGGCGATGCCACGCTATCTCAAATTTTTATTAAGTAAAAATGTGTATATGTACATACATGTGTATGGATGTTATTATTTATGTGTTTTTGAAAGATAATGTGAAATTTAAAAAAAATGCAAAATGAAGGGAAAAAAAAATTGAAGTAAAAAACACATTAAGAACCTACACAAAAGCTTGAGCAATTTGTGTGTATGTATATTTAATCATAGCGTAATCAAAATAATGATAGAAGCAAAAATACAACAACAGCAAAATGATAGTAGTGAAACAATAACAATAAGAACAACAACAAGAAATAATATATATATAATAACAATAACGACATTAGCAATATTATATAGATAAAGAAGCTTAAGCAAATTTTTTTATATGTTAACATATATTTTGTTAAATGCAATGAATCAAGAAAGCCAGCAACAAAGCAAATAAGCAAATAAGCAAGTAAACATATAAAATGAAGAAAATGTAAATGTATCGAGTGTGTGCAACTCAACAATTCTTAACTTATTGCTATTATTGTAAATAGTAAGAAATATAAAGCGTACACACACACACACACACACACACACACACACATATATTGTATGATTGTCAATAAATGTATGATGTTAGAGTTTTATGTTTTTTTTTGGATGCATTTACTTTTCCATATGCACACAAAACAACCCACTGAATATTGCATTTTATGGCAGCAACAGAAAGAGAAATAAATAGATAGATAGAGAGGTATATAGGTATATATATACATAATAACGACATGGTAATAATAATAAAATACAATAATAGCAATAGCAGCAGTAATATGTAGCAACATGTAACAATGTAACATGACAAAATCAAATGCTATTTATATTCTTTCAAATTATTCATTATAATAATGATAACGGTGATTATTATTATTATTATTATGATTGTTATGATTATTGTTATTGTTGATGTTGTCGTCTCATTTTGTTTGTGCCTATTTTTACTTGGTTTATATAAATCTTCTTGCCCTTTCTAGAATTTTAATATTTAGTTTTTTTTTTTGTTGTTTCTTAAGATTCTCATTTGTTTGTTTGTTTTCTGCATAAATGAGAAAAGTTGTTTTCAAAATTTTTGTTAACTTTTTTGGCGTTTTTTTTTAATCTTTATTTTGATTTTTGTTTGTTTATTTTCGCATGTTTATTATGAGTCATTACATTTTTCTTTCATATACCAGGCGCACAAAATAAATCTAAGAAATATTTTCATATGCGCATACATATACATATGAAAAACTAATACAATGATATTTTTTTTATATGACTGAGCGACTTAAACGTAAGCCCTTTGATAAAGTTAACCTAAAAATTTTTGTTACTTTGCAAATAGTTTCATAATTTGCTTCAGATTATTCATCATAAATTGTCTGCTTTAAAGGTAAAAATATAAATTATAATTGATCGGGAAATTGCTTTTAAAATGGCTGCCTAAATGGTAATTTAGAGCGTTGCTAGAAATCATTCAGGCTATAAGAAAAAAACATGCCATATAAGCACCATTTTCTTTATCGAGCACTTTTGAGAGATATTAAGAAAAAAAATAAAAGAATCAATGGTGAACAATGTAAGAAAAGTTTGATGATATAATCTACAAGAAAAAAAAACTACTGGCCACATAGAATAAAGATTATTTATATGATATGTTAGTTATGTTATAAAGAAAAGTTGTTGCTTTTTGTGATTTTAAACAACATTTCTCTCTTATCGAAATTCACTTTATCAATGGTTTTATATTTTAAAACTGAAAAATAAAATTCAATAAAAAAAAATATTAAACACAAACTTGAAACTATTAATTCATAATACTAGTTGGCGGTTCATATAATAAACATACCAAATATACGAAAATGTATGTAAGTGTGTATAAATACCAAAAAGACACCTGCCTAATGACGCTTAGATAAGCAAATTGTCAAAACTATTTTACATATCCGACGATAATTAAATTGATCACTTGACACTTTTTTTTATAAGGTCTACTACTAAATTATTAATTATTAATTATTAATGTTAATACGAGTATTTAGAAAATAAGACAAAATAATATAAAAAAATAGAATAGATAAATAGAAAAATGAAAGACTAAAAAGGAGTAAGAAATATAATAAGAATAATAAGTTATGGGTGATTGAGCCACGTGGCAATTATGTTGGCTCTTAAGTAGAACGTCAGAAAAAAATCTGATAGCAGCAGTTGCGACTTAAAAACCAACAGCGGTTTTTATATAAATTTTTTTTATAGACATATTACAAGCAAAATCAATAACTGGTAATATTAGTTCATCTGGCAATCAAATTAGATATTTCAAGTTGATGTATTTGTAGGGTAAATGGATTTTATAAGTAAAATTTTCCAAACTATATTTAAAACATTGTTAAAATTATAAATAATTTTGTGCAATAGAGGAGCGAAGGTAAAAATAGTTTGATCTTTAGAATTTCAGTCCAAATATGCCACATGTTTAATCAAAATTTCTGAAAAATTAAAATTCTCGGTTTGATGCCATAAATGCCATAAATGTGTGTAGACAAACTAAATTTATTTCTTATGTGCTGTATAAATTACAAATAGGTAAAAAGAATTTTATAAAAAGTTGCTTCTGCTTCTGCTTTTGCTTTTGCTCCTGCATCCGCAGTTGCATTAGGTGTAATATGTTATAAAAATATTGTTAGAAATAGTGTACATTATGTGTTTGCAAATAGATAATAAGAAACACTTAAATGCCTGAGTTAACTGAAAAATACAATTGATAACAAAAAAATTCTGCTTATAAAAAATTTGTTGAAAATTTTTTATTATTGAACAAAAAAAGGAAACTTGTTTTTGTAAGATGGCAAACCAAAAAACAAAAAAAAAAGAAGGCAACAAAAGCAATAAACATTAAGTTAGTTATTAGTTTATTAATAAAAGTCATTTGACAAAAGGATTTATGACAGCAATGTGCTGCAATAGCAGCAGCGACCAAAAACAGCAATAATAATAATAACAACAACAGCTATTTATATGGCAACCACCTGGTCTGTATAACGTTTTGGTGTTGTTGTTGGGGATGGTGGCGATAGTGGTGGTTACTTTTTACCAAAAAAAAAAAAAAAAAAAAAAAGAAAAAGATCTGCTGCATTTTTCTCTAAAATTATTACATATTTCACTCACTAATCATCTGTTTAAATTAACACACTCGCCTTTTATCTATTAAATTATATAATTAACTAAATGGCTTTAAAGTTAACTTTCTTGTTAACCCAAAACCGAAATATTGTCTGCTATTATGATTACAATTCACAACCATATGTTGGAAAATTATACTACAGATAGGATACATATAGTTGTTGTTTTTGTTACTATTGTTATTGCTTTTGTTGTTTTTATTATTATTGTTGTAGATGTTTAAATTTTACCATTTCATTTTATGGACTCATTTTTCTTTATACAGTAAAATGTTGCATGACTCTAATAGTTTGTTAGTTGGCCGATTGTTTGGTCAGTTGCTTGGCCGGTTGGTTGGTCTTCTGCTTAGTCGTTTAGTAAATTTGAAATTATATATAAAAACGGCACAACAAAACGATCATCATACGTTGACCACACGCGCCATAAGTTATAATAGCAATAACAACAGCAAGAAAAACAACTAGACTATGCCTTTGTTGTTTAATGATATATGGGAAATATGGTAAAGAGAAAGGGAAATAAGAAGAAGAACTTGTGTTCATAAAAAAAAGAAAATTTGCTATTAGTTAGTCATGCAATGTCTTGTTGAATTTTTATACCCACCACCCAGAATTATGCTCATTTTGTCAAATATCATTTTTTTACTTGCTTCTTTTTTTTGCTTCTCTTCTTTAATGTAAAATGTACATAAATTATCAAGATTTTTGAATATTTTTTACAGAATAATTTCAATCAAAATTTTAAGTAATAAATGGACAGGACACAGTAAATTTAGAAGTATAAATTAAAGTATGACAAAGTATAAATTGAATGAATTCATTTATGTATGAATTGCTTTAGAAAATTTCGTTTGACTTTATTAGCGATTTATCATTACTTTGGAGTGTATTGTATTTGTTTATATTAATTTGTTGAAATAATGATTTATGTTTAGCTGCCTGTTCAAGACATGCTAACCAGATATTTTGTTATTCAATTGGTTCTTGAAAATATATTCTTTCAAAAAGAAAGGCAAGGCAGAAAGTCTTATCGAGCTATATCAAAAATAAAAATGGAAGCAGACATCGAATGGATAATCTGCATAAAAATTTCTTTTGTATATTTGTATTCGTATGTTATTGGAGTTGTCGAGAGTTCATTTCTCGATTTTATTGTAAAAACCCTTACTTTTTAATATTGATGTTATTTTCATATAGCGTGTGTCCCGTTATGCTATAATAGAATGTTTTCATTTTCACACCTTTTGCTGTTGTCATTGCTGTTGTTGCTGTTACTTTTAAATGACTCCTTAACATTTATAGGCTTTTTATAGGCTGTTTAAATACTGTTAATGTTACTGTTAGTGTTACGTATCGTGCCATATCGTGACTTATTGAGGCTCAAATTTGTTAATTTATCTTGCTTTCCTTTTCTTTCCATTTAATCGTCCTTTTGTGGCTTGCTTTTTTTTTTGTAGTTCCGACATGAGTTAATGTTTGCCCATTAAAAATATTTTGTTATTTCTTTTTCTTCTTCCCTTTATATGGCGGCCTTTCCTATTATTAAATAAGGCCTTTCAAATAGAAATTTATTATCCTGGTCATCCTGAATGTATCACAATCGTATTAGTATTTTGTTTTTACTCATCGTCTTTTTTTCTACTTAATTAATGAATGCCTTTGAAATTTTAACCCTAACAAAATAAAAAAAATAGTGTTGGCCATTATCACTAATAAATCGTATGTGAACGCATAACTAACATGACGACATTATTATTATATTAGTAATACACAATAACAACAACAATTACAAAAAATATTTTTATTGTTTTACTAATAATATTAAAAATAATAGAAAGGACGATGAGAATGTCTTGCTTGTTGGTTTTTTGCCTACATTTTCTATTAGAGGGGGTTTTTTTTTTTTTTATTAAAAACTTTAATAATAGTTAATATGGAATAAAAAAATAGGAAACAGACATACGAGTAGTTTATTAATTCCTAAAAGCTAAAAAAAAAACAACCAAACCCCAAAAAGTTAAAAAAAATGAGGAACCATAAGGCTAATTGTAATATATTTATAAGTTCTATCAGATAAAAAGTGTATGAAAATTATCATAAATAACATTAAAATGAAAAGATAATTTGCTCTACATTACAAAATATTTATTTTATGCCTTATACATCAAACTCATTATATTAAAGAGTGCCGTTTGAAAAGAATTGATTAGTCAATAACTAATAACTAATTAAACTACTAAGGTTCCTAAATGATTAGAGAATCAGTAATCAAAATAATAATAATAAAAACAAGAGCAAGAAATATTTGCTAAATTAGAAAAAAAAATTCTTAGAGTAGACGAGGAATATACGAAAACTACATCGAGCAAAACCATAATAAAGATATTTATAATTAAAATTAAAATTAATAATAATAGTCATGTCTATAATAAAATTTGCTAAATAAACAGCTTTAAATATTGCAAAGTTCTCCTCTTTATACAAGAGGTAATTTTAATAATAATTGGACCTTGGCCATTTCTAATATGATTCGTTTTAATCTTCTTCTCACAAGAGACTTTTAAATAAAATTTAAGCAAAAAATTGTCTTACTAATACAATCTTTATAGATAAATATCAGACTTGGAATCAATTTAGATAATACTTTTTGATTCGCTGAATATTATTGTAAGTTGGAGTTATTTGCACTGGCATAAATTTATTGTAGTGTCTATTAAAAGAAGTTTTACTAATATAAATAATGATTTGATATTGATTGACTATTTGTACATTTAACTATTTATGCATGCCTATTTGGCATTTTTCTTTAATATTTTATTCTCATTATATAGACATTATAATAAAGTTGATTATATAACGATACGATTTATGAATTGTGTTGTATTGCGTTATATTGTGATTATGCGGCTTAAAGTCTAAATCTATATCCATGTTTAAATTTCAAATTGCACAAAGGCACGCATATGACCTCATAAGCATGCGTAACACGTGTTGAAACGTTGTGTTTAATGTTTACATTCAAAGAATTTTAAATACTTCCATATAATGAAATATTGAATAAACTATTCATTATTATTACTATTATTATTATCATCATTGTAATTGTTGTTGTTGTTGTTGTTGTTGTTGTTTTTTTTTTGTTGTTTTAAAAAGCTTCATATATTTACAAAGAAATGTCATAATAACTTTTACCAGTCAATTCGTAAACGTTCTTGGTTTTTATTGTAAAACATTTCGACCAAAATCAGTCCACTTTATTTGGAAGTTTTAACAAATTTTTTCATAAATTAAAAAACAAAAAGTATTTCCTGTATTTTTTATTTTCATTTCTATCCTTGACTTTTGTCTTTCATATGCTGGTGTTATTCTTTTTTTTTTTTTTTGATTATTCTTTATTCATATTGTACGAGATGACGTATTTGCATCGAAGTATTTAGGTGTAATATGAAATGAAATGGAAAATGTATAAAAAAAATGGCTTTTAAAATATGAAACAATTATTTCTATTAATTTTATTTTATTGCAATTGCATTTTTCTTTACTCCCTTTTTATTTTCTTATGTTAAATTATTCTAGCTTGTGTAGCTATTGCTGTTCTTATTTTTTTTTTTTTATTAATATTAGTATTGTTGTTGTAAAATATTTTCAATTTTTCTTTTATTTACTTTTACGTTTTATAATATTTTATTGAATGCCATACCGCCCCCTTCCGTAATCATGAATTTTATGATTGCATATTATCCGTTACTAGATAAACATTAATAATAAGAAAAAAAAACAAAAAACAAAAAGCAAAAAACACAAAATAAAATAGAGGCAACCTCAGCAACAGCTACAAAAATAATAATATTAATAAAGTAAAAATAAAATAATAATATTAATAATAATAATAATAAAATAAAAATTGCTACGTTATTACAATTAAATTCTATGTGGACTAGTTTATTTATTATTATTATCATTTTTCTTGTTTCAGCAGTCTTTAATGATTAAAAGCTGCTGCTGCTGTTGCTTCTGTTGCTTCTGTTGCTTCTGCTGCTGTCGCTGCTATTGCTATTGCTCTTACTTTTTTTTTTGCTACTACATTTACATTCTTGCTCTTTGATTTTTATTTTCTGTTTTTATTTATACTCTTCAGCTTTTATTTTTTTGTCTATTTTGTTGGGAAATGTTCGTGCATCACACTTGAATGCATCTATCAATTGTAACTCATTGAATTGCCGCATAATATTACAATGTATGCGTTGTACAAATTATATATATCACCATAAATGGTTATAGTTATTAAAACAAAAAGAAGAGAGAAAAAGGAAGCAAATAAAAAATTAGTACAACAGAAAAAGATTAAAAATTTTTTTTGTGGAACCAGTGTTTATTATTATCATATAAAATAATTCATGAATTGAGTGCTCTAAAAACTAAGCTCAGTGCAAATTAATTTCAATTTGAGCTCGTTATGAGAAACTAGCACTAAAATATTTTTTCCTTTTTTTTTATCTTTCATTGTATAGTTTTATCAAATTAATGCATTCACTTGCTTTCTTAAAAAATCATTTCTTCTAATTCCAGTAATTTTTTTCTTTTATTAAATCTTGATTTTCTTTGACATAAACACCGGAGAAGCAAAACGACATTTTTTCATAGAATTTAATAGTCAAACAAATGAAAATATCATTTACGAATTGATTAGAAAAAGATGTTTATATGGAAAGGTTATCAAGAAGCGGGACAAGTTAATTGTCTACGACTTTTGTATGGCCAAACGAGATTGGTATTAAAATTTTCCGTCAATTCTATCATCGAGTAGATATATGAACCATTCGAATTTAGCTTTTATTTCTTCTGAAAGTTTTTCCTTATAAATTCGATGTAAGCACAAAACAAACAGAAAGCAATAAGTTGCTTCCTTGTAAAATACCAAATAATCAATACGATACAAAATATTGTTCAATATCAATCAATAACAATTGAATATAATCAACAACACTGGTTCGTATAAAATTAAAAAAAAACATAAGGCATAAAAGCAAGAAACAGAATAAAAGCAGTTCTAAGAAATAATCATGAGTATTTAAAGCAAAAGTTTGACGACTCAAAAATTCTAAAAAATTTTTAGAAATTTTTATATCAAAATTTGATTGCTTCAATTTTTAAATATGATCTTACTGTTGCAGTTCCTCATACCGCAAAATTTTTTGGGCCCTTTTGCTTAATTTTCATTATTTATTAACATTTAGATATTTGCAAATTGTAAAAATTTTAACTTCACCAGTGTAGATTATTTATATAAGACGACTTTAACCTGCAGGTATTAAAGATATTTATATATAAATATTTCTCATTTTCTTTTGAAATATTGTTTTGTTTGTTGTCTTCTTCGAAAATTATTTTTAATAATTGTTTAACGATTTAACTTTATGCAGCATTTTGATTAAATTACAATTACAATGTATGAAGTAATAAGCATAATAATAAAAATATGAATAATAAAGAGAATAGTAGCAAGAAGCAGCATTTAAAATATATTTCTCTAATTGATTTTTTGACAAAAATAAAAAAAAAATTTGAAAAGAAAAAAATATCTTATTAAAATTCTCGTCGTATGATTGCAGTTAAGGAATCATTAAAATTCAGTTATTGCCAGTCATGTATTGAATAATCGATTCAATCACATATTGAGCATTATACCGTTAATTTATAAAAGAAGAGGAATAATGCGGTATAAACTGTAAATCGTAAAAATTTTTTTTAAGGAATTTTTTTTCTTATTTCAATTGTTTTTTTTTTATGGGAACAGACAGACATCCAGTGGATGGTAAAAAAAAGGAACAGGCGCACTTTAAGTTAATTTACAAAATAATTTAAAAATTAGAAGAATAAATATTTAATTAAGCATTTTTAATTTTGGATTAAAATTCTCTTTTTCTTCTTTTTAATTACATGCAGTTTCTACTTTATGTAGTTTCTTATTTTTTCATTTTTTGACCATTTTTGGAATGTCTGTTGAGCAGATTTTCTTTTCTTAATCTGTCTGAACATTCTAAACTTAAATTTTTTAAATTTTAATATCCAACAACAAGAGTTTTTGGCGGTATACTCATTTTATTATAATGTTTGTAACAGCATGCAAAGTAAGCATTAAAATCTGAATAGTTTTATATATATCTGCCTGTCTGTCATATAGAAAAAGAGATATCGACCTCAAATGTGGTTGTTATTTTTGTTTTGTTGTAATATCGGGATTATTATTATTTTTATTTGCTATAAATTTTGTTTTAGTATACTCTTTAATTTCAATTTTATTCTGCATTATAAAAAAGCACGAGCCCATAGCATCTCAAGCTTAATCGAGAAAGTTAATCAACATGAAAATATAACACAGAAGCACTGCTTTAATGTGCGATATAAAAATGTTATAACTTCTTAAGAGTCTCTACTATTAAATTTCCTAAGCGTTACGTCATTTCTCTCAATAAGAAATTTAAACAAATTTTAAACTTAAAATTTTGCTTAATTTTGAATTTAGCTGTCATGAACAGACGTTTTTTTAATAAAAAAAAAATTTTTAGGTGGAATATGATAGTAAAAATCGTCCATTTTGAAAAGTGTTCACTTTTGATATAAACTACCTTTTGAAATAGTTTAGTAAATTACTTTGACTTATTCAAATCTGACAAAATCGTAAGTCTTTCAAAGTTTTTGGGCTTTAGAAATTGTTAAAACAAGGCAAAAATTTGACTTATTATCATTATTAGCTTACTATTTCGGCTTATTCTCTATCTCACTCTTATTACGGATCTCTTATTAAATTTATTTCTCTGTCACTACTTCTCTCTTTTTCTAACTGCTTTGATTCGATGTTATATATGTTTGTGTGTGTATGTGTGAAAAAAGCATTTTTATTGATTTGTTATGTACACTTCATCAAAAAATCGAACTCACACTTTAACGTTTTTCTTTTTTCTTTCTTCTTCTTCTTTCCTTTTCTGTGTGTATGGATTTTTCCATCCATAACTAAAACACAATTAAAAAATTTCTTTAAGAATTTTTCTATTGCTGCATTGGTCTTTCTTGTTGGTCATTGTTATTGTTATTGTCATTGTGGTGTTCATTCTGTATTGTAGTTGTAGTTGTTGTTGTTGTTGTTGTTGTTGTTGTTGTTAACGTTTTACGGCAACTACATTTTTATTTGTTCGTTGGCTTTTGTTTCGTTTCGTTTTAACTGAATGTATAGACATTTGTATGCATGTATATATGTGTGTGTGTTTTTGTATTGTATAAAAAGCATTACTAATATTATATTTTACGGTCATTTAATTTAAGCGATGCGTGCTGTGTGTAACGTGCAGCGTGCATCATGTGGCATACTGCTTGTTGCGTCCACACTAATAACTATTAACAAATCCAAGAAAACTAAGTAAATGAAAAATCAAAAAGAAGAGATGGTGATGAAGAAGAAGAAGAAGAAGTAAAAACACAATAGCTATAGCTACAACAATACCACGTTAATAACAAGTACAATAAAAATATGAACCAAAAACAAACATTTCCTAGAATAATAAACTAACAAAACAACAACACAAGAAAACAAGGAAAAAGCAGAAACACAACACAAAGACTTCTCGAATTATTGCTTTTCTATTTGAAAGTTTCACGCATTCTTTATTGTTATTATTATTACTGATATTATTGTAATTGTCGTTTAACGCCTTTAGTTACTTTTTTGTACTTATTTCATGTACGAATTTGAAATGTTCAGGTGCCAGTTACCATGGCCGTTGCCGTTTATTATTTACATAAACATTATTTGTTATTGGAGAAAAGTGCAAAAAGTTAAAGTACGGCCAAAGAGGAAAACAAGTTTTAATGAAGAAGGTTTCATAAAATGTTAAAAAGGGAGAAGAAAAAATATAGAAACAGTAGGGTCCATTAGGTCACTATTGTCACGTTTTCATGTCACGTATATATTCATATTCATATATATACTTCATACAAGCAAACATAGTTTAGTTTTTGCAACAGTCTTTTGTTCTTCTTGCAAACAGATAGAGACATTTTATTTTCCCTTTTTTTCATATTTTTCTTGCTTTTCCTTTTTAATCAGGCTACACAGTTCTGTTTTCTTCTTAGACAGCATAGCTCTTAAACAGTAGATTAATCATGAGGCTACTTTAATGTTATTGGAAGCCAATAATAAAATAGACAAGAAAAAGTTTAACGATAGGAATAAGTAAAATGTAATATGGATGCATTTTCTTCCATCCATTTAAAGCACCAAAAAAGACAAATAAATAAATGAAAAGAGTTTCTATGTGATTTTTTTAATTTGTTATAAATTAATTTGTTGCATTATTTTTAGAAGTTAAGATGTTTCGTTGCCTTCAATTAAATCTAATGAGAGTATAAAGTTTTAGCTTTTTATAGTTAAATTTCAAGTTCTATTCGGAAACTCAAATTTTATGGACATGAATAAATCATTTAATTATCGATTTGCTTTGTTCGCTGCTTAAGTCAAATATGAGAATTACTTGGCAATGCCTCACAAGTGATTTAAAAAACTGGTGATGCCCTTAACTTTCGAAAAATAGAAGTACAATCGAAGTATTAAAAAAAAATATACATAATGCACGTGTATGTGTACGTAAAGGTGCCTGAGTGCATGTAGTGCGGGAGTTCCACATTAGTTCACCTAGTTACCCAATTGCATTTAAATTGAAGTTTTTGAGAAAGTATTTCCTTTTTCTTCCTATTTTTTTGTATATTTATGTTTGTTGGTAAGTGCTTGGTATTTATTGTGGTCACTCTTAGTAGAATGTTGTCGTTAGTTTTACAAATATTATTGTTGCCGTTGATGATTCTTTTTCATATTAAGGAGATTTGTTAAGGGTAATTTCGTGTTTGCATTTCTGCCTTATTACTGTTTCTTTTCTATATTTGCTTATTTTTAGATTTTTTACTTTATATTTTCTTTGTTTAACTCTTAAAGAAGTTAACCAGTTAGTTACTTGGATGATTTTCTTAACTATAAAGTGTCTGCCCCTTTTCGTTTATCTTTTCCTTTTTTGCTTAATTTATTAGTTTGTTTTGTTTTTTTTTTTTATTCGTTAGTTGGTTGATTTAGCTTGGGTTGACTTGTTTTCAATTTAATTTAGTACTATTTTGTCTTGTTTAGCTTCAGTATGTCAGATTGCCTGCTAATCTGTCTGATTGCCGGCCTGACCGCCAGTTTATCTTATTAGGTGACTTTATTTTTACAGATGCTATTGCTAGTGTTTGATGTTTGCAGTGTTGTAGTAATTGGACGAGCGTGAGTGTTTGGTGTTTGCTGGGTTTACATTTTGTTTTTCTTTTGTGCTTTTTTACCAATACTGTGCCGTTAATGATGTGAGACTGATGATAATGTCGTTATACATATATAAAAAAGAAAGTAGTTATAAACAAACAAAAAACAAAAAAAAAACAAAAGACGAACAATAACAATAATAATAGCAATAGCAATAGCAATAACAATAACAATAATAATATTTATATGTTAGCTTAGGAAATTGGACAAAATAGAAAACGATTTCAACCTCAATTACAGCAACAACAATAACAATAGCAACATCCATTCATTTATTTGTTACATAAATTGCTAATAGCACGATTTTTGCGTTTTACATGCAATTTAAGCGGGACAATACAACAATGCTCATAATACAAAAATTGTTCATAATGTTTATAATAATAATGATGAATATATATATTATCTAGCATTAATGATAATAATGATGATGTTAATGGTGTCGATTAGAATGCCATAAAATAATAATAATAACAACAATATCAATAACAATAACACTAATAATAATAACAATCATAGCAAAACAATGAGTGAAAAAGAAAATACAGAAAAGGGAAAATATTGTTTATTTCACTTTTTCAATTTTTATTTTTTTTATTTTCACATTTCTCCTTTCGTTATTTGCATTAAATTTAGCTTAAGCTCTAACCAAATAACCAATTACATAGATAGACAGGCAAACGGACATACAGAAATATAGATAGATGGAAAATAAATAATATTAAAATCCAAAAAAAAATAAGAAAGAAGTGAGAGTAAGTTTACTTTGTAAAAGGTTAGATGATTATAGTTCATCAGGCTATTTTTCCCGTTTTATGCATTTTACTATTTTTTTTGTCAGCCATTTTCTTTATATCATCATTATGAATATCATTATTGTTATTATATCATAATGATGGTTATGAAGCAAACATTAACTAGGATCATCTGGTTGCTTCTGGTTTAATGAACAAAAAATAGGAAAACCAAAACACAAAAAAAAAACAAAAAAAAAAATAGACGAAAAGGGCAAAAGTAGAAAAGTCCAGTCAGAAAGAAAATATTTATTTAATTTGAAACATTTTTTTCCCGGAAATGAATTTTAAATTATTTTTTTGATTAGGATTTTTTTTTAAAACTGACCTCTTTGCTCTAAAATCTTTACAATTTACTGTTGATCATTAGCTTATCTTTCATAAGTCACTTGCTCTAATATAAAAGTAAATCAATATAATTTGCTGCATTTTGGTCAGATTTTAACACGATACCTTTAATTTCAAAAATTTCGCCCTCTCATCTGATGTTTCTTGGAAAAGCAAATCGTTGAGTCCATTTGGTAACTTTTATCAAATGCAATTAAGCAAATTTCTTTTAAACATTAGATTTATATATTTGAAAAATAGGAAGCGTAACGCGAAAAAGTTTTAAAACCCTGTAGCCTATTTTTCGTGAATTATTATTAGCATTATGAAATAATACAAATTGAAGATGCAAGATAACATTCAAAATTATTTGCAGCAGATAAAATAATATAGAAAAAGAAACAAATACGAAATGTTACAATGAATAGTTTTATCCCATTTCGCCCAATAAAAGAAATTATAAAAAGTGAAGAAAATGAAAAAGTATAAATTTTTCAAATATACTGAAAGGAAAACTGGTCTAAATGTAATAATTTTCAGTTTAAAAAATATTTAAAGTTATAAAATCATATGCCACTACATATCATATATCATATGCCATTGCAACAATATTGACTAACTATATGCTTATAGATTAGGGTGAGTAAGAATAATTTTGAGTGTAAAGTACTTTGATTCTTATAATCGCTTCGTCACTGAGGTTACATTATTTTTAACATTTTCTTATTGGTTCCAGATGTAATAATAGTAAATTTCATTTGATTTATTTCGAATTTTCTAGTCTCCCGAATTGGATTATCGGCATGAGCTGGTGGGTCGTTTGCATAAAATCGAACCAAATGTTGAATTAGAAGTTTTAACTGCACCATCAACAAATGAACAAAATAATCATCATCATCAAGCCAACCAGCAACAACAACATCAGCAACAAAATCATCATCATTTAAATCATCATTATCATCAACAATTGCAACAACAAATACAACAATTTCAGCATCAGCATCAACATCACCATCAACAACAGCAGCCGCCATCTCAGCTTCAATATATCAATCAAACAATTAATTCCCATTCGCAATATCAATCCAATCCAATAGCTTATCAAACGCAATTAAGTAATAGCAGTATAACTAGCAATAGTAGTAGTACTAACAGTAACAGTAATTCTAGCCATAATAACAATAATAATAATAATATCAACAACAATAACAACACTAATCATTGGCATCATCATCAACAACAACAACAACAACAACAGCAGCAGCAGCAGCAGCATAACGATAATTTAGTCACTAATCGTACATATAGTAGGAATAGTAACAATGAAGCAGCATCAGTTAGTTCAACTGTTTCAGTTGGTTCTTCATCCCAACAGCAACAACAATCTACAATACATTCCCCTGACCTTAATGATACCAACGCTGATAATAGAAATACACAAATACAACCCGCCATTTCAAATAGAATCAATAATTTTACAATTGCTGCAACGGCGGCCACTGTTGCAGCTACTTATAACACAGATGCCATACAAAATCCATATGGCAATGTGACCAGTTCCTATACAACGATACCAATTGCCTCGTTGGATACCTCAACTCATAAAGAATATTTATTTGGTAGGATATTTTATTTATTTTCTCTTCATCTTCTTATACTCCATAGTTAGCACCAAAAATGAAAAAATTAAGAAGATTGTGTAAAGTAGTCTAAATTTTTTTTTTAAGACATAGTTCGATATTTTGGCATTCTAACACTACAATAATAAAATAAAATGAAATTATTCATAGTTGAAGGTAAAACCTTCGTTAACATTCAATAAATCTTTTTACAAAACACTTTAGCAAAATTATTCTGTCATTCCATCGACCTTTTCTTTTTAATTCCTAACTGTTTCCTTTTCGTGGTTTTCTTTTTCTGAATAGATACCAAAAATAATCGGGGCACGACATTTTGTCATAACCCTTATCATGATATGGATGATCCATATCAAAGGCCAGCTTTATGGGAAGATATTGCTAGCTCTATACAAAATATTGATCCAGAAAATGCGCTAATGTTAGGCTCAAGTACACACGCCCCGCAACACAGTGATATTAGAAACAGTAGTAATAACGCGAATACTGGACCTGTCTCTGTGGCCAATACTTTAGGCAATGTATTGCTGTTGCCGCAAGTGAAAATGGAAGTAATTGATGATAATCTACTTGAAACACTCTCGACCCCATTGCTCAGCCCTTTAGAGATAAAGAAAGAGAATATCAGTCAGACGAATACATTGCAACATATACCAATAACGCCGCAAGATTGTTATCAGACAACTATATATCCTCAGCATCATCATCATCATCATCAGCATCATCATGATTATAATCATCATGAGCATCATGCAGCTCGGCACATACATCATCATCCCCATAATCATCTGCATCATCATCGTCTACATCACCATGAGGAGCACTCACATTTGCCGCTTCATCATGATGCGCATCATCATAATTATCATCAGCATCAGCATCATCAGGAGCAAGAACATTTGATGCAACATTTGTATCATGAGCAACAAACAACTTTGACGGGAAATGAACATTTATTCAATTTTGGCTTAAGTAATGAGCAACAGCAACAGCCACATCATGAACATCATGATCAACATCAACAACAACCAGCTAATTTAATTTCATTGCATAGTAATAGCAATAGCCCCAGTCAACAAATTCGTTGCAATAGTGCAGCAAGTACTCATCCAAATGATATTGTTAAAATGGATATAAATGTACAACAGCAGCAACATCATCAGCAACAACAATTACGTATATTAGATTTGAATAGTTTAGGAAATGCTGGAAGTGCTGGAAATGGGTGTGGCAGTGGGAATGATGAAGGCTCAACAACCAATTATCACCAATACGATCATAACTATTTAAATGAAAGCTTAACGATAAGGACACCAGTAATAACAACAGCAACAACAACAATTACAACAATAACAACATCTACAAATACATTAGCTAACAATAACAATAATAACAATAACAATAGCAATGGCAGCATCAGATGTAATAGCAACAATACAACATTAATACAATTGATAGGGAACGAAGGTAATGGCCGTAGCAGTGGAAGAGGCGGAAATGTAGGCAATGGCGGAGGTAGTGACAGTAATAGTGCTGGTGGCGCAACTAGTCATATGTCAACGGCGCCACAACCATCTATAGTGAATATGAAAAATCTCCATATTAATCCTAACAATAATAGTAATAATAATAATCATAATCATAATGGCAGTAGCAACAACAGCAGTAGCAACAATAATAATAACTACACAACTAATAATAACAATAATAATAACTATAATTATCCATGGCACAGTAGCCAGACATATCATAATAAATATCAAGTGCCCCCGCCACCACCGACACCAATATTACAACAATCATTGTGTGCACCAATTTTACCACCAATTGGTACAAGTAATAATAGCGGTGCACGGCATACATTTGTGACACCATTAACGCCTCCCAGTTCAGATCCCGGTAGTCCGAATAGTTCGATAGTCGCGGCGGCAGCTGTTGTAGCAGCTGCAAATCAACAGCAACAGCAGCAACACCAACAACAACAATCGCGACCACGTACAAGGCGCACTACGCCACCACCGCCATATCAACAGCAGCAACAACAACAACAGCATTTATCACCACAATCCCCAACCGCAATATTACAATCTCAAGGTCATCCACTATCTAGCATTTGTCCCAATCTAATCAATTTACATGCCGTTAATGTTAATGCACAATCATCATTAACAGCAGCTGCTGCGACAGCAGCAGTAACAGTCACACAAACAGCGACAGCATCAATATCAATTGTAAATCATCCAAGTCGTACAATAACAACAATCGGCTGTACAACAACTGCCAATAATAATGTATTGCTTGGCTTAAATCATAACAATAATAATAATCGCAACAACAACAACAATAATTCTACAAATAGTAATAGTAGTAATAGTAATAGTAATAACAATGGTAACGGCTCTACCTCAATAATAACAGTAGCAACATCAGCAACAGCAGCAACAACAACAATTGCCGCTGCCATAACTAGCAATATATTAACAAATTGTAGAAGCATAAATAGCAGCAGCAATAATCGTAGCATTGGCAGTACGCAAGTCATACAAGCACATGGATCTGTACATGGACATGGGCATGGACGGATACATTCAACAGCAGCACCTGCGCACTTGGCGAATATTATTGTGCCGACGGTACGTTCTGTACGTTATAATCGACGTAATAATCCTGAATTAGAGAAACGTCGTATACATCACTGTGATTATGTGGGTGAGTAAACAATCAAATCAGATTAGATCAAATCAACTCGCATCACAAATAAGCATTTAAGCAATTTACGTATTTTCCAATGCTAAAAATTAAAACTCTACATTTCGCCGTGTTTTATTTAAATTAACTTTCCAAACTTAATTCGGATAATTTTTTTAAAGTAATATCAGCTCTGGAAATGACGTAACATTACACAACATAACTTTATTTAACGACAATCCTGACCTCAAGTCATTAAGGTAAAGATCTGTGCATTTTGCTCAAAATCGTTTCTGTTGCATTTTGTTGCATCGATTGCAACAATTTATCGCAATTTATAACTAATAAATAGCAGCTACCTCTAAATCATCTAATCTACATATTTATTTCAATGAGTCTTTCAAAATTTTGCCTTTCAAGAAAAACAACATTTTTCATATAAAAATTTATAAAAATTACTTGTGAAATTTTTATTATGGGAGTCGAGTTGCTTTTGCTGTTGTTGTGTGATGTTATGTGATGTTGTTTAATGTTGTTATAATTTTTAAATCCAACATTAAAAATATTTAATTAGCTTTGTCGTTCACCGACTTGCTTATTTTATATTCATGTTTGTAAATTTGTAATAAACGATGTTAACACAGAGACATAATATTTAGTCTTGCCTACCATTTAAAATATTTTGTTTATTTAAATTGAGTTTTTTCTACCATTTTTATTTATTTGTGCGTACGTGTGGTAATTTTAGATTTTTGGCATGCTAAATCTTAATTGCCTTAGAAGTATAATAGATTTGATGTAAAAATAAAAGTTTAATTCACAAAAAAACTTAAAATTTTATGAAATTCTTTTAGGTATCGACAAATAATATCGACAAATAATCGATTCATATCGATTCAATAATAATTAAATGTTTAGATGCTTCAACTGAATTATCTTTCAGTTAAGAATTTGTATATAAATAAGATTAAATAGTTGACGATTATGATTTAAAATTTTATTAAGAATCATTTATTTTTTTTTGTCTTTTCTTCATATAATAATAAATAATATTTAAAATGATTAATTATTAATTATTATTAATATTTAAGATAATTTCAGATATGAAAATGGATCATTAGAATTATGAAATTATCTGAAATATGGCTAAAAGTCTCTAAAAAATAAGACACACCAACGCATTTAGTTTATACAGTTTATGTAAGTGACATTTTGTACAGTGTTTGACAATTGACTTCAATTCATTCTAACTTTTAGCTCTGCCATTTTTTGTGCTCTCTTATTTTGCAATTTTATAACTGTACATATATATGTATACTGTACGTACATGTACATGAAAAAATATATACACCTGCACAAATATGCATTTATTCAAATGGGCCTTTGATAAAAGAGAATCGGGACTGTTGTGCGTTTAGTGTATTTATGCATGTGTGTGTGCTTTCGTTATTTATTTATATGCATATGTGTGTGTATACAGATTGTATATGTTTATTTAAGAAAATGCTTTAGATCGAAGGCGTCCGTTATAGCCTTCAGCTAAGTTAAGTAATTACCACTTGACGGCGGTATAATTGGTAATATTGCCAACAAACATAACACAAATACAACAACAACAACAACAACAACAACAACTACTACTACTACTACTACTACTACTACTACTACAATAAAGTGTCAAATGCTTTAAACAACTCACTAACTTACTAATACATTAATGACTTCTTTTCTCCTTGCGATCATAATATAACTAGAGGCCAAAACAACCTCCAAAAGATGAAAAAAGTAGAAGAGAAAATCAGAGAAGTAAACAGCATGGACATCATAAGATTAAAGCCATAAAAGAGATATTTACTTTTTTATAAACAGTTCTTTCCTTTTTCTTTCCTTTTCTCTCTTTCTCTCTTCATTACCATTTTTTATTTAATTTCTCTATTATATAAAGTCTTCTTGTTAAGTTTGTTAATGTTGTTGTTGCAAAAAATTTGATGGGCTTGTATGTAATGTCTGGCATTTATATGTGAAGAGTTAAATGTTAACTAGAAAAATTTATTATTCAAAATTTAATTTACAATACAAACTTCATTGAAAACGCCCCCATTTAAAAACATTGTTATATCGCGTTATGTTACGCTTACTGCCAAATGTCTTGTTAGTGGACCAATGACCATGACCACAGCTACAGCCATAGCTACAATCACAATCATAAAGTTTAAACTATTAAACAACTAATTATACTTTTTCTACAATACTTTTTTTCTTTTTCATTTCTTCTTCACATTTAAATGTTAACGTTGAATGTTAGTACAAGTATTTAAATGTTGCTGATGCATTCTTTACAATAGTTGGCATAAAAAGTACACTCAGATTGTCGAGATTTTTTACTTTCTTAAATAACCAATTGAATCAGAAGTATTTGATTGGGTATTTAGAGGAACATTTTTAACATTTTTATATATCACAAAATTTCGCATAAATATGTTCTGTACAATTTTTCTAAATATTTTTCAAATTTATAAGAAACTACTAATTACATATACTATATATACTACTATACTATATACTATATATACTACTAATTACATATACTTCTGTGCTGTTAAAATATCAATCAATATGTATATATTTACATTAATCTAGATTAAGGATAGATTCATTAATGGATCATCAAGAAATGCAAATAAATATGAAAATAAAGAAATAAAAAAATAAATAAATAAGGAAAAACTTTAAAATTATAATTATGGAAGACTAAATTTATAAATTGAGCTTAAAAAATAAAGATAGAACATTCAGGATTCATTCAGCTTAAATACTTTGAATGAATGCCTTTAGCAATTGTGTTTGTGCCTTGCACTTTGATTTAAATATTAAATTTATATAGACAGACAACAAACAAACTACTTTTTTCTATAGTAACTTTGTTGCCCTTTTCTTCTTTCCCTTTTTTTTGGCATCTCATTTGCTTTTTTTACCAACTATTTTCATTTCTTGTGTACGATTTAACGGCACACAGTAATTGACCCAATAAGAATTTAAATAAAAACTACATTTATGCTTCTACAGTTAAAATATAAATTTGGTTGTATTATTCTACTCCTTGTTTTACTATCCTTCCTCTGTTATCTTAATACATTTATTTTTTATTTTTTATATTTAATCGCTGCTGGTACTGCTATTTCTGTCCTTACATAAATAAAGATATGTAAATTAGTTTCCTGACCAGATGATAAAAATATTTACAAAATAAATCAAAATATATAATAACTTTGGAAAATTGTGAACAGTTTATTACATGAGAAGCGTTCGATTTAATTCAAATCTAACACACAGATTTAATACGCCCAAATATAAATGTGTGCTGACATTCGTTGAAGAATATACGAAAAATATTCAAAATTATAAAGTTTTTTCTTACAACAATTGAATACGGATAGTGATAGTTACATTGATTTAATTCCAGAGATTTTCTATAGGTTCCTCTTTGAGTTAAATCTCGTTTATTAATTAAATATCAGTAAGCAACTTACATGAGCAAACTTATCCATCTATCTGAGGAGATAGACGGATAGGTAGGCAGGCGAACACATAGCTTTAAATGGAATCAGTCTATCGGCACAGATTTTAAACCATAATACACTCGAGCCATACGTAATGTAAAATACAAATGCAAAGCTCAAATAAAAATAAAATAAAACAAAAAAATCAGAACAATAGAAGAAGGAATAATAACGAAAGAATAATAACGGTAACAATAACAGCAACAATAATAATCAACAACAACAGAAGAAAAGAAGAAGTAAAAGCCAAACTATGTTGTTCCTAATATTGAACATATTATTGTTTTATCAAGATGCACAAATAACTAATAAATGTTAAACGTGTTCGTACATACATGTACATGTATGTATATATACATACTTATATATATATATATATGTATATATATAATGTTTATATATATGCAAGCATATGTAAATAAAATGCACGCATTTTATACATAGCAATAACAAAGGCACATCCATTCATTTGTTCCTCCATTCATATATCATTCCCAGCTTCTTCGTCTTTTATTCCTTTTATTATTATTATTATTATTATTATTATTATTATTATTATTATTATTGTTGTTGTTGTTGCTATTGTTATTGTATTATTGTTGGCCTGTTGTTACCGGGTATTCAAGCGTTTACACAAATAAATCTATACAATTTGATAATATGAAACAGCACGACTAACAAACAGCAACAAGTTGCCAGCTAAAAATTTTCATGAAAGCTCTGGCAACAAAAGAAAACAATAATAAAAAAGAAATTTTACCAACATCATTATTTTATAACAATAACCATCACCACAGCATCACCTAGGATGAAACAGCATTAATTGCAAAACACAAAGTAATAATAATAATAATAATAATAATAATAATAATAATAATAATAATAATAGTGTTAAATTTGTATATCACTATAAACAAGAAGCATCCTCTTTCAAATCATGATATCGGTCGATTAAATAACAAAAAATAAAAAATAAACATAACCCATAAAATCCATTAGAGTCAATCAGAGTCGATCTGGGTCGTTCACATAAATCCCTTACACCATTTCGTTTAATTTTAGTATAAAAAGTTATCAAATTGAAACCATATCGATTATGAAAGACATTGTTAAAAATCTTTTACATTAAAAAGTCTTATAGAAATAAACAAAAGTTATGTCAATGCAACAAAGATTTTTCGGATAAAAAATATATAAAAGTAATTGCAAGGAGGCGATTGTTTTTTAGATAATTGGACATAAATTTATTTAGATAATAAATTGATCACTTTTTTGGTATAAATTTAAAGCCCTCGTTCTTTCTACATACATTTACACATGTTTACTGTTTTCTAGATGGCAAGTACCGTTGGGCATATTAAAATACAAAAAAAAAAAAATTAGAACGTAGAATGTACGCAACTGAAATAGAAGTAGCAAACTTAATTTGTCATTGTCATTGTTGTTGCTATTGTTATTAACTACTACATACATTCACCCATAGAAATGACGTTGAAAAACTGTCATAATATTAATAATAATAAAACACCATTACTAAGATGATGATTATAATGATGATGATGAAGCAAAAATTCTAACATTTCTAACTTTCTCGTTTTCTCTCCAGCATTTTTACAATTAGTCATTATTGATTTTTGTTTTTCCTCGTTTTGCTATTTTTATTCTTCTATTATTAGCATTGTTATTCTTGTAAATGATGATGATGTATTTCTTGTCCGTTTTCTTTTTGTTACTGCTTTTCGCATTATTGCTCTAAAGAATTACAACCCTTTTTTTGTTTTGCTTTGATTTTTATATTTCATTCCAAACAATTGTATGGCGATTCGTTTAGTTGTTATTGCTTTTAGTATGCATATTCTTATTCTTGATACTTTCATGTAAATATATATCAGATATCATGTTACAGTTATTAGTTATTAGAGTCATTTTCTATATACATAAAGAAAAGAATAATCAATAATAAATGAAAAATCATGAAGAAGACAAAAAATAAAATTAGTAAAGCGGTAATATGAAAATTTATAATTGAAGATGACCAAACGTCTGATCATTATCATCTTCATATCTAACAAAACAAAATGAAACAAGTGGATTTTAAAAGATGACTTTGTTGTTGCTTTGATTATAGTTATGATGTTTGTTGTGATTGTTATACATTTCTAATTCAATCAACTCATAAGGCTGGCTGGCTGACTGGCTGACTGGCTGACTGGTTTCTTGGTTTGGTTGGTTATCAAACAAAAATTGCAAGAATAGAAATGGAAACAGAAGAAGAAATAAATGGTCATAGAAGTAGTGGCAAAGAGTTGAAGCGTATAGTTAATAATGTTAAGCACATGCATGTATGGCATATATATATAAATTTCAAATGATAATAATGACAGAAGACAGAATGAGAGGTATGTTGTGACGTATGGAGACGTTAGAAATGATAAAAATAAGGAAATAAGGGGGAGCAAAACAAAGTAGCCACAATTTATTCGATGTAAAACGTGTTGTGGTTAAATGTGTAGGCCAATTTATTTACCTTTTTATATAGATATAAATATGGATGCATTAAAAATATCTACAATTTATAAAAGTTCTTCTTACGGTTCTTACGGCTCCATTTTGGTTTTTTTTGCTTAATACATACCAAACATACATGCTTGGTATGCTTTTATCGTGCACTTTTTGAACTAACTAACGTTACATTAGAATTGTTTTTTGTTTTGCTAAATAAATTCAATTAAATTTGCACCACAAATTTTATAAAATGTTTTTTGTAATATTTTACATCACTTGAGGTATTTTTGATCTAAGATATAAATTTGTGTAGATATTTGTAATATCCAAAATGGGTCTGAAATAGAACTGCCTTTCTAGTTTAAACAAAGACAAACCGTGTGGCAAACTTTACCGAGAAGTATCTTTCATTGTGATCAGTTTTTTTTGAACATTCATAAATAGTTAATAACTGAAAATTTAATAATTATTTCTTGATTTACTAAATAAAACCAATATAAAATAACACTACTTCTACTACAAACAATAAATATAAAAATAATTTTTCTTAATTGCATTTTTTTGTCTTTTTTTTATATTTCATGAATTTTGTGGTTACTTTTCGCTACTACTTAATGGGATTCCAAAGGCTGTACCAAAGTGTATACAAAAAGTTCACATTTGAAAGCACACCAAAGAATACACACAGGTAAGATGATGATGGTGCACTTACGTTAATTTTAATAATGTTATTTTACATTTTACTTTTATTATTAATGAATTCAAAAAAAAATTCACTTAAACAATAATTAATTCAATTTTATACAAATTCTCTTAAAGTTTAGATAATAGTTTTATGTATCGATATACATTAAAAAATTACATATATAAAACTGAAATAAAATGAAAACATTATGATGGCAGATTATTTAATACTGTATACCAATTCACTTAATTTGTTAATAACGATGATAATAATGATCACGAAATTAAAAAACAGCAAATTTCAAATTTTAATTTTCAATTTTAAAAAGTAACAATATGGCACGATTTTTAATAGTGACGTAAATAGATTTAAGGCCATGCCCCCAAGCATAGCCTAAATTGTTGTTTTTTCAACAAAATGTTAAACTTTTTATTTTTTAAAATCATTTTACTTGTAAATTGCTTACGTTTAACTTATGCCTTTTTTCCGCTAAACCTAACCATAATTTTACGAGATTTATAAAAGGAGTAGCAAAAAATTAGCAGTGTCGGCTCAGTAAGATCTCGAATACTTATAGATTTGGTTAGGTATTCAAAATTTCACCTCAGACAAATATGATATTTTTTATTTTTACTGTTATTCTTATTGTCTTTGTTTTTTTCTTTTTTGATATTTCATTTTCGTTTCGTTCTGTTTGTTAAATTTAATAATAATAATAATACTAATAATAATAGTAATGAAATCAAATAAACAAGCTATAAAATACAGCAACAACAACAAATGCATATTTAAATATTTTTAGGTGTAAATGTACGATGCTTCAGTGACGGTAGGGAAAAAATAAGAAAATTTAAAAAAAGTTTCTATAATTTCTCATATATGTGGGTGTATGTTTGCATGACAAAAATGTCAGAATAAATTTTAAAGTCAAAAGGCTTGAATCGTTTTTTTTTTCGTCTTATTTTTCTTTTCTTTTCTTACTTGTTCTTTCCATTTTTATTTTATCTTATTTTATTTTACTTTTTTTTAAATTCAGCAAAAATAACATGAAAAAAATAAAAAAGAATTATAAAATAAATTCATATACAACAATGCTCAAGTCAATATACTGTAATTGATTGATTTTTGCGGTTGAATTTTTTGAAAATGCTAAAATTTTAACCACAATTGGCATTATTTCTTAATATCTAAAACAAATGAACAAAAAATATGTGTAATAATAATAATAAAAAAGTGGCACTTAACCGCTAAATTTTTTATTTTTATATTATCAAACTAACAGTACTCACGATATATTAAAAAATGATAAAATGGAAATGTTTTCCATTTTCTTTTCTGTATCTCTAAAAAGCTCTAGACAAATTTTAACATGCTTGTGATGTTGCCATTAAATTCCCTGCTCAAGGGCCTTTTAATGTTTAAAAAAAGCTACATCAATTCTATAATTTCTAATAGAAGTTTATTGCTTAAGTCTTTTAATTTTATTATTTCTATTAAAAGTTTGTTGCTGAAGTCTTTGAATACAAACATTTTCCTTACTTAAGTAACAAATATTTTTATATTTGTTACTTACAGTTGCCTAAGTCTATGATTTCGTATGAGCAACCGAAAAGAAATTAAATCAAATTTATTGCTGCCGTTTTTTTTATATCAAGAATGTTTTAAAGTATAGCCAATACAAAAAAACCATGCTATCAATTACTAATTAATTTTATTGACGATTTTCATTATTACATTGCCCTAAAAAATTTTATATGCTGCATGATTGATACGAGTTTTTATAAAGAGTTACACAAAATTTCATTGCCAGTTATTTTAAAACAATATCTATAAATATTTCATTTAATTTCTCGAATCTCTATAATTTCTTATTTCTTTTAAAGAATATTTCATAAATTCTTCACGTTTAGAAATTTTCTTCAATAAATAATAATAAAATAATTCCGTTTTAAAAATGTAGACATCTCGGTATGTTACATTTATTTCATATGACTTCTAATAAGCTAGCGTAATAAATGTTAGACGTTAACACTTGATATGTTCTAATTAATTTTTGCGGTTTATAACATTTGTTGTTCTTATTGTTGTTTTTGCAATATATATAGTACTGTATTAAACATCTTTTTGCTTTTCATTATTTATATCGAAAAGCAATAATAAAAAGGATCATGTACTAATTTTTTTTGTCATGACCACAATAGATCTTTAATAATAATAAATAAACGTGAAAGTTAAAGGCAATAATAAAGTTAGTTAATCATTAGTAAACTGGTCAAGTGGTTAGTTTGTTAGTTAATCAATCTGTCTGTCAGTCAGTCAGTTAATCATTTATTAAGTTTGCCAAGTAATTTAAGTAATCAGCTAACTAACTAACTAACTCAGCAGCCGCAAGTTATATTATCAGGTGGTCAATTGAAAGTGTTCTCACCATACATGCATTAAGCACACACACACACACACACACACACACACACACACACACACACACACACACACACACACAAGCTTAAACAATAAAAAAAATAATAAAAAAAAAATTTCAAAAAAAAAAAAACAAAAACAAAAAAACACTAAATAATTTAAATTGCGATTCAATAAGGTATTTATTGTGTCATTCAATGGAATGCTCAAAATGAAAACAAAAATGCAAAAAAATAAAAATATGCAAACAAAATAAAGAACATCAAAAAAAAAAAAAACAAAAAAAAAGAAAAATAAATAAAACAGCTACTGTTGATCTGTTTTTGTTTTCGCTCCTTTTTTTGAATGTTGTTCTTTGACTTATTTTCTTCTTTACTTTTTAAAGATATCACTTTGTGTTTTTCCTACTTAATTGACTTTGTATTCATGCCTCCGCATATTTTATTCAGTCATTCATTCATACATTCATTCATTCGTAATCATATTAACCCAATTTAAAGAAGGAGATACCCAGTTATATAATGTGGCACAGTTTATACAGCCATCGACCCGATGTAGTCGTTAGCCATAACTATAACCGAAGCTATAGCAGCAACTAAAGCTGTAACCGTTGTTGCTAACAGTTGTTAACAAAAATCTTTACCTTTCCGATTCTTGTTACTTTTTTTTTTTGCATCAACACTTTGCACTACGTAGCACAGCAAGATATAGTGACCCATAAAATTTATACATACATACATTTATACATACACATATATATATGTATACGTATGATTCGGTTGCTTACGTGAACAAGAAAAATATATAAATGAATCTTTGATTGTTTATTTATTTATTTATTTATTGTTGTTGTTGTTGTTGTTGTTGCTTTTGCTTTTGTGGCTGTTCTTGCTACTTACTTCTCATTTGTTCTTGGCATGCTTTATACGAAAAACTTTAGACTAAAGTATCATCAGTCAACAACATACCAAGGCATTATATCCACAACATTCGCAACAAGGACAAAGCAGACATTACAATAAAATGTGATCTCTTTAGAATTCTTTCTATATACAAATATATATATATATATATATATATATATATATATATATATATATATATATATATATATTATGTATATGTGTTTAAAAGGCATGTTTATATCGTTGAAAATGTTATATCTAACTAACAATAGTAATAATAATAACTACAACAACAACAATAGTAATATTACAATGTTCATGTTTTGTTTAAAGGTATTTTTTTTTGCTTTCTTGAGCTTTGGTTTTTTGTATGAGTTTTGTTTAATGTTTAGTGTTTTTTATATTGCTTTTTGATTTAAGTGTTAAAAATGCAATCCTGCAATGTTGTAACCACCAGTAAAGCATGAAATCTGAAAACTGAAATCTGTTTATTGCAGCAAGTAATCTAATTTTCAATTACGATTCTTGAAAATAAAAAATAAAACACAAAAAAACATAACACAAAAAAAAAAGAAACTGAATACAAACAACAATAACAACAACGATAAAATGGAGAGACTACAGTTATATAATAAACATAAATAAAACATAAACAGAATCATAAGCAATAACTTGTGGTCAATAAAAAACTGGTTGAATAGTTTTCAGTTTTTTCTTCTTGTATTTATTTATTTATTTTTTTTTCTTGTTTCGGTTTTATTCAATTTTTCATTTAACGTACACATTACATCACACAATATGATCATAGTGTAAACCAAATTTAACGCCACCAACAACCATCATCGCCATCGCCATCGAAATCGTCATCGCCATCGCCATTGCCATCGTAATAATGTGATACAATCAGGAGTTGGAAAAAGCGTCAGCATCAACATCAACATTAGAAATATCACGATTATTCTTACTATATAACACAGCAAGGAATCTCACATCATAACAATTTTTAAGATATTAATCTTGATTTCAGCACTCAAGTACACACACACACACATGCTTAGATATATTGTGTTGTTGTTTCGTTGCTCAATATTTTTGTTTCTCTATATAACAAAGTTTTCAAAATATAACTTTTACCTTTGGCGAACAAAGTAACAATGATAGAAACTGGCACTACTAAAAATCAACTATAAAAATTATATAAATGTCGTTTTAAATACATACACAAACACAAACCCTTTTTGGGAACTGAATTCTATGAGACTTTTTCCTAACTATAAAAAATTAACGATCTACAAATTTCTGCTTCTTATACTTTTATTGAATATTTTAATATTTAGAGATAATGCAACTAAAAGCAGTTGAAAAGTGTCTTTGGACTTCATTAAATTATCTCAGAAATTGATTAAGAAAATGCATGAATAAATTTTTAGATAGAAAGGTACACATTTATAAAAATCTGCTGCTTTACATATAGGAATTAACTTTTTCAAAACAATAAAAAAAATAATTAAATAAATAACATGAAATACTCAACAATTGCTGGAAATTTTTTACAAAAAAAAATCTTTAAATTTATTTGTAATTAAAATGTACGCAATTGGTCACAAACAATTTGTCACATGTCATTTTATAATAATTTTATTTCATTTACAATTGCTAAATTGAAATTCAATATAAAAATAGAAAAATTTTATTAAACTTAATTTTATTATAATTTTTTTGCTATTTTTTTTGCCATAAAATTTGATATTTAACCAATTGGATATCTTATTATTTTTTTTTTTGGTAAAGTCAAATTATTTTTAAACGAAATACGAATGTACGAAAATCCAAAACAGTTTAAACAACATAAAACGGAATATAACAACAACAACAACAACAATAGATATAGCAGCAGCAAAATTCATTTAATTTATTTATATTTATACAAAAAATATTGAATTCAAAATGAAATAATAGGTAAATTAATAAAAAAAAAAAAAAACGAAAATGTCGAAAACTCAAAATTAAATTACTAAACGTTACCAAAATAAAACAGTAAGAGCGAATAATGAAAAAAGCCCCCAAATAATAAAACAATGAAAAACGAAAACCAAATAAAAAACAAAACAAACGAGTGAAGAAAGAATTACACAAATCGTTAATGCAATTTATATGCACGTCCAACATAAAAATTCAAGTATTTATATATGTATGTATGTTTGTGCTTATAATTAATTTATACCGCTTGGGATTTTTATACCCCTACACAACGCTTAAGTTATATAAAATTTTTTTTTAGCTGAGTACTCAATTAACCTTAAAATAAACTCAATCAAAATGTTTTAGAAAATTTTGATATTGGAAATTTTTACCTCGATCACCGTATTTTTCAGATACCGCTATGTCTGACTAAATGTAATGGTAATCTATGGCTTAAAATTGATGGAAATGAATGGAAATTTTACCAAATATCAAATATAAAAAAAATCTAATAAATGAAATAGCTCGATTTCATTTTTTCAATGCATTTAACTGGATCCTTGCCAAAAAGATGAAGAGATGTTTTTAACAACTTCATTAAATTATCTCAGAAATTGATTAGGAAAATGCATGAATGAATTGAAACTAAGGTCTCACTAGACCTTAGTTTAAGCTTTAAATTATTTTACATTCAATTTATTACATTTGAAAAACAAGAATTGCAAGAGCAAACTTGACTTCTTAATATATTCAAAAGAAAGAAATAATAATAATAAAATAAAAATCTGTTAAGCCATCACTAATATTTTAACCTAATAAAATTTTCATTAATCAAAATTTTAAATTAATTTTTACATTATTATATTTTAATCTGGCAAACAATTTAAAATAAATTTGCTTAAGTTAATCAAATCTAAAACACAACCAAACATAATTTTCATAATATTCAATTATACGGCACAGAAAAATGACATACATACATATATGAGATTTAACTAATTTATAAGTTTTTAAATTTGCGATTTTATGTTTTTAAGATTTTAGAGACAGTTGAATTGAAAATATTTAGCAGGGCATTGCTTTTTGGACTCTTTCTTTACGTTACTAATTTTTTTAGTATTGTTGCATTATGCAAAAAGTAAAAGGATACAAAAATTTATTCAAATATAACGTGCTTGAATTTTTGTGTGGTGGCACAATTTTTATTTATTTATTTTTTTTTTGAATGTTTGTTTTTTGCTTAAATTTATCATTTTCATTAATATTATTATCTATAAAAAAAAGCGAAACTTTTTTTGGGCGCCTTTTTTCAGTGTTTTTTCTTTTGTTTTTTTTTTAAACAAACAATTGTATTAAATGGCAAACAAATGTATCATTTTGTATGAAGAATTATTTCATATATGTCACACATTTACAACAATCTTTAAATTATTGTTCAATGAGAATGATTGAAATGTTGAGACTATTGAAATGTCCCATCCGAAATATTTATTTTAGTTTAAAAAGTTTTTTGTTTATGTATTTTTTCTTTTTGCTTTCTTCTGAAGGTTTTGAAAAAGCAATTTAATATTGTTTTGTTTGAGGAATACAAAACTAAAAATTAAATACAAAATTTTATAAATGATCTATTGTAATAATACAATAACAATTACGTGAAACGTTAAACAAAGGAAAATGGGTCAAGTAAATATTGCTCCTTTTTCTTCTTCTTTATTACTTTATGCCTTACATCTTTGTTATGTGTTGTTCCCTTTGTAGCTTATTTAAAAAAAGCATTAAAGTGTTGTATTTGGATAAATCCATAAAAGCTTGGAAGAATTTAAAACACTTAAAATTGCCATGAACAGAATGAATTTGACTAAAAGAGAAAAATAGGAAATTTTCATGGTTTACGTTCTAACAACTAAGCTCAAGATGAAGTGTCATTTTTTCGAACTTATAGGTTATTTAAAAGTTTTTACAATTTTTTTTTACCATGTAGAAAATCGAAAATCATACAACAAGACAAAAATGTCGTTGGAACTTGGAACAGATTTGTTTAAGTATTAGTAGCCATTTAAGGATCACGTGGTTTTGTGATTGCTCTAGAAAGCGTTACGAAATTTGTGTTGGAGATGAATTTAAACGTTTAATAACATCGTTTACACAGAAATTATATTGCCATGCCTACTATTGTTAAAGCCTATAAAAAAAAAATTCAACGTTAAAAAGGGAATTTTTCCGTTTTTTGCTTTATTATTGTTGTTTGTTTTCTGAAAAGAATTTTATAAATTTTTTTTAAGTCTTATATAATTTTAGCGGTTTTTTCTTTTTTGTATTTTTTGTTTGAACTTTTTTTTATTTTTTGAGGACACAGCATGCACATTTTAATGTGTAAAACAGTTAACTGAACAATTGTCATGTACAAACGAACAAACAATAAAATAAAAATACAGACAATAAAGGCCAAGAGAACAAACAAACACACACGTATACAAACACAACGAAAAAAAATGTGAAACAATTTTTTAAGGTAAATGGGTCAAGTAAATTATTTTCGTTCGTTATTTTTGTGTGGCTGTGCTCTTTTTTCTGCTTTTTTGTTTTTTGTATGAATCAATTTCAGTTAATACGTTTTTATATGTATAAAATATTATGTATATAAAATGGATTTTAAGCCTTAAGAAAAGAAGGACAAAAAAAACAGAAACTAGAAGAGAAGTTAGTTCAATTTTAAGCAGAAAACGGAAAAAAAAAATAAAACAGTAGCAACCAACAAGAAATTTAACTTAATACTTTAAGCCAAACCAAACCAAACCAAACCAAAAGGATGAAAATGAAATTCGAAAAAAACGAACAAGCTGGTTACTTCGGGTATGATATCAGGTTGATTACTGAATACTCTACATTATTGCATTTAATGTGATTCCGTTACGTACATAAATTAAAATAAAAATGGAACAAAGTGAAAATTTTTGAAAATTCTTTTTTATACGTGAAATGGTCTTTTGAGCTGCTTTTTTATAAAGTCCACACCTACACATATACAAGAAAATTATACATATTTGAAGACAACTTTGAACAAGGACATTTAAATTTAAAGCTATTTAGTAAGTCACATTACAAAAAATAGTGCAATAAGCCATTGGCAAATTTTATTATGCCACTGTATAACAACAGAAAAGGTCGGACAAACCTATTTTCTCGCCATTTATCCGTTCAAGAAGCTATTATAAAATACTCTAATAAATTGTCTAGGGCTTTCAATTTTGGGAGGTCATCGTCTCCACGCTCCATCGCTTCCACCTACAATTTTAGATATCTATGCTACCAGTTTTAATTGTTACATAAATCCTTGTAAACTTATTACACTGTAGAAGTGGTGTAAGTGGATATAATCATTGTAAACTTTAATTGCCCATATAAATATAAATATAAATGTAAAAAACTAGCATATACGATTACACACATATACACATGTACATATATATAAATGTTCATATGAACAATGTCTTTAGACACTTGTCTAACTTGTTTCGCTCGTAATTGTCTGCGTGGTTAATAGAAATGGGAATATAGAGAGAAATTTATGATGTGTGAAGGTATGAGTGTATGCGTGTATGTGTGTATATGTAAGTGTATATGTATAAATGGAAAAAATCCAATTAACTTAATAATGCAGCAATTCCATGCGATATACATCTCTCCTATCACATAATAAAATTGCATCGCATCGTTTAAACATCATCAAGTATTTCTTTCATACTTTTTTCTTCAAGTATTTGATTTTATATATATATATATATATTTATATATATATGAAATTATTTTAACTGTTTTTTCTCTTCCATTCAATTTATTTAATAAAAAATATTGTTGTTAACACCCACACACACTCACGCATGCACAAACAGATATTTATGAAACCGTAATGTTAAAGATGAGTGTTGCACTAAAGACGAATATAAAATTACCAGCCCACGCATACATAGACCTACATACATACACACACACACACGTCAATACATATACATATATAAAAGGCTAACTAAATTTTATATTAGAGGCAAGAGGAACAACAACAAACACATAAATAATAATAATAACGGAAGGTGAACAATAAGTGCAACAAACTCTACAAAGTGTTTGCTAAAGCAGTTTTACATTTTTCCTTAGTGTTCACATATTTGGATGCATTTAGAAGGCACACACAGAGACATACATATAAAGCATGCTAAGCATCGTACAAGTCTATGTAAAGTATAAAGCAATCATTAATTTGGTTGAGAGGAAATTTTTATTGTGCTTTTCTCTCTTTGTGTTTGCGTTTGCTAGAAATTGTCTAATGTTTTCCATTGATGACAGCAACAATAGAAACTATCAACACAACAACGATAACAATAATAATAATAAGTACAAAATAGTTAATAAAAAAAATTTAATTTTCACCTGAAGCAAGAAAAATTCTGATAATATTTCTTTATCAATAAAATAACAATAAAAAGCAACACTGTAAAAAGTAGTTTTACTTAGAATAAATTATCTGAATAAGTTCGACTGATCGAATTTAAAAAAAAAATTGAGAATGAAAATTGAAATTGCAATTATGAGCTGACTTATACTGAACTTTAAACTATTTACCAAAAAATTGCTTTTACAAATTTATATGGAAAAGTCAAACATTACAAAAGAAGTAATTTCCAAAAAAAATTTCACGTTTTCTTTTCTGTTATAAATATTTATTTAAAATTCACATATCTCCACTTAAAACATATTTTCCATATCTTTAAACAAATTATTGTTGCTATTATTGTTTTGATCTGATACAAAAATATTGTTTTGAAAGGCTGGCTCTTATCTGTGGAAATGTAAAAACACATTAAGGAACAAAGAATGAATAGAGGGAGAAAATGCAGCTCACAGTCTTCTTAATGTTTCATTTAGAAAATGCTGACAACGATCAATCGATTTCATAAGTTTTAATGCATTCAATCAGGGTTTACGGGCATATCTATATATATACATATTTGTATGTACGATCACTACGTTTGTATGTATGATCATTTAATAGAAAATATTATAGAATTTCTAAAATTTCAACGAACATTTTAGCTGATTATTATTATTATTATTAGTATTGTGGCAAACTATTACAATCTATGCACATTCATGTTTATGTTTATGTATGAGTTTGATCCACTTGCAACATCAAGTAGTTTCTTTCATGTCGATTGTAATGAAACGCCTGCCAGCCAGCCTGCCTATCCGCGTTCCTCTTTTCTTGTCTTTTCTTTTCTTTTGTTCCTTCTGTTTTTTATTTCTTTTTTCTTTGGTAAAAGAAACAATCAAATACACATTCATTTACACACACAAATGCAACATAAAACAATAATACAAAAAATATTGCAGAAAGAGAAAGCAACAACAAAGAGTAGGTAATTCAGATAGACAAACAAAACAGTGAAGTGAAGACAATCGAACAAATCTCAATTTTCTTTTATATATATTTATCTATGTATGTTTTTGTGTGTGTTTATTTGATTAAATAAAGGTAAATAGAAAATAAGTAGCTGTTTTTTGTGTGTTTATTTGTATGTGCATGTATATGTGTGTGTATGCGATCAAACTTAACTGACTAGTTAAACGGACAGCATCACTTACTGCAGTAACAGCATCAGCCATGAATGCTATATATATAAAAAAAGGCAAAGCAAGCATATGATTTTTGGGTGGAGGCGATCTATTAAACTTCAATCAGAAAGTAGAAACCTAAATAAAAAAAACAGTATGAAATAAACATGTGTATGCAAGTGCTTATATTTTTATGTAATATTCATATTTAATAAAAGAAAAAAAACTTTCCCCATTCGTTTAACTTCTCATTCGCATTTTCATCATTAACATTTTCTTCTTCTTATTAAAGCCATAAGTCTCCTCAAAAAGTCTTTTGGTACATACTGACGGTCTCACTGACTAACTGACTAACTGAATGCATTCTAATCAAAATGCATTAGCAAAGTTTTTAGTGAAATCAACTCAACAATTATTTATGATTTTCATTCGTTTTTATATATGCAACCCTTTCCATTCATTATAGAAAGCTTTAATGTGCATATTACTTATATGTGTGCATATATATATGCATATATATTTGTAAGTGGATGTGCATGTATGGATGTGTGTATTGTTAAATGTTGCAGTAATAACAATAATAGTAACAAAATCGATATTTCTTTATTTGTTTTTCATGTTTCTTATAAAACCTTTTTACTTTATTGATGTTTTTGGGTGTGCGTGTGCATATATATATGTATATATATATATATATATATATATATATATATATATATATATATATATGTTGCTAATGCCTGTCAGCTTAAAAAGGTACACATGGAAAAATGCCATCTTCGTTCTTCGTTATCTACCTCCATCCCTCTTTCTATATGTCTCCTAATTTCCCGCTTACTTTTCCTCAGTTTGTTTGTGCCTGTCTTCCTTCTTCCTCTAGTTTACTTTCTTGCTGATCTTTCATGGTGTTTCTATTTCTATTTTTCTTTTTTTCTTCTTATATAAAGTTTCCTTTCTTTCAACTTTCAACATTGAACGCTGCCTGCTGTTGCTTAAGGCTTTTGTAATTGTACATGTACTTGCGTTAAATATGTGGATGTATGTGTTTGTATATACATATATATGTAATTTGATTTTCATTTATAGGATTATTAAGCTTTGAGAGTAAATTATTATTTTTATATGGCTTCCTCTATCTTTTTGCCTCCATCTCTCTCTCTCTCTCTCTCTCTCTCTCTCCTTATTTCTCTATCATTCTCAGTCTTCCATTAAATTTCATTTAATGTGTGCAGGCGTTCATTTGGACAGACTATAAATTGTATATGATTGTTATTGTTGTTATTATTATTGTCATTATTATAGCTTGTGTATTTATTTATAAGTTATCCCTACAACAAACATTCACACAAGCAAATACAAGCAAATACAAACAAACGCTAAACACAAATAGTTATTTTATTGAATATTTTTTGTTATTGTTGTTTTGATTTTCTGTTTTCTTTTTGTAACAGCAGGTATTTTTTTCTTCTGCTGCGTTACGTTGTTATTACGATGATTGGAGCTGCTTTATTGTATTTCAGTATTGACTGATGACAGACAGTAAACTAACTCAAAAAATAAAATATTTAAAAAAAAAAATACAGAAAAAACTTAGACTAAAAGCTGTTCAAGAAAAAAAGAATTTCTCATAAATGACAAATCAGTTGACAACGATCACTAAATACTACTAATTGAGCTTATAAAAAATCAAAGCGATTAAGGGAAAATGTGAAAAACTTCAACTCTGCCCATTTTTTTTAAAGTTTCATTACAGAGAATAATTAAAGTACTTTAAAAATCTCAAAACCTACTCTAGGACTATGAAATAGAAATCAAATGTACTTCAGTTGTTTAAAAAAATGTTGCCCAAAATGATTTTATAATGATCGATTTAGTAATAAATGATTCTTTTGAATCGAATTCAAATTTTTCTGAATGTTACATGTAGCGTGCATAAATTTAATATATGCTAATAGTTGTAGGGTATAAAAATTGATAAATTACCATAAGCTGACTAAAATTATAATTCACACAAATGTACACCTACATCAACCAAACAAAATAGACAGTTAATGATTTTTGTTTTCATTGATTTTTCTCTTCGTTTTTCTTATTGCAATATTATTTTTTCACAATTTATTTCTCTTTAACCGTTTTTTTTTTTGACATTTTTCATGGCAGTTCTGCTGATGATTGCATTGATTTGTTTTGATTTGCATCGTTAACTATTATGACAATTGTGTTGTGTACGAATGGTTAACAAATATCAAAAGAAAAATTAACAAAAAATAAATTATATAATGAATGAAAATTGTTGAACAAACATAAAATATTGACAGAATAATAATACCAAGAAAAAAACAAAAAATTGTAAAATAAATTAGAAATAAGATTAAATAAAATCAAAGAAGAAGTGAGTAGTTTTTTTTAGTTACTGTTTCTCGTACATTAAATGAAAGATTCTTTCTTAAAGATAACAATTTTTTATGTGACTTAGAGAAAATCAAATAAACAAAAGTAACCTAAGATAATAAAGAAAAAAATCTAAAAATCTAAATATCTCAAAAATTATGACCGCATTTCTTTAACAAATTTACTTGGATAGCAAATAGCAAATAGAAATAAATCAAATCAGAAAGTGGGTTCCGAGTCAAAAATGCATAATAAAATGTGAAACTATCTGAAGTTCTTCTAAAAGCGCTTGTATAAATTCTATATAAGCCATTCTAAGTGTTGTAATGTTTAAAAAATTGGCTAAAAAATTTTCGTGTGAGTATGCTTACAAGCAGTTTCTGTTGAGCGAGGCAGCCAGGCAATTACGTCAACCCAAAAAAAACAGCGGAAAAACCACCATCATCATGGATAACAATTATATCCATTTTGATATTTAAGAAAGACGTGCCACATAATTATATTACATTGTTAAGCCTTTCATTCGTCTATACGAAGTATCAATCTCTTTTTGTTTTTTTTCTTTTTGGTTTCTTGTTTTGTGGCACTTCTATAAAAATAATAATATGATAAAAAATGTTGTTGGCGTGTTATGTTGCCATTTATATTTTAATACTTTCCCCCTCTCTTTATAAACAATCTCCCTCACTCTCCCTCTCTCTCTCTCTCTCTGCTATCCTCACTTCATCTCCTCCACTATTATTAATTGAAATATGAATTTATCATCTCTAATAAATCTGTTCGTTTGAAAATTGACTTTTTACAAGTTTTAATAAGAGATGAAAGAAGAAGATGCAAAAAAAAAAGCTGTAGATAAATCAGCATCGCATTTATATTCATTTAAAATTATATACAAAACGATATTTGTCCATTTCCGTTCGATATAAATATGTGTACACACATGAACGTAGACATGTTATATTTGCACGTAATGCGGCAATAACTGAAAATTCACGCCATTGCAACTAGATCACCACGTTCAACAAAACCCAATATACATGCATATATATACATTTTATAATTAATAAGATTATAACGTATAGATATAGGTCAAAAAGTCTTCAACTTTATAAATATAAGAGAGCAACCAACCAATATAAAGAAACGATCAAAAAATCTTCGGCTACTTTGGCTACAGATTTGTACAATTTATAGAATAATATCAAATAAAAGAAACGTGTTACAACTTGACGGGATCACTAGATAAATTGAATGATAGATATTAAGAAAAAGACGATCTCTTAGAGAAATTTAATGCAGTAGTGACACAGACTTTATTTATATGTATATAACGCTTTTAGATTAAAGACATAGAAACAATGAGAAAGAAGAAAAAAATAATAAGAATAGAGCGATAAATCAAGCTAATCAAAAGATTAAGTAAGAGAGGTACATGAAAAGGGAAACACAAATTCTTGGTAATGTAATATAATTTTTCCACAAAAACCAAACATTTAGCTGTCAACTTATTTCAAAGAATTCTTATAGCGTTGGAAAATTACAATAGAAAAAAAAAGTAGAAAATAAACCGGCAAAGAAGTGTAACAATAGGCAGCAATGACAACAAAAGCAACAACAATAAAAACAATAAAAAAAACAAAAACAATAATGATGATAATAATAATAATAATAGTTTTTATAATTGTTATGCTTGTCATATGTTAAACACACACTAACAACGTGCTACCACCACCAGCACCAACACATACATTATATATGCAGTAATACTAACACGTAACACATTTAATAATAATTTAAATATCATCTATATATACAGACATACAGAAGAAACCCATACATACGCATAAAAAAAAAATTGTGCATGTATATATCATGCGCATATTTCTATGATTACATATTTAAGGTGACACAATTTTCAAATATTATTATTATTATTATTATTATTATTGTTGTTATCTTCAATATATTAAATCGCTTAAAATTCATATAAGAAAATTATTTAGAAAAGTTTTTTAACTTTTACTTGTTGTTTCTTTGTTTTGTTTTTGTTTTGCTTATGCATTTTTTTTTGTATTTTCTACTTAATTCTTGGTTAAATTTTACAATGCGTGTGTATGATTAAATGTATGTATAAATTTGAAATATTGTTATATGGGACAGAAATTGTGCCTCCTCTTCCATGATCACTTGCAGCCAAATTGGTTAATCGTTACTAACTATTGTAATATCGCATACCAACAACAGTAACAACAATTACAGCAATAGCAGCAAAATAACAACATCAACAACAAGAACAATACTCTTGCAACAGCAATTTTTTTTACTGAGATCGCTGTTGTTGCTGCTGTTTTTACAATATTGTATTATAATTAATATGATTATTATTATTTCAACTTCTTTTTTCTTTTCTTTTTTTTTTGAATTGTATTTTTTAAAGTAAAAAAAACAAATGCTATAATTGTTGTTGTTACATTTTAATTTTTGCCAATTTTTTCTTTGGAAGACAAAATATTACAAATGAAAAAATTAACAAAATACTGGTTTCACAATCATGAGCTAAATAGGCGTTGATTACCCATAATCTACAAGAGCAAGCGAAACGAAATTTTTTTGTTTTTTTTATTGGTATTTGGATTTTGCATTCTATGTAGCTTGCGGAGAAGAAGCAAGGGGGCATAAACGTGACTTGGTACAATATATAAATTGTTGCACAAAGCGTAAAGTGAAAATAGAAAATTGTAAAGTGAGAATTGAGTTGCAATTTTGCTGCTAGAAACGATAATATTAAATAATAAGCGACACCAAGATTAACCACCGCCACCAATATTCAAGTAAAGCCAATAACAAATTTTATAATCACCATAATAATAATATTGATAATAATAAAAAGCAACAACGACAACAACAACAACAAAATTCGAATAACGAAAACATCAGCAATATTAAAAATGTAGGAAAAACAGCCGTAACACAATTTATAAAGAAAAACTTTATCAAGAAGAGATTTTAAGGCAGGCGCATTCATTGCGTTCGATTTTATATTAAATTAAATTAGGCAATTTTTAATTAACCTTTATAATTATCATCATCATTATTTTTAATCACGTTTATAATTAAGTAAAAGAGGCCTGAAGAAAAGCATGCAATCTCACTTTGTGTGTGTATGCTTCTCTTTCCCCTTTTTTCTTCCATACTTTTTATATGAAATAAAAAAGCACTAGGGAAAACTTTTTGGTTGTTTTAATTTCCCTGCAACTCTTCCCCTATATTTCTTGTCATTATTTTGGTAAAATCTCTTTCAAAATATTTCATTTCATTGCCTGCCATAGAAAACATTCATTGCCGAGTATTACCAGTTAAATATAGATAGACAGACATTTAGTCTGTTAAAATTTTAACTCTTCATTAGCATAAATATTTTTCTTACATTAGACATTATTTAAGAATTTACAGAAAGACAAAAAACAAAGGAAACATAAAGAGAAAAAATCTACACGCACATACAAAATAAATAAATGCAAGAATTATTCAAAGAGCCTTCATCATTCATCATTATCATCGTCATGAATACAGCACGATACAACAACAACATGTATAACATTTGCAAATAACATTACAGACACATGCACAGGTACGTACACAGGTACACATGTGTTTGTGTCGAAATGGGGGAATTTTTTCAAACATGAAAATATCAAAAATTTGTGTGATACACAAACATGTACACGGACGCTCTAATCATAATTATCGTTATCATTATCATCATTACAAGTAATCATCATAATAATTTTTCATAGAAATTAATTCAGTACGGGACATTTTAATGCAAATAACTTGCAGGAAAAAAAATAATTATAAAAAAATGTATAAATAAAAATAAAAATTATGAAAATATTTATTCCAATTAGGTCTCACCGTTCTTTACCTCTCTATCCTTATCTCTTTCTCACTGCTTGCTATTTATCTATGTATCTTATCAATCTATCAATTTATCTATTTTTTCATCTCTTCTGCTATTTATCCCCCTCTTTCTATCTCGAATTCATTCCGTAACCTCTTCTTGAGATATTTATATATGTATATTTATATACAACAAACATACATACATATCAATTAATTGTTTTCATTTTTTTTTGTTTTTTATTTTTTTGGTTTTTTAAATATGCTTTTGCATTTAGGTGAAAAACCGTACACCTGCCAGTGGCCGGAATGTGAATGGCGGTTTGCACGTTCGGACGAATTGACGCGTCATTATCGCAAACATACAGGCGCTAAACCATTTAAATGTATTGTATGTGAGCGCAGTTTTGCCCGCAGTGATCATTTAGCTTTACATATGAAGCGACACTTACCTAAAAATAAATAAAATAAAAAGCAAAAAAATTAATGTAAACAAAATAATCCTAAAAACATAGTAATTATCCAGAAAATAAAATGAAAGCATTTTGTTTTATAATTTTGCATTGTTATAAAAGTGAAAATAATAATTAAAAAAATTAGTAAAAAAAATGTAATAAAAAAAGTAAAATTTTATAAATGTTGATGTTCATACAAATTATTACAGCCTTATTAGTGCAACAATCCAAAGGACTTTATTTGTTTTTTTTTATTATTAATATTAAGTTTATTAAGTTTAATTTTTCTTCTTCTTTCGAGTATTTTTTAATTTTCCTTTTTTTATTATTTTGCTTAATCGCTTATATTTTGAAAATTATTTGAATAAGTGATTTTCTTGTAAATAAAAAAGCATTCTGTTAAAATAACTCACTTAAAAAGTTTTCTACTAATACTAATTATAATGATAATAATAATGAAACAAAAAAAAATGGCATTATCCTAATGATTACTGTTGTTGTAATAAAATAATTGCATATCAGACTTTTATGGATTTATCTGAGACTTTTCTGTGTATCCTATTTTATTGTAATATTCATTTTAATGCTGTTTACCGGATTATTCTGTTATTTTTTATACTCTCCCTCAATTTTGTTATGGGCATAAAAGAAAAACTAAAATGTTTTGACATACCAGTCATTTAAGTAGATTTTTCATGCTATTAGAAATATTCAACTGTGTTGCGTTGCTTTGTCAAATATCTATGGAACGTTGAAATATAATTTTTTTATCTTTTGCTAAAAATATTTTGTAATAATATCTCGAGCTTTTCTTAAACCTTTCTTATAGAATTCCTTTTCTAACTTTTGTAGTTAAATTTTCTTATGTAATTAGTTTCTTAGTGTTTTTATTTTTTATATTTCCTAATTACATATCATCAATGAGGATTGTATTTATAAATTATTTGTTTCAACTAATTATATCTAATAAAAAATTACAAATTAAATGTAAAGAAAACTTTGCACTCTTCCAAAATATAATCGTCACAAAAAACGAAAAACTTTCAAGTGTTACTTGACTTATAGAAATTTAGAAGTTTTTATTTTTAGCCTTAAGTAAAATAAACAAAATAAAAATTAACAAAAATGTTAAGCAAAACAATGTAAAATGAATGAACAAAACCACCAAAGTGCTGGCACAGTGAAAAATATACAAAACAAAGATTTAAATGGTAAAGAAAAAAAAGGTAAAAGAAGAGTGAACTGTGTAGAAAAATAAATGAAAAAGCAAAATCTAAAAAATAACAAAATGAAGTTTTATTTTTAACATTCCTCACAAATCCTTTCAATATTATATTCTATTAAAATAACTTAAAAATTAGGGCCCTTGTTTATTATAAAAAAAAAAAATGCAGATAGAAAAACGAAATTAAGTAAACTCAAGCAAGCGATTCTAAATAGATTTGCTAAAGCAGAAAGTTATTATAACTTAGGCTAAAGGACAAAAAGAGAGAAAGTGGAAATCAAATCGAACAAGAAAATTGGAAGCTTGAGAAAATGAGACGCAGAGAGAACTTCTTTAGCGAAATTTTATTCACGCTTTCGTAGTTTGTTTAGCATAAATCCGGGTTAAATTTGTCTATACATTTTTTTATTTTGGGTAAATTTTTTTTTTAATTTGGAAAAGGGTAACAAATTACTTTATTCAGCTCTAAGAATTCCAGGTGGTCAATTCTTTTTTTTTTTGAAATAATTTTATATAATTTAGAAAATAAATATCAATGATAATTATAATAATAAAATATAAAAACAACAACAATTACAAAGTGAAACTGTTTTATGGCATGAGCATAAATAAATCAAACAAAAAGAAAAAAGGAAATAAAAACAGAGCAGAATAAAATAAAACAAATTTAACCTTGACTCAGAGTGATAATAAGCATACAAAAAAACATTATATAGCGCATTTTACCAAAACGGTGACAAAGAGAGAAAAAAGACAGCACAAGTAATGTATCCAAAACCAACAGAAACAATAACAAACAAACAAAATGACACAAAATAATTTATTGAATAAAAGCTTATTACAACAATAGTAACAAATTCCAAAAAAAAAAATTGCTTAAGTAAATTCTTGTGAGAGATTTCATGTTTTTGGTTTTGTTTCTATTTAAAAAAAATTGTTTCTTTTTTGAACATGATAAGTACCCCCAAACGATTTTTTATACATATGTGTATGTGTATGTGTGCATGCTTGTGTGTGCAGGTAAATAAACTTATGTTTTGTTAAATGATTTTTTTTTTGTTATCTGCTTTGTGTTTGGCTTAACACTCTGTGCCATAAACATTTAAAAATTTATCACTTGGACCCAATGACTAATTCGGTTTTTGCGATAATAAACATGGTCAATAATAATGTTTTTTCGTTTGGTTTTTCTTTTTGCTTTTTATTATTTTATATTCTTAATACCATGGGTCAATAAGTCAGCGATTTGTTACTTATGAGGTTACACTTTTAATTAAACCACATAATTTCGCGATAATATGGATCCTTAAAATAGATTCTAAGTAAAAGTTTTATATTTTTACTTCACTTACTTTTGAAAGGGCATTTTTCTAAATAATTGATCAGCATTAGAAGATCAATTGATTGCCTAGCATTGTTGAGCCATGTGATTTAAACATTGAAATGTGGTATTTTTTTAAAATAAAGCGAAATATGTGTATTTTGCCATGATCATATTTCTCGCTTATTTTTGTTATATACTTAAAGGTCAAAATATATACATACATATATACAAAAACTGAAAAAAAGGAAGAGAAGAACAAAAAGGAAAAAAAGGAGGTTTAATGGAGTGAGTAATTTTTCTATCCTCTGCCATTTATGCATTGTTAATAAAATTTTAAATGTAATCCATTATTTAATACATATGAAGCATAAATATAAACCCAAACACACATATATATGTTATATATATACATATATATATATATATATATATATAAAAATAAATAGCTAGTAATAAATTGTTAGAATTTGCGCGCAATTTTATTTGCTTTTATTTAAATATTCAATGTTACCAATTTTTATCATTACACCAACACAATTACAATGACTACTATCGCTGTCACACTAGTAACAGCAACAGCAACATCAACAACATGACAACGACAACGGCAGCTTCTAGAGATTGCTACTTTTATTGCTACTGTTATTACTTTTTCTTACTTACAAAAAATTATAAAAGAACAAAGTATGTTGCATATGCGCTATATATTTTGCCTGTTTTATTATTGTTGTTATTGCAAATTGTAATTATAATTTTAATAGATAAATTGTCATAATGTATAATGTCTAATAACTTTGATTACCTTAGATCAATTCATGTTATGTTAATTGACACCATAAATTTATTATTTTACATTCCTCAACCGAAAAAAGCAACAAAATAAACACACTGAACAAACAAATATATAACAATTGCCAATTTCAATTCTTAAAATTATTAAAACTTTAAAGATCCACTAATAAAGAGAGAGAGACAAAAAAGAGTAATGGAGAACAGCTGGGAATAACTTATTCTTTATACAGTTACAAAAATTAAATGTGAATTGAGATTGAATCTAAAACAACAGAATATAAATTTGAAGAAGCAAAAGAAAAATAACCAAAAGTTTCTACTGATTTGGTAGAAAATTAATGAATTCAATTATGTGATGCAGTATTACAATGATAATGGCAAACATACACACACTCACACATACAACATACCTACCAATATCATTGTATTATTTTACCTATTTTCTTTATCTGTGCGTTTATCTTTTTCTCTCTGGAGCAGATAATATTTACTATTATTTTAACATATATTTTATAAGCTTTTCAAATTGTTATCATAATAACATAATTTTATTAAAGTTTTAGGAAGAAGGTATTGAAAAAAAAAATAAGAAAGAGCAAGAAAAATCATTTTGGCAAAATTGATTCAAGTGTTAAATTGTTTAGTCCATAAAAAGGGTTGTTCTGTCTTACACATCTTTGCATTTTAGTTACATAACCAAAGTGCGGATTAGAATGAAGTTCTTAAATAAGTTTGTAATGCTTTCAAATGCTTCCACCAGCTTTTAATTATTTCGATACGTTGTTATATACGATCAGAATTTAGATAAAATTATATCAAAATGAATGGTTTAACTTTTCTTTATGTATCATTGCATTCTACATTCCTTTTTACTTAGATTATTGTATGTATACAATTTATATAAATATAGCGATTATTTGTAGAGATTATTAAGAATGGCATAATATCTCTTATTGTTATTTGGGTGGTCTTTTAATGGTACTTAGGTTCCTTTGAACTACACCATTCCATAATGTCTAAGCTGGGTGTACGAATTATAATATTAACAACAACAATAAGTTTGCTATAAAATAAAAAATAATATTTACATATGTTTGTGAATCTTAATGCACAAACGCATTACCACTTATCTAAATATAAATAACGCAAAATATGTGTATCTAATGTTTCCTATGAAATTTTTATATACGTAAATATAATTAAAAAAAAAGAATTTTTAGTTTAGCTGAATGGAAATTTTGTGAAAGTTTTTGAGGCCTTTTTTATTTTTGTTTTGTTCTCATGCCATTTTGTTATATACGTATATACTTTTGATCTTTTTAACACCAACACTGAACTCATGTCGTTTATATAGTTATTAATGTTGTTGTTGTTGTTGTTGTTGTTGTTGTTATCATTGTTATTGCATTTGCTTTCTTCACGAAAAAGAATAAAGCTAAACGGAATAAAGGAATCGAAACAAGACAAATAGATAAATACCTGAACTTGAAAAAGGAAAGACTGTTGCATTGGTTGTTTTTGGAAGATATGAGAAGAGAAAAATAATGTCACAAAAGTTTCTTTTAGTTCATTGTCCTTTTTTATGTACTTTAGTATGGGTTAGAGTTAGGTTAAAGGACATACCTATGTAACTGTTAGAATGTCACGTTTTATTCCCCATACAAATATAAAAAAAAGCAATGCATTATTGCAGTACAAACAGATGTGTGTATAATGATTACTAAATTTACTGTTGAATGAAACAATTCTATTTTTAGCATTTTGCTTAATTCGTTTGTTGTTTGTCGTTTTATGGCTTCTTTGTTACAAGCAAAGAGCATTGATGTTTATTGTTTATTTCATCTTCTGCCTTTTTTGCTGCTTCTTAAACAATTGTTCATTAAGGGATAGCAAAAAGCTGAGCAAATTCAATAAATCTAAATTGATCGTAACAATAATAAAATTGTAACAGTATTAATATAACAGCAACAATACAAGTCCTACATACAGTAAATATAACCTGCAACAGTAACAACAATAACAACATTGATATACTGTTTTCCAAATAACAGTAAATAAAGAATGGAACATAAACATAAAAAAAAAAGAAAAAGATACAAAAAAGCAACAAAAGAAATTTGTAACTAAAACACAAGATTTGAAGAAGAAGGCAGCTTAACTTTCGCAAAAGGAAAAAAAAACAGTTTAACTAAAGGGAAGAAGAAGAAAATATATGAAAAACAAATGAAAACAGACTAAGTAAGAAAGCGATAAAATTCTTGCTCTCCTTGAAATTTATAGGATTCGTAAAATGATGAACTAGGAAAGCAAGAAATTCAAGTAAAATTGTACTTGTCTAATGCCGTCCGAGCTTTTATTCTGTTTGGGTCTCATTTGAATTTTTTCCATGGCATTAAAATTAAAATCTCTTTATATATAAATAAAGTTTGTCTAATGAGTCTATTATTTAAGATATCAAATGATCAAATTACTGAGGAATAGCAGAGAAGAAGAACAATAAAAACCAATTAATGATGAACAATTATTAAATAAATAAATCGATAAAAGTTTGTCATCATATAAAAATAATCGAAGTGATTAAAAAATGACCATAAAAATACCATAAAAATTAATTTGTTATTCGCACATTTAAACAAATGAAATACATGCTTATAATAGCATTTGAAGCGAAGAATGCAATTCAGTTGTCATTTTTTCGATTTATTAATTAATCAATCGTTTATTAATCCTTCAATTAATATAAAAATATTTTATATGAACGTGCCACAAACATTTAAAATATATGCATAATAAGGCTTACATTGATCTTAAATGTTTTGTTGTTGATGACGATGATGATGTTGTTATTTAATATTATTGCTATTGCTATTGCTATTAGTATTATTATTGTTGCTTTAAATTGAGTTTTGCTTTTTTTTGTTTAATAAATCTCTTTATGCATTTTTATTGGGATTTTCTCTTTCATTACAAAACATTATGACATTATGACCACATTGCTAATGGTGATGTTGATGTTGTTGTCAATACTAATAATAAGAATGATAATGATGATGATTATAAAGATGATTATTATGAAATTGATAATGATGAAATTGTAACTCGTTTTAAACTTCCTATTTTTTTTTTCTAAATTAATCTATCGCTATAATCAAGTTAAACGACAGTAAAAACAACAACAACAACAACAACAACAACAACAACAAGACTAAGATATGTTTTCCTTACCGTTCATTTAATAAAAAATTGTTAAATTTTTAACGCTTAATTTTTTCTTTTTTCTTTTGCTTAATTAGCATAAAAAATCATTCTCAGCTGAGAAAACTAACAAAATAAAACAGAATTCAAAGAATGAAAATGAAAGAAAAAGTTGAATAAAAATTTATACAAAAAAACCATAATTTATGTAATAATTTATGTAATTTTTAGGCGCGCGTTTGTTTGGATATATGTATGTAAGTGTATGTGTGTACGCTTTCATTTATGATTTTGTCTTGTCTTTTTTTTGTTTGTTATTTTTGCGTCACGTTTTTTTTTTTATATCTAGTTTTCTCTATTTTCTGACTGCTTCGTCTGTTGATATTGCTCTTGATGTTTCTATTTGCTGCTGCTATGACTCATTTACCAATTACAAATTTTTATGCTGCTACATTATGTTACTTTACGGTCTCATAATAATAAAGGCAATTGATACGTTTTTTAATGGTTTTTTCAGTTTTTAGTTTTTTTTCTAATTGTGTTTTACTTTGATTTTTCTTCTTTAAGATTATTTGAATTGTGAATTGTGCCTGAATGGGTTGTAAATATTTCAAGGTTTCTGTATGATTTTCCTTCTATTGCATCTAAATATCTTAATTTTCTATAAAGTTATAGAACTTGCCCTCAATATGTCACCGAGAATGATTTTTCTTTTTTTCTTCAAGAAAATGTACCTTTTTTGTACTTATTTGTATCATGAAATTTAGAAAAAACAATGAATGTACACTACGCATATAAAATAATTTATATAAAAATCAATTTTGAATATGAAATGTGAGATGAAATGCAAACACATTAAATCAATTGCTCGATATGAAATGCAATTTTTTATTGCATTTTATATTTTCATAGATCTTTATAAATCAATGAATTACAAATATTTTCGCAAAAAGGTAGAGCAATTTTACAAAATTTCATTCAAGTAAAGTCCATACTCAAACTCTTCTTCTGCTTTTTGTGATTCATTTTCTATTCATTTTCTATTAATTTTTGATGTAATGATTTCCTAAAATATTTTAAAACATACTTTTTTGAATTTGTCTTTACTTTTTTGACTTGACCCATCCTTCGTCATATTTTTTTTTTTAAGATTTTTTGCTATTTTGCCTCAGTCACTTTAAGTGAAATGATGCAAATTATTAAAAAGTGATTAAAATGGGTTTTATTGGCACTCTTGTAATTGAACTTTTAAAGCCTGATTTAATCGTATATAAGTAATTGAGATTTAATGAAATAATTATACTTACAAATTGTCCATTTATATTATAGAACTTGTTTTTTTTCTCTCTCTCTTTCTCTCTCTCTCTCTCTCCCACTTATTTGTTACTTTGTTTTTGGTTAACTCTATTTTTTTCTAATTTATTTTTGTCATACTTTTTAATTAAGTAAGTAACATTTGCCATTATCATAATTTATACTTATAGCCATTCAAAGAACAACTTAACATAATAAAGAAAAAAAAGAAGAAAAAAAAATGGCAAAATAAAAAACGTAAAAGTAAAATAACGAATCGTTACTCGTTTTAATTAATTAATTAAATAATTTTAAAGAGCTTAACAAAAATTATTTATTTTTATATTTAAATATTTTTTCATATAATAACGTTTTAATTATTTTAAAATACAAATACATATATATATATATATATATATATATATATATATATATATACTTTCAGACATGTATGTAAATAAATGACTCTAATTAATTGTAACCATTAAAAACAAAACGATAATTGTTGAATAATTGAAAAATATTAATCTCTTTTGTTTCATTTATTTATTTATTAATTTATTTTCCTTTATTTTTTACTTTGCTATAAAATGTGTGAGCTCATAAATATTATTTTCTATACTGTTTTTTTTAATTGTGTAATGGGTTGCTAGGATAGTAATTTGATGGCCTTAAGAATGTACAACTGAATTTTGATAAAATTATGCGTATAACATTTCCATTCAAGAAAATTCCAAAAAATTTATCAATAAAAAACTGTCGCGTATAATCGAAGATTAATAAAATAGTTTCGTAAAAGTGAAAAAAAACTATATGTGTATATAAAAATGATATATCAAACAAACTAATATCAAATTATAAAAATATACTTTCTCTGTAATTCTATAACAAATAGTTTCTGTGTAATTATAACAAATTGTAATTGAAAGAGTATTGTGAAAATTGCAAATGATTTCCCTAACAACCTAATATATATATATATATATATATATATATATATATATATATATATATATATATGAAAAATTGTATAAAATGTATCCATGAATAATATTTTAATGCTTTAATACTTTAATAAATAAAAAATGTTTTTTCTATTTCCTAGAATTCTTGAAGATATATTATACAAAAAACATGAGCATTAAATTTTTATTGTGTAAGTGTTATATATAGATGTGTATGTGTGTGTGTGTGCGTATGTGGTATCAGTTATAAAATTATTAGAATTATTATTGTTATATATTGTTACTTTTTTTATACATGTTTATTTTATTTAGATGTGTGTTGATTATCGTTGTATTAGTGGTTAACGTTGGTGATGGCCGGTCAACCAAAGAATCAAATAAACAGGCAAACAACAAACATCCAAACAACTATCTACCCAGCTGAGAGCTCATAGCTGACAGCTGAGCGAGTCAATTTTCATTTGTTGTTATTATTGTTGGACGTTTTTAATTTTATTATTTTTTTTGTTTGCATCTTAAAAATTATATATATTTTATTTATTTGAATATAAATCAAATTCAAAAAACAATTTGCATAATTTTTTTTGTTTTTGTTTAATCATAAGTTGAAACAAAAAACAAACAGAAAAAATACATTTACATATAATTGTGCATACACACACACACACACACACACACACACATATATATATATATATATATATATATATATATATATATATATATATATATATAAAATTACAAATACAAATTAGAAACAACTGCCACACGCAAATTTGTTTTACACCAACAAAATATTATCATTTTTTTTTGTAAAATACGAAAAAAACCAAATAAAACATGAAAAAAAAATACAACAATTTCTATGAAGAGTTTCCCACGATGTTTTCGATGAATGTATGTACAGCCAGCTTTAAAGTTAACAAATAATAATAACAATAATAACAACAACAGTGGAGGCAGCGGCAACAACAGTAATAGAAAGAGCAAAACCGACAACAACAATAGCAAATAGTAATAGCAACATTTATAAATAAACACATAAATTATCTCTATATGGTTTAAAATATAAAATTTTGTATGTTTGTGTGTATGTGTGTATGTAACCCACAATTACTTTACAGCCGCAATTATTATTTGTTTTGATATTAGAAAAAAAAACCAATAAACAAATAAATAAGCAAACAATAACAAAGAGCAAACATCAAAAAATATTTGTAATTTTCTTTTTTGTTTGTTGGTTTTTTGGCAAAATCTACCAAAAAAAAAAAAACAAAAGAAACAAACGATCAAACTAAAAACAAGAATAATAATGTTATTTTACATTTTCTTCTTCCTCTTCTTTTTCATTTTTAATTTTCTTCTCATTTTTTTTTGCTATGATTTCATAATTTAACAATTTCATAAAGTAAAATGCAAAAATAAAAGCCTGTGTTAATGTGTGTGTGTGTGTGTGTGTGTGTGCGTGTAACATACGTCTACCTAAGCATGAAATTTAATATATCGTTTTGAAATTGATAATTTCTAAAATTATACAAATTATGAAAATAAGTGCCGATATTGTCTGCCCTAATGACTAAAGACTTTTAAATCATTAATGTAATTAAAAAAATCATAGAAATAGCAACAACAATAATAATTTATTTTGCTTATTTATTTGTTATTTATGATTCTTTGATTCATTTAGCTTCAAAATAATTTTGCTTGCGTTCATTTTTTTGTTAACCTTTCAATACCACATGCCATGTCTTGGCATAATGTAAAATAAGTTTAGGTCGAAATATGTACAACTTGCAACGACATATTCTTATAATGGAAATGAGCCTTACAAACTTGTTATAAAAATATATAATTAAATCTCAATTTGGCCTCTTAAAAATTCGATAATGTTAATGATTTTTCGCTTTTTGACTTTATTAATGCACTTTTGACGCCTCCCTCACTTACAGCAGATTTTTTCGACTTTTTTAAACTAACTTTTCTATGAGCGTTAATTGATTTTCTCAAAATATTGGTTACTTGATGTTGTGTGCTTTTTTTATATATGTATTAACATAAGGGGCGTAGCAAACCATTTGAAAATGTTTGCCTGCATTTTTTTCTATTTACACTATAAAGTTTATGTTATTTTAATTACTTCCTTCTGCTGTTTATTTTTTCCTTTTTCTATTTATTGTGTTTGCTTCATTTTTGTTTTCGTTTCTTGTCTCGTTAATTGTATTTTAAAATGGTTTAATTATTAGAAACGAACCAACAGAGTACGCGCATTAATGAAATCATTTACTCGCATAAACTTCCTTTTTTAGGCATAAAAAAGCAATTTTTTTTTTACCATTTTCATTTATGTAATGAATATTTATAAATTTTTAAAAATGCATGCGAAAGAAAAACTTAAATAATGTAAACGATCAAGCAAAGTGCATATGGATGGACAAGTAGATGGACAGACAGTCAAGTAGACAGGCGTGTGCTATTTTTGCTAATAGTAAATAAATCATCTAACGTTTATAATGTTGTTATAATTATTTTTTAGCGTTGATAATTTTAAGCGAATTAAGAAAAAAAAAAGCATTACTGGTCTTGTGGCTTAATACTGTTTTTTCTTCTTTTTTGTTTCTTTTAAATCTAATTTTCATATTAAGTGAAGTAATTTTCTCAATCGACAAAAGAGACTCGCGTCTATCCGTGTAATAGAGACTATTTAAATATCTTTAAGCGAACTTTAATCAAGATTTTGACAAGCGTAACGTATTTAACAATAACAGCGAAATCGTAGCACAAAGCGCATGCTCATGCTTGACTTTCTACTTTTTTTCTCTTGTTTATTTTCTTTCTTTATGTTTTCCTTTGTTTCTTTTTTCTTTTTTTTTTTTTTTTTGCAGCATCAGAATAATGTAAAATAAACTTGGCATAAGTTTTAATAGTTTATTGTTTATAATTCACAAGGATTCAGCAAATGAAATGGAAAAAAATGGTGTATGCTCTTAGTTTAAGCTGAGTCCGCTTTACCGGTTTTAATAAATTTCGCCTACTTTTCATATAAACTTCTATTGAAATTCTAATTTTTCTTTCAAACCTGCTTGCTAGAGTACAATAAAATATCTGATTGATTGAGCCACTTTAATTGTAGCATATTTTTTTTTACAAGTGCTTGAATTTAAGAAGATTATTGCTTTCTATTAAAGTCATATATGAAATGTCCCAAGCCAAACCGGGTCTTGCTTAATTGAGCTACTATTTAAAGATGTTTATAGGCCATCAATGTCAAGATAAGATAAGGATGCATTCAACAAAAAGCAGAAACACCATAATTCTCAGTAAGTTACACCAACCATTGTTATGAAAATAATCTAAAGTCATGTGTAACGTGTAACTTTTATGTGTAAGTAACTAAATTTAAAAGATTAAAATGTCAATACCATAATAGAAAAAAGTAATAAATTTTTGATTTATAAATTAAAGTAAAAGTTTAAATGAGTTGTTCTAAAAAAGTTCTTAACAGCAAAACTGATGAAATTTTTACGAATATTTGTCACATTATAAATAAAACTGTTAGGTTGAGATGTAAATTTTTTAATTTCTTAAAATAAAGATTTTTTATAATCTACCTCACCAAATGGCAACGAATTCGTATTGATCCAAAATGATTTTAATTGAAACTGCCTTTTTATTAAATTTCTAATGTTTAGAAGCACTAACTGATTAAAGTTAAGTCTGTCTGTTGTCTGTTCAATTAATTACACTTCAAAAGTTTATTTAAATATTATTAAATTCATACTATTTTTTCACCTTTCTTCATGTAACAACTTGAAAGAAACTTGCTACAGGATAAAATTTTACAATGCTTTAATGAATCTTTTATATAAATTTGGCCAATTCCTTATAAAATCAAAATATAAATTTCATATATTTATTTTGATATCTTCTCCTTTTCTAAAAATTTCAATCGATACAAATTTATTAAAACTGAACTTTCTCTTTTAAACCAGAATATTTTAAACATAAGTTTTTTTATCTTAACATAATATATTCATTTCGCTTTTCTTTTACTGTAGAAATGGTATAAAGCAAAATTATTTTTCATATAAACGTATATAATTTTCAATATAAAAAAAAGAATAAATAAAATGGAATTGAGCAAAAAAGAAACAAAGGCAATTGAAATAATAGCAACCCAATATAATAAGAATAAAACAATGAGCAAAAAAAAAAGAGAGAACAAAAAGGAAAAGAAAACTTTATTAAGTGAAACCATCTGGTGGACGCTATAAGCGATATAAATTCCGCCCAGTGTCCCTCATGATTTTTTTCTTTGACATAAAATTATTTTCCATAAAGAAAATGCGATGCCTAACAGCGTTATAGAAAAAAAAAAAGAAAAATTAAACATAACCGACATGTATATCGAAATGCATAGTGACACGATGTATATTTTGAGATACGACATATACAATCACATAAATAACATAGAGATGTTTGTTACTACATTTGTTAGTTTCTCTATTTTTCTTTAGTTTTTTTTTTTTGGTTCAATGTTTTTTAATTTTTAATTTTTCATTATTCATTATTCATTATTTGTTTGTATTTTTTTTTAATATTTTTTTATTCTTTTATAGTAAAGTTTGAACTCTATTCCAATGCAATCCAAACGCTAACCCATTAATGAATGATTTGTATGCATGATCCATGCATTCATAAGCATATGTATGTATGTATGTGTGTGTGTGTGTGTTTGTGTGTGTATAAACGTATAACCTTATAATTGCCAATGGTGTTATGGTTGTTTAATGTTTATCTATTTATTTAATATTATACATTTATACTTAAAAACATATTTATCTATCTATCTATCTATTTCATTTACTCTTGTTGTTACACTGCATGTGCTTAAATGACGGTGTCTGTCTATATGGAAGGTGATCGGGTTTAAAAAATGTAGAAAATTAACTATAAATAAAAATATTACAAATCTATGGCGCGGGAGGTTTTCAAACACATACATATAAATATAAATAAAAATAAATTGTAGTGTAAAATAAATAAGAAAATTCAATTTTTTGCTTATTTTGAATACATCTAAGTCTCTTGAACACCACCCAAGCAGGCAAATAGCAAATGCGCAAACAAATTTTTCAGTTTTTTTAGGCTTTCAATTTTGTCTAAATAAACTTAAAGAATTTCAGGATAAAACAATAATGCCTTTTTTGAGCACTTTGCCCACTTTTCACTTTTTTCCTTTTTCATCATTATCTTTTTTCCTTCTAACTCATTTACTGAGCTTCAAGAAAACCTCAACGTTATCATGAAACATTTTTTCTTAAATTGCAGTGTCTATCAAGCCTTATGCATTCAAGAGAATATTTATAGAGAGAAAGCTGTACAGACGGACAGTCATTCATTCATTGAAAATTTTTTGTTGTTAACGATTTTTTACAGAAGTTCTATAGCTTAGCTTCATTTTTGGATGTTGCTTATATTTCAAAATTATAAGTGTACTCCCTGAATCGTTAAATGTTGGACTTAATGCAAATATTTTAATGGAGAAACTAACATTTATTGATATACGCTTCTATTATGTACACTATGCAACAACAACAACAATAACAATAATAATAGCAACTATAAACAATATCTATCCTGCATCAAGTTAATAATAATCTACAGAGTGAGTAACAATTACAATAATAATTACAAAAACAACAGCAACAAAGAATTGCAAAAGAGAACAAAAAAGTCGGACACACAATTGACGGAATAATTTACCCAAAGAAAAAATAAATTCTTTACTCTACAGTTGAGTGCGAAATAAATTGCAAGAACAACAATAAAAAAAAGCAAAATACAAAAGAAAAAAATAATCAAATCATCTACCTCAAATTTCAAAAATGGTTTCAATGAAACAAATCATAAAAATATTCGTTCACTCCGAATCACTTATTTTACTTATGTTGAAAAAGACAAGGCAGAAGAAAAAGCGAGTAAAATGTAAAATGAAATAAGCAACATTATTTAAAAGTCAACTATTATACGTAGAAAATTTTAGAGGTCACCATATTAATTCTAATTGAAAGAATCATAATGCTGAATAAGATGCAGATGCAAATGCTGGCAATGATACAAATAAACATTTATTAAAAGTTATAAATTTTGTGTTACCCAATGCCATGATATTTTCATCAAAATTTTGGTTCAATACGGAATTCCTTGCTTTGTATAACTTTGCCATCTGCCTCTTCATAGAGGGAACGGCAGAGAAAGAAGAATAGAGACCCAGGATAGCAGATACAGAGAGCTGGTGAAAAAAAGAACAATATTGTAATTGAGAGACTGAATTGAACTGTGATAATGGAAGGGAAAGATGGAGCCCGATTTAATTACTTGGTTGAAAATATTTTAACTACGTTTTTTTTTGTCGCTCTCTTTTTTTTTGTCACTTCCCTTTCTAAAATTGTCAATTTTACATTTTATTTAAATAACATTTCAATTATATAATTGTTTAATAAAATTTTTGAAGGATTACATTAAAAATATTCTGTCACATATTTTTTTTTGTAGTGTTTTTATATAAAAGATTAAAGTATAATACTTAACGTAAGTCTATTAAAGTAGATATTATTGTTTACGCTTGTAAATTGTGTAAGTGGTTAGTGTTATGTGTATTTATCTATGTATTTATGTATGTATACATTGTGTGTTCTCAGAATTGTAAAAAGCGTGTCAAATACGTGCCTAGCAATAATAGAAATAACAACAACCTAGAACAACAACAGCTACAGTACAACAAAATAAAGTAAGTACATGAAAAAAGTCAGTTAGAAGTGACTTCAAGTAATATTTTGAATATCAAAGTAATCATCGTTGTTTTATAGTTTGTAATATAAGGCCGTTGTAATGGAAACTTCTCTATAGCATTAATTTCTTTATACTAATGACATTTAGCTGCATTAGGAAAGCATTTGTATTTTTTCGTATTTTTAGGCTCCCAACTCGCGGATTTTAAATGTTTTTCGAAAAAAATTATAAATTAATGAATTTCATCACGATATTATTTTTCTATATAAAAATATGCCAGAATTCCGTTGTGATAACTTTTAGAAATAAGTGTATATTAATAAGTCGTGGTCGTCACTCATAAATTTTATCATCATTAAAAAGAAGCTAATTAAAAGAATCATTTTCCGAAAAAAGTACCAAAAAAAGAAGAAGAATTACATCTAAATTGTTAAATTTTTTCAAATGCCGCAAACACACACTCACAGTTATATCAAAAAAGTTTAAATATTTCATTCATTTATTTTCAGATTTACTTGTTGTATATGCACGTTGTTGATTTTACTCTAATCCCACTGCTGCTTACGCTTGAACTTCTGCGCCACTGTCATTGCCTTCGCTTTTGTATTTTGTCTTACATGAATGTTAATGGTAAACGAAAGAGAAACATTTATGTTGTTGCTATTGTTTTTTTTTATTTTTGTACTCTAAGTAATAAAATTAAAATATAACTTTTGTTTGTGGCAATTGTTAATATTACAATCACTTTCTGAAATTATAATTAGTTTCATTTTCATGTGTTCATGTCATTCTGTTTTGTTTCTTCATTCATTTTGCATTCAAATAGTAAAATTTTTGTTCTGTTGGCCTATAATGCGATACACATGGGAGAGCTTTTAATTGGACAGACAATCATATAAACAGGTATATAATTTAAAACATAAATACACATACATAAAACACACATGCACAAATTTCTGGCACGTGCCAAAAATATTAACAAAAAGAATTTTTTTCTGATGATTTTTCATGAAGAAAAAGACGAAGAAAAAAGAAGGCAGAAAGAAAATTTACTTACAATAAAAAAGGAGTAAGTATAAACAACAATAACAACAACAACATACGCATTAACATGCAAGCACAAATTTTATTTAAAAAGTTATAATTCAAACAAAACAAACACAACAGACAAAACAAAATACTCGTTGAAATTTGTGTATGTGTGCAGAGTTCACGTTCACATTTAATTTATGATCATTGTTTGTTTCTGTACTTTCTGTTTCTTCTCCTTCTTTCTTCTTCTTCTTTAGATTATTTTATTTTAGTTTTTCATAATTTATGGCGGCATATGCATACAAATATAAATGTATGCATATATAAATTTACATGTGTATTCGAGCGCGTGCGTTTGCCTGTGTGTATGTGTGGAACATCCAACAATACGACAATAATAATTATAACAAGAAGAAGAAGAGAAGCATTTATTGCATGACTTTGTTTTATTAATTTTTTTTTTTGTCAAAAATTTGCATTAAAATATTGAAGGACTGCACCGCACAACAGCAACAACATGCACAGAGCAAACGTGTATTAAAATATGCCCAAAAATATGCTCATACAAACGTGTATGCTAGTGTGATAATGTGAAACCACAATAAGTCAAAATTTAAATCAATTTAAAATGAAAAGTCAAAACTTTTGCTTGTTGTTGTTGCCGATTAATTTTTAAATATTGTTTTTGAGACTTTTTACAAAAAAATGCAATTTTCTCAACCATTCAATATTAGTCACCATTATCATCATCATCATCATCATCATCATTATCATTATCATTATCATTATCATCATCATCATTATAAGCAATTACATATGCGAAAGAATTTAAGCTGCACGACCGCAATTTTTTGTTTTTTCTGCATAAGCATTAGATTGTTATTGTTATAATTATTTTTATTATTATTATTGTGTTATGTGTTTTTTTTTTGAAATTATTATTATTTATTTATAGTTATTTTATGCATTGTATCGTACACTGTTTAATATACATGACTAAGAAAATTTATGCAAATGTTTATAACGAACGACTAGAAAAGCTTGAGATAGATGATGCTCTTGATATATCAAATAATTATTTTCAATTTAGTCTAAATTGAGTTAATTTTTTGAAGACCTCTTTCTTCGAAGGTACTTCTCAAATCATGCAAACGTCACAATTTGCTACATTTGTTGAGCTTTATTAATTACATTGAGGCATATAAAAGTGTCGGGCATATAAAAGTCGTCTTTGAATGAATCTAATATTTCTAATTGCATTGCTTTTGAATAGTTAAAGTTATTGTATCAAACGTTAATGTATGTGTGTATATGTGCATGTTCATAATTGCAATTTTTATTTTATATTCATATTTACAAAACATCGATGCACAGATAACAAATGTGTATAAACACGTATTTGTATTTTTTGTATAAAACAACGAAAATATTATTAAACAAAAGAAAAATTTTATAATAAAAAAAAGCAACGCAACCAGCACATTAATTCGAACATGACACTTGACGTTTATATTATTGTGCATAAATTCACGAATGTAGTGTTGTATGTATTGTATGTTTTCGGTATGAACATATTTACTGATATTTGGTAAAACTTCTCTAACATTTAAAAAAATTTTTGTTACAAATCCCCTTCTTCTTATTGTAGAAAGCGATTTAGAAACATCTTCTAAAGTTTCCAAATTATTGTTAGAATTTTTCTAGTTTGCGCCGTCACTTGTAATTTCATTTTCATAATATTCATAATATGGCGACTACACTAAGCGTAATTCAACGCCTTAAATAGTTTCGAAAAACTTTACTTGTGTTTACTTTATATTAAATATTTTAATGTGATAATTCAAATGTTAAATGTTTAATGGTTTAATTCTTCAAAATAAATTGCGATTGCCATTAATTTATATTATACATATAAAAAACACATATACATGCATGTGTATATTTATATTTATATATGCTAAATTTGGCATGTTGTTAACAATTAACACTTTTTACGTTGTACAAAACAAACAAATATTGAAAAAAGCATTCATGCATATATTTTGTATTTTATATATTTCGACTCAATTGCATTACACATATAAATGAAAGCCTTAGAGCCGATCAAAGTGGACTCTTAAATATCTTGCCCTACTTTGTTTTATTTCAACTCTAAAAATCAATAAAGTTAGTTAAAGTTAGGTCGGTAACGAACGAATGGACGCACACGCAGTATGAAATCGATTCAGAAATTGAATAAGTCGTTTGATAAAACATTGGATGAATACGTCGCTTCTCCTCTTGTGGCCATTACTTTCTGGTCGCTACAAATATTTGCATTAATCTGTAATACTCTTAAGCATAAATGGTAGAGAGTATAAAGACTAAATTTTATGGCATTTTAAATAATTTATGGTACACAATAATATAGAAATAAATAAAATTACAAATATTCGAATAAACTATTTTATGAACGTACACAAACACACACACACACACACACACACATATATATATATATATATATATATATATATATATATATATATATATATATATGTACATGTACACAAATGCATTAATTTGTTATTTTGGTAAATGGCACTTAACTTCCCAAGTTTCAATCTTCTTAAAAAAAGAAAATAAGCACAAAAATCAGTTAAAATGAAATCGCATGCCAAGCGCTGCATGAATCAATCGCTTACCTCGAGGTATTGAAAATTCTCCGGTTGGAGATTTTTGATATCACATGAACGAAAAGAAAGATATGTATAAAACAGACATAAACATAATTCTTTTTTTCTCTTTTGTTTTTGTTGTTTTTTATTTTTTGTTCTTTTAGCGTTTGCACTAAATATAGATCTGGATGCAGAAACGTTTACATTAAATTCAAATTTTAAGCATATTAAAAAAAACCATATTTAAATTGAATTATATATGAGCCTAATTATTAAAATTTAAGCCGATTTTGTAAGTTTCAAACCTGCTAAATACTTTTTGCAAGAGTCCCAACCATTCATAGATTTATCAATTAATGTGTTTTTTTTTTTATTTTTAAATGATTCGAGGTACTAAGTCATGAATTCTACTATAAATGATAGTGCTTAAAAAATCATTCATTGAAATTACTAGAACTCTAAAACGATTGTGTTAAAAATGTTTCCATCAATTTTCTTAACAATAAGCCTTAATAATTTTAAAGTGAAATATACGAGTACTGCTATTAAATACTTGGTTAATTACTTAATTGTTTATATATGTATCATTAAGAGAATTAATAGTTTCATAAGATATTTCATGTAATCTTTCCTATGCACAATAATAATATATCGTGGAAATGATAGAAAAAAGTCAAATGTTTTGAAAAAGAGGACAATTGAAAAGAAAAACATGTAAACGTTATCCATACATTAAATGTACAGCGAACACAATTACAATTAAAACAACCACAACAACAACAATAAGACCATTAATTGTAGCAACAACAACAAAAATAATATTAATGATAGTAACAATAACTAATATTGTCGTATTGTTATTGTTATTGTTTGTTATTGTTGTATGTGCAGAGCATATGCATAACACAAACCATTTACCAAAAAAAAAAACCACCAAATATTATTAATAATAAAGAGATATATATATACCAAAAATAATATATATATATATATATATATATATATATATATATAATGTATGTATGTATATACTTTCGTATGTATATATATGTATTAGTGTAAACCAAAAAAAAAGAAAAATATTCTGTTTATTTTTTTTTTTTTTTTTTGTAAAATTTAGAGGCGTATCTGTAGAATATATAAAAGCCAACAATTGTCTGGTGCAGATAATCTGTGATTTAAAAACTCCTACAGGTCAGGCGAGCACATCAATTACTTTGGCGCTCATAAGCATATATTATTATTTCATATATATATATATTTATATATGTATATATAAATGCTATGAAAACAAATATAGTTTATACTCCATATACATTTATCCGACCATTCATCCGTTCGATATGTATATACAAACATTCATCCAATTCATATGCAATCCCTAAGTGTACAGATTGCATTGAGGCATCATTAGTTAAAAGCGACATTTATGTACTCTACCTAATTTAACTGGTAAGCGAAGCAACTGAATTATAAGTTAAGTAAAAGATTATAATATTTGAATGCTGTGTAAACTTTTTTATAGAAAAGCAGATGTAAGAAATGTTCCATATTGGACCAAATTTTGTAAGAAAATTTGTAACTTTATCGATTTTTTTTTTTGAAAAATTTCAAACATTATAAATTTGTTTCCAATGATGGATCTTTCCGAAAAAGGCGTTTTATGGGAAGTCATCGTAAAATTGCTATCTGTACATGGTCAACAAACTTTGCTAAATCTTTCCACGTAATGATTTTCAATCGATCGGTTTATTAGTAAATGGGTTTATCTTAAGCCTTTCTAAGAGTTACATATCTAGACTTCAACTTATAATAACATACAACGTAAACTTTGTAGAGTATAATGATAACTTTACTTTTATTAATAATGTTGTTAATAATGATGATGATAATGATAATGATGATGACGTTACGGATATGCATATGGTTATGGACATGGCTATAAGTGTGACTGTGGGGCTGCGTTCGTACGAATGACGGCAGTTTTGCAAATTTTTCTCTAGATATGTATGTTTGTATGTATTTATATATAAATGTTTATATACATTTAATGCAACAACAAGTGACCTCTCAATTTTAACGTGGCATACATGAAAAAAGTCCATAGCAAATACATTAAAGCAAAAAATCAAACCAAAAAAAAAAAAAAAACAAAAGGGGAAGAAAATAATTCCCTTTTTTTTATATGACGTTATTTTTTGTTGCAGTATGAATTCAAGTCGGTTCTACAGAATAACCTACACCTTTTAGTTGATGCCATTTTTGTTATTATTATTTGTTGTTCCATTCCTTTATTTTTTCTAAAATATAAGAACTTCTTCAATGTTTTTATTCGATCAAAATTTATCCCAAAATTTTTAGTTGCTCTTAAAAACAAGAAAAAATAAAACAAAACAAAAGCAGAAGATTTTTGTCATTTTTTTCTTTAGATTATTTTCGTGATTATTTTTTAGATTTTTTTAAAAAACATGCATTGAAATTTTTAATTAATTTTTTATATTTTACTGAGAGAATTTTCGAGACTGCAGTCAATGTAACTTTCCTTAGCAGAATACTCAGTTCTTCTGAAAGCAATCAAACGTCACACTTAACTTAATAGATTTTATAAAATGAGTAGAGTGCTTAGTTCTTGTAATGATAGACTGAAAGAAAACAAAGTGAACAACAGCAATAGCAACAGCAACAGTAACAACAATAACAAAGCGTAATATACATTGAAATGAAATGAAGTAAAGTAAATAAAGCATCATCAAACAGCTAGAGAAAATTAACAACAATGAAGTAATAAATATGTAGATGCATATGTTTGAGCACCAAATATATAAAATGAAAAAGAATTCTACACATAATACCACACAAACACACAAACCGTAGAAATATACATAACGATAAAAACTTAAACAATTTGTACGCATTAGCAATAGCCGCGGCAGTAATAGCATCAGTTTAAGCCTCGAATTCATATTCAGCATTGTTTGCAGCCTCATGTATAAACATCAAAATGACTAAATGAATGACTCTGTTCGTCAATGGATGAACAGTGAGAGAGAGAGAGTGAGAAAGATGAAGAAGGGCGGAAGGACGATTGAGCTGGTTCAATGAATGAAAAAAGCAAACTGAATGAATTAATGAATAAAATATATAAAAAGGGATCACAAATAGAAAAAGTAATAAATCAAAAAAGAAAATTCAGACTAAAGAAGGAAAGAAATCAGGAGAATGTTAAAGACAAAAACTACACAATTTATAATTCAAAAAGGTACCATTGTACTAATCAACGTATAATTGAATTTTTACAGTTTAGTCGTACACTAATTGTTCGACATGTCATACGTTAAATCATAAACGTCTTAAGAATCTTTTTAAACTTCAACTGGAACACTATAAACAGTACTTTGGATAGTTATAGGTCCATAAACAAGTTGAATTCAAGTTCTGAACATTAAAAATGTACACGTTAGTTGTTTGTTTTTCGAGGTTAAATTAAGTTTGCTTAAGTCTATAAATATATGCTTGCCGCCTTCCAAGTCACTTAATCCGTATATTTTATATTCATATAATGGTAGAAGATTAACAAAAAGTTGAAAAAAGAGAACAAGAGTAAAAGAAGAATGCAAAAATAAAAAGTCAAAGTTTCTGTGTTGCTTAATTTATTAGCGATAGTGCTTATGATATTCTTAAATTTCCCCTTTTGTTTTTATTTTTACCACTTTTGTTTCTTTCTTTTATTTTTATTTGATTGTTTGTTTATCTTTAAAAAAACGCAAAAGTATAACATAAAAAAAAATTGGGAACCTGGCGCCCATCATCATCGTCATTATCACAGATTGCTTACGGAAAAAAAGAGCAAAGTGTAAAGAAAGTTCAATAGAGTAAACGAAAGAGTTATAGCTCTTTGTATTTCTCTCTCTGTCTCTGTCTCTCTCTCTCTCTCTCTCTCTCTCTGCCTCTCTTACCTTCTCTCTACATGAGCGTAAAGTCTCTACCGCAATGCATTATAATAAATATAAAAGCGCGCACGCGCACGCGCACTGCACAAAGTCTATATTTATACAAAAATTAAACAAAAGAAAACAAAATAAGAAAAAACAATGTTGTTTGCTTTTTTTATTATCGGCTCTTTTCTGCATATTTCTTTATATACGCTACTTGACTTATGGTCCAAAGTATTATAATTTCATGTGAATGTTTGTAACACTTAGAAAATGCTCATCAATTCTCTGTAAATTTCTTCTTAAAATAAAGACCGCAAATTTGAGAAATTGCTTAATAAAATTTATTGTAAAAGATTTTTTAGCTCAAAGGTTCAAAGTAAAATGTAAATGTAGAGTATTTAAAAGTTATTTGTGACCAACAATAAAGTTTCCATATGAAAATGTTTTAAAATTTTTTTCATTTTTTGTTAAGTCATTGTGTGAGATATCTACATTTAGCACGCGGATGGTTATATTTCAATAATATTGTTGTTGGCTGTTGTTAATATTATTGCTGTTGTTTACTGTTATTGGGATTGTTATATTTTAGTGGGGGGTTATTCGTTGACTGTTTTATTATAATGATATTAAATTATTGTAATCCATATTAGTTATCTATACGGTCTTTGTCAGCAATCCAACTGATGAAATGATCAACCAACCAACCAACCAACCAACCAACCGACCAGCTAACAAAAATAGTTATATTATGTAAAAGAGGTAAATAGATAGAAAGAGATGAATGAAGGAAATGTCTGTCTACATATATCTTAGTTTAGTTTTCGATCATTGTCCTGATCATCATCAAAAGCATCAACATCGACATAAACATTTGAAAACAAGATCTCAAGTTTGATTAACTAAACATTATTTGGCCAACAATATTTTGCGTCCACAACACGTTATTGAATATGTTAATGTTGTGTGTTAATGTTCGTTTTTTCGGTTTTGTTGGTTCCTTAAATTTCTTAATAGAATGTTGTTGTTATTATTATTTGTTGTTATTATTATTGTTATTGTTGGAGTTAACTTTGTTCATTTTTTTTTATTTTGATTTGTTTGAAATCTCTCCTAAATCGTCATGTGTACGTTCGCAGCTAAAACAAATAACAAAAATTATACATTTTTGTGCTTTGTGTATTTTTCCTTTTAATCTTCTTTCTTAGTGTTATTATTGTTGTTATTATAGCATATAAATGCATACAATTCAATCGATAGCAATCGATGTTCTTTGTGATGAAATTTCCTCCGACAATTTCTTCATTCAATTTTTTTTTTTGGTTTTTTTTTTCTTATATTGCATTTTGTTTTTGCTTTGTTATTATTGTTATGATCTTTCTATGTAAGGACATACGTCCATACTTACATCTATTATATGCACATATTTATATATATGTAAACATTTTAGAAGATATCAAGTTTCAGTTTTAGTGTGGTTATTGTTGTTGTTGTTATTGTTGTTGTTGTTGTTGTTGTTGTTATTGACTTATTTGTATGCTACAACCAAAGATGTTGATATACTGATTATTTTTTGTTATCATTATCATCATTTTTGTTGTTGCCATTTTTTTTTTCGTTTCATCATTATTGTTGTTAATGTTGTTTGTTTGTTTGTTTGTTTTTGTAACACATTTTGATGCCCTATTGTGATAATTTTAGGGTTGTGTACTTAAACTTTATTTAATATGCGAAATTATTATTTATGTTATTATTATTCTTATTCTTATTCTTATTCTTATTCTTATTATTGTTATTGTTGTTATTATTATTATGATTGTTTTATTAAGCATTTATATATTTATATATACATACATATATATATATGCGTTGACTCAACACTTCAATGGTGAGAAATAAATTTTTTCTTTATATAAAAATGTAAAAAAATGAGACAAAACAAGAAGAAGATGAAAACAAGATTATGAAAAAAGGCGTTTTCTTTATTTTCTTATTCTTTCTTCTTTTTTTTTTTTTTTTGGAGTATTATTTATTGTAAAAATTAATTTCTTTTATCTTTTTTTTGATTTGTTTTGTTTTCTTCCTTTATGTTCTTCATTGTAATTGTTGCAAATTTTCAATTGTGTGTAGAAATGTGGTAAAGCGTGTGTTCGAGTGTGTGTGTGTGTGTGTGTGTGTGTGTATGAGGGGGTATAGTTGTTGTTATGGAAAGATAGTTTCTACATTGTTATTATAATCGTCTCATTGTTTTTATTATTATTATTATTGCTATTATTTTATATATATTTTTAATAAGTTTCTTTTTCTTCTTTTTTTTTTTGTATTAAACATTTGGACCGCACAGGTGAGTAATAAATATTTGGCGTGAGAAGAGACCACGTAGGAAAAAGAAACAACAACAAGTCAATACAATAACGAAGAATATAAATTTTTGCAAAAAAAAAAAACTAACGCATTAAATCAAAACCAATTTGTTGTTGACCTGTGTCAATATTTAAGTCGATTTGTTTAGAAAAAATATGAACAATGGACATACAAAATTTGTAGAAATGACGAATCAATTAGAAAGTAAAGCAAACATTAATTAAACGGAAAGTTTAAATTCATTTGAACCAACTTTTTGTAAAAAAAAAACTATAAATTACAACTGTCGAATATGTGTGACCACTTTATAAGTAGCTTGAAAAATCTAATCATTATAATTCAATCTTAAAACAACAACAAGGAAAATTATTATATTCCCTGTGAAGCGATTTACTTGAGTCAAATGAGAAATAAAGATATCGAGACTGAAAAAAATTGCAATACTTGAGAAGTTTGTTAGATGAAAGAGCATCGAAAAATTCTATCAATCTGGCTAATTAAACAATGTCTTTACAAATCTATCGGTACAAAAATTGTATGCAATATGAAAAAGAATAATCATAAACATGAATAATGATTTCATTCATCTTAATAATCGATTGATCCAAATGGTTGTAAACCATAAAATCCATCTAATTCATCCAATAATCGCATGATTACTATAATTTGTGATTTGCAATATTCTACAGTAAGCAATATTGAATATAATGTCATAAGGCAGGGGGGTAGAAAAAAAACGAAAATAGAGAAATACATAGAGAAGGGGAGAAAAGCAACAGGCAACTTGCTGTAAATCGCAAGCCACTGTTTTTTTATTTGTCTAATTCCATTGTTGTGTTGTTGTTGTTGCTAAAATTATATTGAATTATTGTTTGATTTTTCTTGTCCAATTCGCTCGTTTCGCTTGTGTTGTCAATCAAAGGTAATCAAACTTCAAGTAAATCGAAGTAAAACATCCAACTTAAACTAAAACTGAAATTGAATTTTAACATTTTCTTTTTTCTTTTTGTTTTTTTGTTTATAAAACAGGGTGTCTATGTACCGTAACGGCAGGTAAACAACATTATTTGGCGATGTGTACTTGTCCTAAATGAATGAACACTGAATGAGTGAATTGCAACAGCAATAAGCCAATGATACAATCATAGCAACAACAACTACAACAAACTATACGGTTTTTATTTGTTTGTGGGTTAGGTGGCACAATCTGAAACAGATAATCTATTGAATGTTTTTCTTTAAGTTTATTTTCCTTTCTTTCATCCTTAATATGCGTTTATTGAAGTTATGATGAGTGAGAGAACAAATAAAAAAAAAAGAAACAAAAAAAGAACAAAATGAAAATGTTTCCATTGAATCTATAAAATTTTCCTGTTATTGATTTTCTTTCGTTTTCTGTTAATCTAATCTTGATCACTATATTAAAGCAAAAAAAAAAAAAAAATAATACAAACGGAAAACAATGGGAAACTGTGAATATATTGTTAGATATATTAATTACGCCTACGCGAGCAAGTTATCGGAAAATCTGATCAATTTGTTGCCAGTTAAATAAGGGAACTTTATTTTTTAATAAATAAACAAAATTAAGTACTGTGACAGCTTGGATAATTCAAAATCCCTCAAACGTAACACTTAAAGTAAAACCACAACTACAAATCAGTATCTGGTTTGTCAGCTGCTAAGCTGTGAATAATCAGGACTTATTGGCCAAATAAATTGAACACCACAGATAAATGAATGATCCATAAAGGTTTTGTAAAACTCCAATAAGTTTTCAAAAGCATCTGGCAAACCTTTTAAGAAAATTTGTTAATAAAACGGCCCAACTAATAAATTTAAGCAAAATCAATGTATAATTACAGAAAGATAAGAAGGTTCTATTCCAATGCATAAGCAAATACATGTTTATTCTGGATAAGAATCCGCATGATTTATATATTGATTTTTAATTACTTATTATAAAAATTTGCGATCTTGTTTAGGACAATTAATATAATTTCAATTAAATTAAATCTACAAATTTATTTATTTATGATTTAATTGAGTTACATTTATATATGCATATAAATTGCTATAATAATTCGGCTTTATCATATAGAATATGTACGTCCATCCATTATATACATCTAAGTAATTTTATAAATGCATTTTCCCAACAAAGCAACTGTTGAATGACACATTGAAATGTACATAAAATATTTCTTTATATAGATTGTATGCCATAAACACAGAAACAAACAAATCAACAAGAACAATACAAACAAATGAAAAAAATTTAACAAAAAAAGGAAATTTCAAATAGAAAGCCAAAATAAAAAAAACTATTGGACATGTCTTGTGCTATGTTGCATATCTGTCTCTTGTTGATCTATTGTACATTTAAATACTTAAATTTGTTTATTAAATTTATGTCAGTGTGTGTATGTATATATGCATGTATTTTTATGTATTTCTATTTTTCAATACATTACATTCTATAAGCTTTTCTATTATGCCTTTTTTTCTACATACTTCTTTTTTTTCATGTCTTTTCTTTTTGTGGTTTTTTACATTTTGTATGTTGGACTCTGTACGCGTTTTATACGTTTGATAAATTTTGTGTCAATTCCACAAAAAACAAAAAAAAAAAAAAAGAAAAAAAAGACTTCAAATGCACATGCAGAGATACTTAGGCAAACTTATTTCAGGAAAATTTCAAACCGTCATAGGCACTGAGTGTAATACCAGCAGTATGTGATACATGTAGATAGGTAGACAGACAGGCAGATATACATATGTATTTAGATAAATACACACACACACACACACACACTCACACATACATGTAGGCAGCACAAATCCAAACATATCAACAAACAAACTGTATTCAAAATAATAAGTTAGATTGGTTTTGTGCGTAATAACGCGCCAAATGATCAGAACAATATAAATACACCGGTCTGTCAGTCATTTAACATAAAGGAGTTAGTTAGTTAGTTAGTCAAGTTAGTTAGTTAGTCCGCCCCTTATGCCATGAATATTTATTTGGCTGGCATCGTTCCTTGCATATAAAATTGTCCCATAAACTATACCAAGCATTCGTGTGCATGTGTTTATATTTAAATGTATGTATGCATATATATATGGGGCGTATGTGTGTGTGTATACATGTATATATAAAGCATTATATAATTTACATAAATAATTTGAGTAACATCCAGATGAATGATATATGTATGAACTGACCGACAGACAGGCAGGCAGGCACAAAGCCGAATAGACAAAAATGGCAAAATAAACAGACAGGGAGACAAACAGATGGTTAGTGGCCGCGTTAATCAATTTAAATATTAGACGGCAACTTAATATTTAACCGCACGCATAAATGCTCATACAAACACAGGCATACGTAACCACTCACATACACATACACACACACACACACACACACACACGCACACGCAAAAGACCTAGAGATTGAGATTTTTGGTTATTTTGCTTCTTCCGCTTGGCATTTATGTTGTTTTCTTTCTTTATCTACCTTTCCTTTTTCTTTTACTCTTCTTCTTCTTCTTGTTTTATTTTCTTTTTTGTTTCAATAAATCTTAAGATTATTTATCATCACCATCTGTTTCAATTTTATGAACAAAAATGAAAGAAAGAGTGGGCAATTGTAGAAGCGAATGGATGGACAGACATATCATTTAATAACCGGACAAATTTCACACTCTGGGAAGATTTTTCAAAACCAACAAAACGAAAATAGCAAAAAAATATAAGTAAAAGTAAGGAAGAGGACAATAAGAGCCAAAACAAGAAATCAAGAATCCATATGGCATAAAATGAATGTTGCCATCAGCGCGGTAACAAAGTAAAATGAAATAAAAAGAAATCATCATCATGAATGTTCTTGTTACCTCACAGCCCAAAACAAAAATTCACACAGGCACAGAAAAAAACAAACCTTTTTTGATTGCTGGGCGATGTTCTCTTGTATTTTTTCTTATTCTTTTGTTATATGTTCGTTTTTCTTTTCTTTTTTTTTTCTTTTTGGTTTTTGGCCACACATCATACCACGCGCCTCATGTTTAACGTAAATTATTTAAAAATTAACCAACACAGAAAACAACAATGAACAAATAAATAACATTATAAAAACGCAAACACACAAACACTCAAACTACAAAATAAAACAAGCGTAAAACTAAAATCGCGGAAAAAAATCAAATCAAATCAAATAAAATAAAATTAATAAATTCTTACGTTTCCAATAAAAATATATTTTGTATGAATGTCATAAAAAATATGTCTAAATGTTTGTATGTATAATCTTAAATCGGCGACGCAAAAACACCATTTATTATTTTTAAAAAATAAAAAAATGGTGAAAAAATTGTTTTCATTAAACGCTTCACATTTTTTTGGTGGGATTTTTCAGTTTTTCATTTTTGTTAGGTTCGCTTTACAAAAAAGTTTCTAGAGCATTTTTGCCTTGTAAACAATACGAATCCGATATATTCAGTATATGTATTACGATTACAACAACAACAACAAAAAATTACACAATAAAAAAAGTTTACTTAAATGTTTTTACACTTAAATTATTTTTAAGTTGATCTATACAATTAAAGAAATGGCAAAGAATTAAGCTACCTCTAACGGGCACAAAACTCAAGTTTGCTTTAAGTTTTTGTTTTTTGCCTCCTCCCTTAAATAACTGCTAATATTATTTTGATTGTTTTAAAGATATGTAATGTTGATATGACATAACATGAGATTAATAAAAGATAAATACGCAAAACACAGACAGATATTTCTATAAACATTATGAAAACTTGAAAGTTAAACAACAGCAAAGCAACTAAAAATTTTTATTTTTGATTGTTGAAAAAAAATCTTCATAAATGTAGCAACCAACCGGAAATGATAATGCATTTAATGGACTTCAAAAATATATAACCATTTTAGATTGACCTTTTTTGGAACAAAACAATTCAAATAAACATTTTAATTGTCTGGTAGTGGATTGTTAAAAGCAGACAGACAGCAAGTTACTTCGATTTATTGATGATTAATGTAATCTAATAGATACATATACTTGAGGCTTCTTTTTAGATATTACAAGTGAAATTTCCAAGAAAAATATATATTCCACGGAACTTTGGATTACTAAATGTAAAATGCAAAGGACAGAAATTGGCAGCGACACTTAACAGCAATAATTAGTTAATAGAAACAACAATAGCAATCGGTAAAAGTCACAGCCGTAGCTATATCAACATGAACAACAACAACAACAACAACAATAATAATAATAATAATAATAATAATAATAATAATAATAATAATAATAATAATAATAATAATAATAATAAAAAAAATTTTTTTTATTTTTGGTTATTATTTATTGTTTAATGTAAAGTTGGGCCAAATGAAGCGTAGGCTGCTCTAATACCCAACTAAGTCTATAACAAACACTATAGCAAGATAACATGTAGTAGACAGACAACAGACAGGCTTAGTACATAAGGCATATAAACAGCAACAAACATATCATGGTTGGTTGTTTTTTTAGCTTAAGTCAACTTTAACTGATGATGGTGTTTAATGTGTCACATGCTTTTGTCTTTGTTGAATTATTTTTTTTATATTGTTTTTTCGTTTATATTTTTACATATAATTATACTTAAGATACATTATATTCACTTAAAAAATTTTGCGTACGGTTGAGAGTGTGTAAGAAAAAACAAAAAACAATGGTGGAAAAGAACAAAAAGGCATCATCGGGTCTTCAATTAATTTAAAAAAGCATTACTGGACAATTCATTTGATGGCAAGCAGGCAGCATGTTAATGCTATGTACGATTAAAACTGATATTGTTATTATTGTTGTTATTATTTTTATTATGTTTAAACTGTGCTTTACATGTATCCATAGACAGACATATAAACAACAACATTAAAGCATTAAAATTTCATTTACATTTTAGAAGGCTAACATTAATGGTAAATGAACTTCAAATGATATGTAAATGTTGTGTATGCTTATGTAAATGAGTGTGTGTGTAAGAGAGAGAAGGAGGTAACACCAATGAACAATAGTAAGAATAGCAATAACAATAATAATAATAATAATAATAATAATAAGCACCAATTATCACGAACAGCATCAACAAAATGCCAACATCAACGCCTACATCAACACTAACAAAAAAAAAATTAACTTAACAGGGTGCTAAGAGGAATTCCAATTACAAAAATTAATGAATAATTTCTTTGAATCAATGTAAACCATTTTCAATTTTAACATAAAGTCTGTTGGTAACAACTAATAGACAGATAGATAGACAAATGGACAAAGATACAAAATTTAATGCCAATTAAATATATTTATATTTAATAGGCTTTTTGGTATTGTTATTTTGGCCAAGGCAACTTTTAGATGGTAAAGATAAAAAGTAGCAAAGTCAAAGAAACAAAAATATACTTCAAGTCAAAGTGGCAAAAATTAAATTTAGATTATGATTACGCTGATTATGATTTTATTTATAAGAAGCATCCATCCAAAATAGCACAGTAATGACTGTATCAACCAAAGCAAACAAAGCAAACAAAGCAACCAAAGCAAGAGGAACAAATAACAACAGCAATACCAAAGAATAAGACTGACATTAAATATCAGTATGAAACTTATAAAAATCCTTCGTGAGCAGCACGAAATGAAGAATAACAAGCAATACTACCGGCCTTTATTAAAGTTCCACTATATAAATATATATGTACATATATTAATATAATGGATGATCATCCTTTGTCCTAATGAGACAATTATAACATTTATAATTTTTCTTCTTCTTGTGGTCTCTTTCTTTATTTTTTTTTGTTTTTTTTTTTTATTACGCAGCATGTGCCACAGTTCAAATTCAATGATGGCCACGTTATATGAAATTGAATTACTTTTAGTTTTTTCTTTATTTTGGTAGAATTTAAACATTTATTTATATACTTTTTTTATTGTTATCGTTGCAGTCAAGTCAGTCGTTCCATCTTAATGTGACAAATCTTGAAAGTTTATCGATTGTAAAGTAATATGGCAAATACTTTCAACGTTTTACATATTATTATTATTATTATTGCCATTGTTACTGTCAAATCATAAACAATTTAATTCCCGCAGGAGGCCTCGATTATTTAGATACATTTACAATAATTTTATTTAAATCATTCTTTGAATTTAATTCTGAAAACTGTTTTGTAATTATATCAATACTTTTTGAATGAAACAGAGTTGTACAATACATGAAACTCTGATAATGTGTAGACCACCTTAGGCAATGATTTCCATTCAATTCACCTAACCAGCAAATACATCGATCATATCATTCCTTTATTTTTGCTTTACCTTCATTAAAAGACTTGAATTTCTTTATTGTATTGTACTATAAATGTATGAAAAATTGATCCTGATCATTTTCAAGTTTTAAGTTTATTTGATCATTATCACCACTCACCCTGAAAAAGTGTCGCACATAACTGTCATGTATTATTGTGTATTGTGTATTGTGGTCTTTTTTTTTCATTTTTAGCTGCAACTTTATAGTATATGGAGTATGTTAAATTTGAAAGGCCATTCTTAAAACATGAAAAATTCTTAATTCATGCCAGTTGCCTTTTTTTGAGGAGCTCTTTCTTTAATATCAGTCAATTCATTAATTTATAGCAGGCTTTAGAAAGTTACAAGAAATAACAATTTTGTGGCATAATTTTTATCATAAAAAAATATTATGGCATTTTTAGCTATACTTAAAGCGATATTTGTTGTGTAGGGAATTCATAACAGTCATTTTCAACATCATGTAACATATTTTGCCTTATGGCTTATGGAAAAGTATAAATTGAAAAAGTTTGGAAAAATAAAGAGAAAAATAGGAGTAAAAATTTAAAACTCACACTGACGTCTAATTAGTATTTTTATAAACTACAAGTTGCATTAGCACCAACACCAACGCCAATACCCAAAAAAACTACAAAAAATAATATAAAAAAATATTGCAGACACCATCATTGAACACGGCTTGTAATCTAATCACAGCGAGTTATTATATAAATGTTCATGTGTATATGTATGTATTTATAATAAATATGTAGTTCTGTTATGAGAAATAACTACAAGAGCAACAACATCCAACATCTAATATACGAGTGAACCGAATGGATCGAACCGATCGACCAAAAGTCCAATGAACAAACAATGAACAGTGAAGAAAAAAAATAAGAAAAAAAAAGCAATAAACAAAAAAAAATTAAAAAGAAAAAAGAAAATAGAAAATAGAAAAATATTATACGTGCACACACGTCCAAATACAATCTTAGAATATTAAAAGTGTATTTGTATGTTTAATTTAATAATGATATCAATGGAATAGCACTAGACATAAATATTACTCATTTCATTGTAATAATATCTAATATATTTTATAAAAAAATAGATAATAATGAACCATAAGTACGAGAAAATAAGCGCCTAACCAACACATACAGAAACTTATGCGATTTTTTTTCTCTGGTTTTTTTTATTAATTTATTTTTTTTTTCGTTTTTCTCTTATTTAATAAATTGATAGAAAAACGTTGAAAAGTGTTGCAAGAAGCAAAAACAGAATAAGAAAACAACAATAATAAACAACAACTAGCAACAAATAAGACTAAATTGAAAAACACGAAAAAAAAATTACGGCTGAAATAGCAGAACTAACGCAACACAAACTACCAGAAACTATCGGAGTTTTATTTCATTTTATGTTTATATGCTTTTACATTCGCTTGTATGTATGTGTATATATGTATATATCAAATGAAAATTAAAAGAAAAAAAAAAAAAAAAAAGAAAAAAGAAAAAACATATAAATGAAATAAAATTGCACGCTCCTCACCTTTATAAGGTCAACTTATTTGAAAACGTCTAAGCCTTCTAGCTACTTGACTTAGTAGAGCAAATAACAACAACAATAACTAATAGAAAATAGAAAAACACGATATACTGAGTACTCATTTATTACATAAATACACGTACAATTCATATATAAATATGTAAATGTATGGAATATATGGATGTATGTATAAATCATCATGATCATCATCGCTTACTGTTCAGCCATAGAGAAATAAAAAGAATTTGGGTTTTCTTTTTATTTCTCTTCTTTTCTTTTCCATTGCATTATTTGGAGTTTTTTTCAATCTTAATTTTTTTTTTTTTTACCATCCAAGCTCTTTATGCTACTGCTATGCCATGCAGGGTAAATTCATAGCACCACCGATAGGAAGACTCTTTTAAATTTTTATCTTGAAATGCATAGATTGAAATTCATGATAGACACGCCTTTTATTTAAATTGAATTTGCAACTGGTATCTGCCTAAATTTTATATTCTAATTCATTTCATTGATTAGAATGATTACAAATGATGTTCTACTTTACAAGCAAATTTTTGCAACTTTTTGCAACAAATTTGTTTGATCTAACAAAAAATCAAAACTGCTTCAAAATATGAAACATCCAACAATATATTCCGATGCATATTTATGTATATATACAACGCACATAATTTGATCAATTGTGTTATTAATTTAAAATGGAAATTTATATCATCCTTTGAAAATGGAATGCTTAGAAAGCTTCGAATGCTTAAAAAGTTTGGCATAGTTAAAAATCAATTGAAAAGCATGCAAAAATATAATAACTAATTGATTAGAAATGAAATTAGAAATGTACATGTACAAAAGTTATTGCTTATGGCCCATCTCTGATTCATGGCATAGTTATGTAGAAAGAAAAAGAAATTTCTGCACATCTAAGATTAACAATGCCTTTTCATATTCTTTGTAAACATCTTTTTCTTTTGAAAATTTGAAATTTTGAAATGAATGCACGTAACCCATAAAATGTACCTGCACATTCTTATGTAAATGAATAAGTGGCAACATGGATGACTTCGTAAGAAATTACACATAAAAGAGCAAGATAAAATGGAAACTTACTATGATGATGGTGAGTTCCATTTAGGGATATCTTTACTCATCACTTTCATTGTTCAATATTAATACAATTTTTAAATAAAGTTAGATATAAGAAGTGAGTGTGATAAAAAATTTAAGATTTTTGATTATTATTGATCAGATTTCTAATCATTTTGAGTTAGAAAATAAAGAATTTAAAAATATAATGGCCTTATATTACTTCAAATCAAGAAAAACTAACCAAATTAACTGGATACTTATTAAGTCGCATGTTGGATAATTGTACTTTTCATATAAAACATTTAATACAATTAATGCCCAAACTTTTGTGAGAGATTCCAATATAAATTCGCAGTTTTTTTTCATGAAAAACAAATTTTTCTGGAATACCCATAAACATAAATGTCCATAAATAAATGTATCACATTTAGATGATCATACTTTTTCTTTTACTGAACTGAAAACCACCATTAACGCAATACGTAAAGTTAACCGTTAACAAATTTTATCTGAGGCAAAATGTCAAGTGTTGTCTTGTTATTTGTACGTTTGATCTATTAGAGTATATGGAAATAAATCTAATAAAATAATTATAGAATTGTTTGTTTGTTTAAAAGAAACTAACAACCTAAAAAAACTTTATTTAAAAATACCAATAAAAAAAAAAAAAAAAGAAAATAAAAATTACTTTACAGTCTTCGAACATGAGCATGCAAATGCAAATAAAAATACACCTGAGCAAACGCATGAGCTAGCGCAGGCGCACTTGTACTGGTGCCGGTGCTGCTTGCAAAGCATTCATATATATGCATAATATTTATATTCAGGATGCCATTTATAAAACAATTCTTTTTGTGCAATTATCACATTCGGATTTTTTTTAAATGTTTTTTTTTTTGGTTTTTGTTTTGTTGTTGCTTATTTAAGTTTAAATGGATGCGGTAGCATATGACAGATTTAAAGCGATATTATCTTAACTATTATTACACACAACGATGTTGATTGTTGTTGATTTGTTGTTGTTGTTGTTGTTGCTGCATATTTATAAGATTTATATTGTACTGTTATATGTTTTACTTTTCATTTGTAAAATGATTTTACAGAGTTTAGGCTGCCGTATTCTACTAAACAATGTAGCGTTGTTATACTCTGCACTGCTCAATTTTGTATTTACCTTTTTTGTATTTTTGTTGCTGATCTAAATCATGATATAGCAATTTGTTAAAAATTTGTTAAAAATTGCCAATTACCCCGATTTTGCTTATCACATTTATTTACTTTTATCTTTTTAAAGATTGCTCTGTCATTTTTATATTTAGTCAACATGTTTATTGTTAATTTATTTTCATAAAACTACATCAATTATCAATATATTAAATTTCTTTAGATATATATTATAATTTTCAAAATGGCTATATCCAATTCAAAATTTCGCTTGAGATATTTTACTGAAATTTTATACGTAAAAAATGGAAAAAGAAAAATTCTTCATAATTACGATCACTTTCAATAAAACGTGCAATTTCATAATTTTGTGTAAATATTAAAGAAATTCACAGACGTCAAGTAACATTTCATTTTTTAACAGAAAAAAAAGAGAGGGAAATCAAAGAAAATCAGAAAAGCAAATTAAAAACTTTGAACAAGCTGCTAAGCGAATCAAAAATTCAAAATAAATTTTCAAAAACTTGAAAACAAAAAAATTAAATGATAAAAAAATTGTTTACTCAATTAATTTATGAATTTATGAATTGATTGATTAATTAATTAATTAATTAATTAATTAGATGTTTGAAGTGTACTCTTCTTGGAGCGTGTTTTGTTGAACAAATGTAATTAATTTACTTTGTGATTGATACGATAATAATATAAATAGTAAATAAAATACATTACTAATTAAATGCATAATTAGGCAATTTTTTTTTTCAAATTAGTAGTGATATAAAATTTCATAGACAAATGGACGACCCAAGTAACTAATTAACTAACTGACTGCGATCACTAACGATTATAATAATTATATAAAACATGAAGACATTCCATTTACGTCAAGAGATGAACTGATACGCTCATAATTTTTTTTGTTATGCTTTTTTTTTTTTATTTTTTTTTCCATTATTCTTTGTATTTCAATTTTTTACATTGTTTTTCAAATTTTTTCGAATTTTTTTTTTTGTTGGTGTTTTCGCTAAATGCATTTTATATAAATAATATAATCAATAATAGTTCTAGCAATAACAACAATAAGAATAATTTTTATATCATTGATTCTGTATGTGCGTATGTGTGTGTGTGTGTGTGTAGAAGAGGATTTGAACTCTGGTCTAATAATTTTGCAGTAGTACTTACAGAGTTGTTAGCTGTTATTTCAATGAAGGCGATTAATCTTCTTTTTGCAATGGTGGCGGTGTTATTATATTAACGATTGCTTTCGTTATTGTTTGTTGTTGTTGTTATTATTATTATTACTATTGTTATTATTATTAGTATTATTAAATACATTATACAAAGCCAGCGTACAGCCGTACGAGAAGCATGTTTAAAAACATTAACAAGATGTACGTATTTTTTCAATTCTACAACAATTACAATTACATTTAGAATTACAACTGCAATTTACATTTACAACTTCAATTATAATAATAATAACAACAAAAACAACAAATAATGATAATAGTAATAATAATAATAATAATATTAATCAAATCAGCCACATGCAAGCCAAGAGAGACGCTTAAGTAGAATCAACGACTACTTAAATACCAAAATCGTGACCAATTTGGTTTATTTACACGTTATTTTTGTACATGAATCTTGAATGATGTATCTCATGTATATATGTATAAGCTGATATTTATGTGTATGTTGCTTTATTGCATGTATGCTTGGCATGTTATGTGCCATTGTCCATTTATTCATTTTTTCTATTTTTTTTTTTTGGTGTCGTTTTGTTATTATTGTTGTTATTGTTATTGCTTTTATTGCTCTATTGTTATCTCGTTCCTTTTTTTCTACTTTTCCATTTCCTTTTTTAATGTTTTGTTTCGACTTTGGTATTGTTTTGTTTTGTTTTTCTTGTTTTCTTCTGTTTTGTTTTATCTAACTCTTATTAAGCGCGCATTTTTTGTGCTTTTTTTCTTGCTAAAATATTTTATGATTAAATTACAAATAGTACAAACATATTTATTAATTTATGCTTATTTATAAATCTCTGTTTCAATTGAACGCTTTTATTAATTGCTTTCTGCATTAGAAAGAATTCCTTTTCGTGGCAGAATATCTAAAATACTGGAACGCCGGCCAAATCTATCAAATGACCTTCACTTTTTGATTTGATTAAAATTTTCACATTCTCACGTTAGACTAAAGAATTATTGAACTACGCGTTATGTATATATAGGAATATAAAAAATAATGTATTCTGCTGCAGCATTTAATTGAAATGGACGTTAAAGAATGGAAATAAAATGAAATCAGAAAAATTCAAAAAAAAAAAACACAAGAAACGAAACAATATTTAATTTGATCATAAAGTGTGCATGTGAACGGCAGTTTAATTTTACTTAACCAAATGCAAGAAAGCAACAACAATTCCATCAATGTATTACTAGCTTTTGCATCTAACTCACTATCTGACTGCCTGTTTGGCTGTTCAGTTGTTTGTTTAACTTACTATCTGCCTATTTCATTTCATCTATTATTAGTTTATTAATGCTACAATCAAGTACAGTAGAGTTAAAATTTTTATCAAAAAAATACCAAAAAAAAAAAAAAAAGAAAGAAAACAAAAAAAACAAGCCTGATACTTATTTATTGTTACATAGAAGCAATTCATAAATTAAAAAGCCGTTAGCAAACTAAACTAATAAATAAAATAAAAATATTAAAGCAACTGCAACAATAATAACAACAATTACAATTACACTAAAAACAACAATAATCATAATAACACTAAATGTAAAAGGCGCATTATTAGTCTTATGTTACGTCTCTTCTTATTCTCCTTTTTATTTATTTATTGATTTCTGTGTAACCAACTAACCAAAAAATAATCAACAAAAAAAAGCACCTAAATAATTTTGTTTATACTTGTATTTAATTTATATATAGTTGATTTTTTGTTTTGAGTGGGGGTGGGCTTTTTGGCATTGCGATGGGCTCTGCTAAGACCCACTTTTACATGTTTATGGTAATGATGATATTTCTTTTAGTTCAAATAATTGTACATATTCAAAATTATAATTATCGTCAGCATTATTTTTATCAATTTAATGATATATTACCCAATTTGATATAATTGGTATTAATGCATATACAAAAACACACATATGTATACATATGCATAATATATATGCATGCAAATGTATATAGAAATCATGTGTAATACATATTGATTGAAAATTGAGAGGCTAAAAAACGATTCAGTTTTAAAATGAATTCCATTGTAATTGATAAAATATATCTTCAACAACAAATGGTGTAACATATAGAAAAAGAAAAGAGAAGGTAATTTTATATATAAATAAAATATCATTGATACAAGTACATAACATTTCCAATACCTTATTTGTTATTAATGAATGGTATTCAACATTTAATTAATTAATAATGTACAAAAGAAAAAAAAGAATATTAAAATATTTTTCGTGTAGTTTTATTTATGTTGCAATAATTTTAATTAATATTTTTATATATATTTTTATTTATTGATACAAAAACAAAAAATAAATAATATAAATAAAATGTTAGAATGTACAAAAAAAGGCCAAATTTGAAAAATTAAGTTTCCTAAAATAAACACTTTTCCAATGATAAGAAAACAATTTATCTTTTAAAATTAATTATCAACAAATGTTTAGAAACATAGTTTTAGTTTCTAAACATGTTCTCAGACAAAATGAAAACTCTAACATTGCTCGGAACTGTAGGAAATTAATTTAAATAAATAACTTTAAGCTAAATTATTAAAAAGAAATTAATTAGAAATTAATAAATAAATAAATAAATATATAAATATATAAATAAATACATATATGTAAACCATTGAATAAGTTTTCGGCTGAAAAATTTTATAATTCCCGTGTATTATTGAGAATTGACAAAGAAATTGATATATTGTCAAAAATATATTCAAGTAAAAAACATATATTTGTAAGTATGTGGTTTGCTTTTTTTTTTCTTTTAAATTATCTCCGCAAAATATTTATGACAGTTTACAAATTTTCCCAAGAACATGTATACTTAAGAATTTTTATTGTTACTTCTTTTTTGTTTTGTTTTTTTTTTTTTTGGGGGGTTTAATAATTTTTAATGCCTTTATAGTATTTAAATACTTAATTTAAATTACTTATAAAAAAAACAAATGGAAATGTTTTTTTGTTAATTGATTAAAAGCAGCTTTTAAAAACTCTTTAACAGATTAAAATTAAAAATTATCAGTTTCCTGGAAGGCCATTACATTCCTTTGTTATTTGAAAGAGATTTATGAAAAACAAAAATTAAAGATTCTTTCGGAAGAAGTTTCCTTAAGAGAAGAGAAGGCTTTCATTAAGAAAAAAAAAATCAAAATTTATAAAAATGTCTTAATAAACAAACTAAAATCGAACAGTTAGATGTATTCTATTCAAATCAAAAGATTCTGCAAAGTGTAGCTTAGAGCTATTTTAAACTCTTCTGAATGTTGTGTTACAATCGTATACAGAAACTTATTATACATTGCATTATAATCCGTTAAAAGAATTCCCAAAAAAAAGAAGTATTAAAAATATAAAACCCACACATATGTATACACATCTCCATGTGTGTATGAATTATTATAAAAACTTTATTAATCATAAATTAACCAAAAAAAGCAACAAAAACCACGAATTTTTTTTTTTTTTGTGTTTATATTTTAACGCTTACTTGTTGTTTTAGTGAAATATTTTCATTAACATCCATGAATAAAACGTAACTATTAACACACACACGCACACATATTAATGTACAAACGTACAAACAAAATACTTATCAAAGAACTGAACAACTGAAAATTTTGTTAAAAAATCATAAAAATAAACATAAAATAAACAAAAAGCCACCAACAAATAAAAAGAGCACAATAAATATTAAACTAAAATATTTAAAATTTATGTAAAAACTCCTTCATACGTTTTATATATAAAACAAACTGTCAACCGCACAAATATACAGAGAGACATACAAAAAAAAAAAACAGACAGATATTGTATGATTCATTTCAAAAAATTATAAGCATAATCTTGCACACACACGCTGAGCATACAAAATCGAATATCTGCCTTTTCTGGTGTTTTGAAAATCTGAAGATTGAAATCAACCAAAAGTCAAAAAAAAAAAACAAAATTATATATATTTTAATTTGACACTTTAAATAGAAACATACACATACATGCAAACATTCAGACACACATGTATACACACCAAGTAAACTACTTTGCTGACAAACGAAGGAACACAAAGAGAGAGAGAGAGAGAGAGAGAGAGAGAGAGATAGACAAACAGTGAAGCAGAGCTTTAGATTAGGTACAAATCTATTAAATTTAGCGAAATCTAGTTAGCATTGTTTTCAAATTATGCGCCAATTATAAAATCTTAATAAGCCAAACGCTGTATAAATACCCACAAACATTTATTTATATATACATATTCTTACACGTATACATAAGCATTTTATATGCGTGTTGAATTAATCATTAGATTTAAGCACAGTTTTCACACTTTTTTTTCAAATATATACAAACAAACTCAGTTACACTCACTCACAGTATTCTCAGTGAAAATATCAAACAATACAAATGTAAGCATAGCCTATCACTATAAGCAACGTTAACTGTAAATTTCAAACAAGCAGCTATTTTATACGGTAGAGGAAGAAAAAGAGGAAAAATAACAAAAGCCCTACACAATAAATAATAATAATAATAAGAATAAATGCACTAGACATACATTTGTGAAAATGTAAGTAACATAACGTAATATTAACGTAACGTAACGTAACATTAACATAACGATTAATAAGAAAATATTGTTATTATATATATTTGAATATGTGTGTGGGTGATAACCGTAGAATTGCAATTAATATTTATTTCTTGTTTCTTTTTTCCTTTTTTCCTTTTTTCCTTTAATCTGCAACAGACTCATAGAGAGTGCCTGCACAACTTCATCCATTTCACACCCGCACACACAAAAAAAAAATATTTTAAATTAATAAAAATCTATAATAAAATATTATTAGCATCGCTTATATATGCCATATGCCCTACTTCATCATATGGGATACTTATAAAGATCTTATGTATGTTGCTAAAAAACCTCCAAAAATTTTAACCTAAATAATTGTTTGTTCGTCCAAAAATTTAAACTATTTACAAAAATTTATTCTTAAAATTTCATTAAAAAATTTCCATTCATATTGTCGATCACAGTAGTAGGAATATAGCGTACACTTATTTCATATTAATCATGATGATAGATTATAAATACATTTATAGATATTTATATATTTTATTTATTTGAATTGTTAGAAGATAAAAAATAAAAATTTTTTATGATAGTTTTTTATTATTTTCTTTTAATGTACAGAAAATGATAATTTTATTCACAACTGTATGATTAATGAAATACTCACCAAGTAGACATTTTATTTTATGTAACATATATATATATGACAAAATATTTCTATTTTAATTGAGTCAGATCGAATTTCTTAAAATATGAAATTTGTAGAAATTTTGCAGATACTTTATAAGAACTTTAGTAGAAGATTTCAAACATATTTGCTCGATCTCAACTACTTTGTGCTAAAAAAAGTTATGCGTAATATGAGTAAGCGGATCTATTAAGTCTTAAATAATAAAATCGATTTCGAAATTTATTCTGAATTTTTTTTCAAGATTTAAGCACTATTGAAATTCATTTACAATACCAACTGCAACAGTTGATATAAAAATTTAGAAAAGTTTTTAAAATATGCCAATTTTTTCCAAAGCTAATTTGCATTCAACGAATTATACGAATTTATTAACATATTTGTCTCATTTTATAATTCTCTATTAACTACAAAAAAAAACAGAACGTTCAAGTAATGTTTCTACAGTAAAAATATGAAGATGCATGAGTTGAAAAAGAAGAAGGAAAAAAATGGAAGCAGCATGTAAAATGATTCGATAAATATTATTCAGATAAAAAATAAACATGTAAATAGAAATATTAAAACACGTTACAAAAAAAAAAGAACCATATAAATTGAAAACTTATTTGGATTAAGTTCAATAAACAATAAATTAAAATATTAGACTTTTATTTATAGTCTTTCAATTTATAGAGATTGCAAACACACACATACATAAACATTAGAATTGAATAAGAACAAACATAATCATACTTAAAAGTGTAAAAAAAAGTATGTGTGTGCGTGTAATTGATACACGCGCATACGCATGATTTACGGATATATTGGTCAATACGATCGTTATAGCACAGAATTATTTTCTGTTAGAATTTTTGAAAAGCCAGAATATTTGTGGGTTAGCATGAAAGTTTAGACTCATATAAAAAACCAAGCAATTCGGAATACTTTAATGAATTTGATGAATTGATTTAAGATAATCTCTCTCCGCTTAACTAATAAGACTTGCCCTCATTTTACAATTAGCAAATTGTGTAATTTTTTAATGAAACTTGACAAAAATAAATAAACAAGTAAAATTTGGTGGAAAGTCATTTGGGGCGAACTCTTAAACACCCTACATTAGTTTATTTAATTCATTTCAGAATAAATAAATAAATGAATAGATAGATAAGTGGTGGAATGGAATTTACATGGAAAGTCTGTTACAATATTTATTTCATTTTATTTTTCTGGTTTTCTATGAATTTCATAAAATGGACAAATCCCTGGAGGCCTTAAAATAAATGTACAAATAAGTATTCACTTAATTATATTTATTATACATAATTATTTTTCTTATTGTTGATTGGACATAACTTTATAAAAGTAAAATGAAAAAAAAAGCCAAAAGCCAACAAATGAACGAACAAACAACAACACCAAAAAAATAAAAATAAAGAAAAATCATTGATTTTTGCAATATTTATTGAGCAATAAGTGTGAAATGCATGACAAATGCCCACAATATGTACACAAACACACACATATACATCCATAAACGCTATGCACAAGATGTAAATAAAATCAAATAAATCAAGCAAACGAACAAATAAGCAAATACCTACAACAACAACAACAATAATAATAATAATAATAATAATAATAGTAATAACAAAAACTCAGAAAATTATATTTGACTAAGGCGAAATTTTGGATACCCACCACCCGCATATCATGATATAACGATTAGTAGTAGTAGTGTTTTTTACGCTAACGTAAAAAACGTAGAAAAGTGAAAATTAGGTATTGCCTAATTTGGCGCAGACGTGGCTCACTAGATGTTTTAGACTAATTTCAAATTTTTTTGCAGTTCGAAAAAAATAAGAAAAAAAAGCATCAAGTTTAGCTTTAAAATCCTGACTTTTTCTCTGTGAACGTTGCAGTGAGATATCAAGCTCTTTGAGTGATTTTGCCTAATTTCAATAACAACCTATCTGCTGTAAGAATTATCGATGTTCCTGACGAATTTGACTTCGATATATCGTTTTCGTTATCAGCAGAATATTAATAAGACATGGACAAATGGACGTATAGAATTTGACACCGATCAAGAATATGTATACTTTCTATTATCCCTAATGCTTCCTAATGCATAATGTGTTTTAAATATAATGACAAAATGAATATACTCCCAACTTCTGGTTAGTGATTATAAAAACAACAAGCAACATTAGTTACAATGTTAAAAAATTTGTCTACGCCATACAAGAGAAAACACTAAAATTAAAAAAAAAAAAAAACCTAGAAAAGACGATAACTTAACTTTGTTGTTTGTTGGGTCATCAAAGGTCCTGGCGTGAATTGTCATTGTCGTGATGAATTTTTTTTTCTTCATTTTTTCTTTTTTTTCTTTTAGTAACTTTTTCTTCATCTACTCTAACACAAAAAAAAATTTCGCAATGAAATTATGTATTGTCTCGTGATTTTTGTGTGTATTTTTTCGACTGCATAAAATAAAATACAAAATAATAATAATAAAAAAATAAGTTTTCATAAAAATAATTATTGTTATTATTTGCTTTTGCTTTTAACTTTGATTTTATTTATAATTTGAGACACGTTCCATTTTTATTTAAATCTTACGACATTTCCTTTTTTTTTTGTACTTTTTTTGTTTTTTGGTAACAAATTTTTCATCTTTTTCTTTTTCATTTTCTTATTGAATGGCGTAACACAGCATATGTTCCAAAAAAAAAAGGAGTTTTTCAATTAATTAATAATTTCATATTCTTCATAATTTTTCATCTGTTCATTATTGTTGTTGTTGCAATTATCACTGTGTTATGTTGTTTGATAAAATTTACTAAAGCAAAAAATCATTTCAATGATTTTTTGCTTTATGCCGCTTATTATTTTCAATTAATAATGTAGCTGAAGTCTAAAATTTATGTTTGGTAAATTGTCTTTGGCCTTATTTTTTTTATGTCTCTTTTTCTTTTTTTAGAATAAATGATTGCGCTTATTAATTTTTATTCGCAGAGTCAAGGTTAGTAGTGATTAGTTTATATTTAACATATATAACGGTATGACGAGTATTAATGGATTTAAACATTATTCATAATTTATAATCTTTTACCTTTTATATCCTACAGTATTTGTGGCAGTATAACTTTGTGCAGATGTATAAAACATCTAATAAAAATTTTATTGTATCAAACATTTTTGTGAAAGATTTTTTGAATCGCCCATAGTTCCATTCAATTCATGTCTGCTTTGACAACATATAATCAAGTGTCAGGCCGCAATTTTAGAAATACTTTAATGAAATTTACTTTTTACATAAAGACTTTTTTTGAAAAATATCTCAGTGATTAATTGATTATATTTAACTTGTATTAAAAAAATTTGCTTTAGTTAAGTCCATATTTTCATTTCTTTGCTATACACACAACCATTTAAAATGTTTCAAAAATTACAATTTCCTTATCAAAAATAATTTCAAATTATAATTTAACTTTGGATTTCATGAATAACTAAAGTAATGTAAAAGTAGAGTATACAAGTGCAGCTTCAACCTACAATATGCTGTGACTTTTCTTTTTCTTTAACATATTTTGTTCTATCAAACCATTCAATCAAAAGCAATTTGTGTGCAGTAGCAATCGATTTTTGGTTTTTTTTTTTTTGTTTTACTTTTTCTTTTTGTTAATTTATCAGTTATACTTTAACACAATTCTTCTTGCCACTTTAATATAAAATTTTCCCTTGAGCATAACAAAAGCACTAACAGAACATTCAACGCTCAACATTGAACACTGAACAATTGTTTTTGTAGCATTAGGCTACAAACTTTACTAAATAACTGCAAAAAACAAAAAAAAAAAAAAAATAAAGAAAAACCTTAAGTAACTAACTGACTAACTAAGTAATATTATTGGTAACCTTACATTGTGCTATTCTTTTATTCATTTGTCCGTCTATTCATTTATGCTATAATGCTAATGATTTGTTAAGTCACCGGTGTTAGTGGTCTAATGTTTGCTAACATTGTTGCCATTAAATTATACATATTTAACTGAAGCAATTGCAGCAGCAATAACAGCAGCAACTTTAGCTGTAGCAAGAATGCAATGATAAAAACAACAACAATGGAATAACAATGGCAATATTAATGGCAACAACAACAAACAAATTTATAAAGATCTTGAAAATCATTTGATTTGTAAGATTTGTTTTCTATTGTTTCTTTGTACCAAACAACTTTAAATTAAAAATATATTTATTTTATCGTAATATTTGTATAAAGCACAAATTAAAAAGAATTTTAAATATTTTACCGAGTGTTGTTATTTTAGTTACATTTTAGCTTAGCATTCAATTTTACATCATTCTAACAATTCTTGCGTTCTTAAGGCCATCTCTTTTGTTTTCTATTTTTGTATACAAATTTTTTTGTTAACACAAATTGACGTTAAATTTATCATAAAATTTATAAGAAATGTTGCCCATGGAAGTCCTTTATTTGGTGAGTATTCATGACTTATCTTTAACCTAAAATTTTTTCCAAACTTTTTTTTCTTCGCTAGTGTTTTTCTCTTTTTGTTGCTATTTTATTTTACATTTTGTTTACTGTTTTTTTTTAATTTAACCATAGTCGTGATATTTTATTTAATGGTCCTCTACATTTTTTTTGCTAATTCTTTCCCATTGGTATAATTCAATTAATCTGATTAAAAAGTATTTAATTTTTTGTTTTTTGTTTTCTCTTAAGTTTTTTTTTTTTGTTGGTTTAAACTATTCAATTTGAATCAACTTAATTAGAAACAACATAAATAGCAAATATTAACTTCATTTATATTCATTGGCATTTGAAAATTCATTAAAAATTCATTTTCATATATAAAGTCTAACACATTCAAGATCTTCGTTAGATGTTTTAAAGTAATTTTTGTAAAAAGTGAAAGAACTAAGGAATCACAAAGAGTAACAATAACAGTAACAATAATCATTGATAGCTGAACTAAAAAAGTTTATCTATGACTGAACATCCATCTTGCATTTTTCTTTTATTCTCTAGTTTCTATTCTTATGTTACTTTGCTCTCTTAATATTTCTTCTTGAATGTCACAAATGACTGTGGCATTTAAAACGAAAAGCTTATCTTCATTTTTTTTCACTTTTACATATATCCTTAATTATATTGTACACTAATACTATGGTGTAAGACGCAATAAGAAAAATTTTAATATATGTAGAAAATTTAGAAGAATCTTTTTAAAGTTCTTTGCCTAATTGAAGGTAGTCGATTCAATAGGAAAGGTATTATTATTGAGGTAACAAATAAACAAATTTTCTTTCCAAGGCATACTCTAACATACTCATACATACTAAGTGCTCTTTCTCCTATTAATGAGTTTCCCTAACTCTACCTTTCTAGAATGTAATTTAAATATAAATTTTAACTTACTTCAAATATGGAGCATAATTTAGAATTAGAAAGAACAGCACTAAAAAAAAGATAACTAAGAAGAAAAAATATAACCTAAGGTAACAGACAATGGGAAAAACAGAAAAAGAAAGATAAAGAACAAAAAAAGGACGGGGAAGTGAAAACACATATAAATGTATATGGCAAAAAAGAAACAATGCAGAGGAAAAAAATGAGGAAATCTTTATCAAAAAATGTATCTTAACAAAATCACTTGAGAAATGTTATCTCAACTATTAGCATCAAGCATGAAATATAATTAAGATAACCAAACAAGCAAGCAACTAACAACATACATAACAACAAAAAAAAACCAGCATAAAGTAGCTTTTATTTGTGAAAGATTAATGAAAATAAAAAAAGTATAAAAATTAATGCGAAGTGGAAAACAAAAAAACCAAAAAAAAAAAAAAGTAGAAGAAATATAGAATAATTTAAAATGAATCATCATTAAAAGAATAAATTAAAGTATGTTAACAATAATAAGAACAACAATCAACAAATACCAACAACATTAGTAAAATATTATTTACTGCAACTGAAACCGGGCAATAAGTTCTAACAAACTCTACTTAAACTTCCTAGAGAAAGGAAATCTATGTAAAAGAAATAAACAAAATACTATTTTGCCAAACATGAAGAAGCATTTTTATATATATATATATGCACGTGTGTATGTATGTATGTATATATGTATGTATGTATGTATGTATGTGAATGATAAAAACATGCAGATAACTGTATTGCAGATTAGGAAAATATTATATGTTCTTGGCAGTTAGAGTAAGCCAGTTGAATGTGATCATGAAGTAGCAATCATTTATCATTTGTTTTTTCTATGATCTTTAGATATTAGCGGCATAATACTAATTGATCAAATTTTGCAAATAAAATATAATTTTTCAACAACTTTCTCTCAAACTCTCTTTAAAATTGTATAAATTATATTTTATCTTAATTAAAATTTCTTAAAAAGAAAATGCAGTTTATTCATTGTGAATTATATTACTTATTTTTTTCTTTTATTTATAATTATGGATTTGACTTTATGTTTGTGATATTTTCTTAATTGTAAGATTTTTGAATTTAATGGTTTGATTGTTCTCTGCTTTTAAATAACAACATTGTTAGACATTTAACATATCGTATTGCAAGAAATCATATAAAGATAAAAATTATAATTTACATTTATATTTATACATTTGATATACAATAGAGAAATTTTGTCATAAGGAAGGAAATATGCATTATTGCATCATGTTTGTCAATTAACTGCAGCTTTATGACTTGTAAATAGCCGATTATTGTTTTTATAAAAAAAAGTGTTTCTTTATGCCTAATTGGTTTTCTATCACTCACATTTTTTTTACTTTATTTTTCTTTCTACTTATTACTCCAAAAGGAGGTATAAAATGATAAAAGGAAGCTTTATAAATCACACAAAAATCGAGTATATTTGCCGATCAGAATCTGCCTTTGTATCGATTTTAACAATACTTGCCGCCAGTCTGTTCTTTTCTCTTGTAAATATTCTTAGAAGTGAAATCATTCTGAATGGCTTAAAAAATACTTTAAACTAAAAGAAAATTTAAGTTTTTCTTTTAATGTCTAAACAATTGATAATCTTTTGCTTTTCTTTGAAGAAACAACTTTTTACAATTATTCCGCTTATCGTAACAGTTCGTATCGTAACAGTAACTTTCAACACCATTTGTTAACTAAATGAAAATATTGTAACAAAATCCATAAACATACAGAGCCGATCATCTTTGCATGAATGTTTTTGCAATAAATGCATTTTGTTTACTATTTCTCATATCAATTTTAGCATTTTAAATAATTCGATATATTTGTGCTGCTGTTGTTGATGTTTTGTCATATTCTCTAAATAATCAACAATAATTTTTCGCGGAACATTTTTTTTTGTGGCATCATCAATGCTACTTCCTTCTTTATCATAAATACCAAAATTGCTATTTATATTTTGAATGCAGTAAATGTGTCGTCGATAATAGAAATAATGACCACTGATATAAATATTTAATAGCCTTCAAGTGCGTGTACATATTTTATGAGTATCGATAACAATGCCAATGCTAAATATAATAAACTAAATACTAAAAATTACGAAAAATCAACAACTTTTTGTAATTTGTTAATAGTTTACGATTTACTGTGAGTATGTCTCCTTTGACTAAGTGCCTACATTTTTAATATTAATCTGTTTACAAACAGTATCAAAACAATTTTAAGTTAAATTTTAAAGCAATATCTAAATTTTTGTAATCAGTAGTAGAGGGCTAAAAACATATGAATATGCAGATCAAAAGACAGACAGGCAAACAGATAAATAATCATACTTAGCTTCATTTATTCATAATTCGCACACTTATTTAAGAATACTGATAGTTTGCAGATTTTGTGCCAATTCCAAAAGCAAAATCTTGCAAATATGCTGGGAAATATGCTTGAGAGTTTGAGAGCATCTCAATTTTTAACTGAGGACCATAAAAAATATCATGTAGAATAATAACTACCATCTATTACTAATAATAATTCCAATGATCATTACAATAAGAGATGAAAGCATCGTCAATACCATTTTATGGTGCTTATCATTAAAAAAAAAAAAATAGAAAAAGCTTATTTAGTAGCTGGGTGTTAGCAGCTATCTACTACTACTGCAAAACCATTTAAAGTTATGTCTGCTGTTTTTTTTTTGCATTTTTATACGTTTAAATACGATAAAGAAAAAAGAATATTTCTGGACATTGTGAACAGGCTTCTTTTTGCATCTTTTCATATTTCTCTGCAAATTTTTATTTATGAGGTTCTTTCTTTTCAAGCAAGAACAACAACTTAGTAATAAATGTGTGAATAGGAAGAGTAAGTAGTAAGTAAATAAGTAACTTGCAGTTCCCTTCCCTTCCTCTAATCATATTATTTTATTGTAGCTACAAAAACTCCAACTCAATTCTCAATCATTTACTTTACGCAAACATTCATTCATCTTTTTAACTATTTATTTGTCTAACGCAGTCAAGGAACAAAACGAAACGGCCAACCTACCTATTTATTATGCTTCTGTGCATATATTTGTATATGTATGAGTATTACATAATTTTTTATCAACATGCGGGTAGCAGGAATCTATTTATATAGTTATATGACACTGTAGGTGGTTAACTTCTAATGTTAAATACTTAACATCTAACATTCAATATTTTATGATAATAATAATATGACAAAAATCAACAATAACAATAACAATTACAATAATGGTAAGAAGAACAGTAAGAGTAACAATAACCCAAAGTTCGTGGTAATATCTAACTAAAAGAAATTACAAAATTACATCAGCAGCAACAGCAGCAGCAGCTGCAACAGCCACTACGTCACCAACGTTTCTTCTTATTACTGATTCGTTCATATTTCTGTGCTTGTTTATTCATTCTATCTAATTGTCTTAGCACAGATATTACACAAATATATTTCTACACTCACGCACTAACATATTCACATGGATTACTGACACAACATATGTTGCAATTAATAATTAATAATGTTGGCAATTAAGCTTTAGGCTAAAACATCTATAAAACTCTATGTGTACACTAAATATTAGAAGGCCCACGACGCCAATAACGTTCTTTTGTCGTTTTGCTTTATTAATTTTCTCTCTTCATAAATACACACGTACACACACTTTTATGTCCATACATTCACATACAAGACAACAAATTATTAAGCAATACTTAAATATGATATAAATTGTATAATAAAAAAAAAAGAAGTACGAGGGAAAAAAAGCGAGGTGTCGCTTTGTTCTCCTTCTCTTATTTTATTTTTTTATATTTTTTTTTCCTTTCCCTAATTAATTTTATTTGTTGTTTCAAAATTACTGTTTGCCTTTTTTTTGGTGATTTTGTTATTTATTTTAATTTTTAAAGCAATTTTATTTAATCGGTACGTTGTGGGCGGAAAAGTGGCAAAAAGATAAATCCCATTAAAAAAAGTTTAACTTAATACTTCTTAAAGTTTATTATGCATGTAATAAAGACTAATTAAATGTGTTTATATGTTTGTGTGTTCGTATATGTAATTGGGCTTTTTTTTTCTTCGCATGCAAATTAATAACAAAAATTCATAATCGTATAAGTTTTCCCATTAAAAATCACATATAAAACACATTGCTCAACAAATCTCTGATCTTTAGTAAAATGAAAAGAATTTTTTTTTATATTGATAAATTTTTGCATATACATTTGAATTATTGAATCGATATATATTTTTTTTCCAAAAAAAAATAGGCATATGAACACTTTACTTTGACTCTTTTTAGATAAAGCTTGAATTTCAAGAAAAACATTCTTAGAATCAGATTTTTGTGAACATTTCCACTTTAATGTTTGCCCTGCCCTGCCATGCCCTACCCACCCATAACATAACTTGCTAAACTAAATATATTAATGGTCAATCTAATTGAAGAATAATTTCAGAAAAAAAAAGTATATTCCTTTAAGATTAAGAATGAAAATGGAGAAACAAGTTTGAAAAATAATGATTGGATAAAGTGTAAGGTGTTAAGTGTAAAATAGAAAAATCTATAATAAAATAACAGAAACAACAACAACAACGACGACAGCAGCAGCAACAAACAGCAAACAACAAAAAATAGCAATAACAATAATAATAAAAATAAAAATTAATATTATGTGGTATTATTTATAGTATGACTTTGTAGTTATGCCTCCATGAGCGCATAACTAAATAAACAACCGAATAAATATAAGTAAATATTGTAATAAATTTTCCTACGTAAACACCTGTGTTGCGCTGCGTTTCGTTACGTTATGTTGTACAAATATAATCAAAAAAGCCAAACCAAAAAAAAAAAAAAAAAAAAAGAGTAAAATCACAAAAATTAATCTTGTATAAATGTACTTGCCGTCCCACAGAAATGAAATAAAAACCAAACATAATCAAAAAAATAAAGAATGGAAAATTTTGTACAGCAACTAAAAACATTTTACAAGCAATCGAGATCGTTTCTTAAATACCGTAAAATATTTCTTAATAAAACAAAAATAACAATTTAAACAATTTTAATATAAATAACAAAAATAAGAAATTTTAATTTTAAGATTGGAAGAAAACTCTAAAAATTTAACGAACTAATTTTAACTTTTCATTTTTTAATAAATTACGTTTAAATTAATTTTTTTAAGTTAACTTCCTACCTTTAAGTAAGTTCTTCCAGAAGTAAATGCTTTTACATGGACATGGTAAGTGTGCATCGATACAAAAAGTGATTAAGAATCATTAAGTTTAATGAAAAGGAAATTTATCTCAAGCCATTTAGAATAAATGCATATATAAACTTATAATATGCTGCAATCAAATTGGTGTAAAATGTAAATATAATATGCCAAACAACAAATGCAATTACATAAAATTTGTTGATTTTTCCTTTTTTTTTTTTTGTTATATGATTCTTGTAGATTTCTATATGCAAAGAGACAAAAAACGGGACAGAATAAGAAAGAGTAAAAGTGAGAGAGAGAGAGAGAGAGAGAGAGAGAGATAAAGAGAGAAAGAGATGAAGAGAGAGAGAGAGAGATAAAGATAGTGTTTAGAATTATGCTGTATGCTCGCTATATTTTTGTCTGTGCAGTATTATTTTATCGTCATCGATTTGTTATTATCGTGTTTCTTTGTTGTTGTTTGTTTGTATTAAATAATTAAAGCCTACATTGAGTGTAAAGTTTTTCATTTATTTTTAAATGATTTGCTTATTCTTTTTTGTTTTTTTGTTTAACCAGAAGAAACCAACATTTGCCATCACAAGCACCAAAATATCAACACTTTTTTCATACCAAAATCTAAACAGTAAAAACTGTTTGTTGCTTAACATTTCCTTTGTCGTGTTTGTCTATTTTATTTTACTTTTCCTTTGTTTGCATTTTTTTTTTAGTTATTGTTATTGTTATTGGTGTTATTGCTATTTTGCAATGAATTATTGTTAATTTAATATCATATTTGCATGTGTATTTGTATGTGTGGTAAGCAATTACAGTAAATGAAACGAATGTTCCTTTTTTTTTGTGTTTTAAGAATATTTTGCAAAATAATTTTTCTTCTGCTTGTCGAAAATAATAAATTAATGTATATTTCATGAAGTGTTCCGAATATAAATCTTCATTGAATCTAAAAAAAAAAACATTCAGAAAACATTCACGAAATTTCTCTTTATATAAATCCTGTGAAATAAACAGAATAAAGTGAAAAAAAATCAACTTGTTTATCAAAGGTTATTTAATATTGTCTTGTGATAAATTATTCTTTACAATGGAACATTTTTCACACAACTACTCAGTACTTAGACTCTCATCAGATAAATAAATATTGAAATGTAGAGAAATGTATTTCAAACAAAATTTTCAATGTTCATATTTCTGCACTAATTCAATAACCGACAGTCGTAATGATGAACAGGGTAATATCCTTGAGGTATGAAATGAAATGAAAGAAATCTTCTCGTGGTACAAAATTCAGCAAATTTTCCAGAAGGATTTTTACAATGACTTTATCTTTATCTTTTTTCTTCTCTATAGCAGTGTAGCATCATGAAATTGGTAAATGTTTAAATTACACGTAAAACACTTTTACACCACCTTTAAATTAGGCGGCGATTTTTCCATGAAATGTACCCTGAAGTAATAACTTTTAATCTGGTATTCGTCTGGCATAATCGGTCTTAGGTGTTGCCACAACAATTTTATATGTTCCATGGATACACGTTTTATATTGTAAAATGTATGCATATATGACAATAACAATTATAATAACAATGATAACAACAAGAACAACAGCAATTTTATAAGGCATTCAATATAATAATAATAATACAGCAGATACATATCATTTTCCATTTAAACACTCAGCTCAACTATAAAATGACATGACATGATAGTGTGAGCTCCAGTGTTTACTACAACAAGAACAACCAACCATAACAAAGATAATAAAGACTAAACTAAATCAGTCATCATTCATCATTCAGCCTCTCTCTTTCGCATTCTGCTCTTTTATTTTATTTTTTTTTTTTGTATTTTGCTTTTCATTTCTTTAAATGAGGGTAATAAATTATTGTCCAGAGCATATATGTATGTATGTATATGTGAATGTTTAGGCTTACAACAAAAGTCTCCTATTTACTTTTTGTGTTTATTTGATTTCTGTGTTCTGTAAGATGAAATTTTTTTTTTCTGAACGTATGTGATTGTTGCAATGATTTACTATATGTAACAAGATATAAAGAAAAGAAGCAAAAAGCAAAATAAATCGTAATTCAGTAGCTCAGACAGACAGAGAGACAGTTCGCTTGATTTTTATTGCATCTTTTGTTTTTTTCTTTTTTCTGATGATAATTTTATTTTCTTCACTCTTAACTTTTTTTTTTTTTGTTATATTAAATTCAATGCATATAAGCGAATGAATATGAATGAATGATTGTGTGTATAATGATTTTTCCGATTTGATTTAATATTTTCTCTGTTTTTATAACTATGCCTTACTAAATTGATTTAGTTGTTTCAAGTGACAAATTCAGAAAATTTGCATAAACAACAACAAAAAGAGATAAATTTCTAAAATAAAAATTTTCGTTATTTATTAAGAAAGAGAAATGCTTTTATTGTAGAATTAAGTCGCACCCTTTGTTAACTATAAAAGCGAATTTCAAATCGAAATTATAATATTTTGCTCCATGTTGTTACCAGACTATTTATCTGAAATACAAATTGCAATGAGTTGGTTTGGATAGTTGAACTTTAAAGATTTACAACACTGAACGATTTCGAAAAATATTTGAAATCAATAGAAGCTTTTTACTTATCTATCTATTTGATATCTCTATGGATATTTTTATAGTCTTATAATGAAAATTTCTTAGCAAAATTTTTAGAAATCACTCTAATAAAATTAGATATTTTCTACAAAATGTATAACAAATTTTCAATAATATTACTTGTCAATCAAAAGGTGACATTGCTTTATTAAATTGTTGCGCTATTGTTTTATTTGAGAGTTTTATTAGCTACTGTATATATTTTAAAATTATTTTGGTATATTTAGTATTTATTAATGATAAGCAATCATTTGTTAAAAATATCAAGCAATACATAAACAAAACAAAACAATTTAAAAAATCATAACAAAAAATTATGTTAATTGTGAAAGCATTCATTTTGTTTTCTTATTATGTTATTGTTATCGCTATGTTCATTTCAAATAGCTTGTCCGTCTATATTTAGAATTTACATATAAATCTAAAGTGAATTTTATTTAACACATTTTATAATTGCATATGTACTTTTTTATACAGTTTATTTTCTCAGCAGGATTTGTACGTTTTTCTAAAGAAATAATTTCTAAATAAGACTATACCCGCCCAATTAGTTGTCCATCTATTCGTTCTCTTACAAGTTAAACCGCCAATCGCCAGCCCATCCATTCATCTGTTTATCCTTCCAATTCATAAGTTCTTTTATTTGTGTATTCATTCATCTATCCCTTCATAATTCCTTCATAAGAGTGCCCAACCATCACTCATAATTTTGTTTATTGCACAACAAGAATTTACAATTTGTATTTGTTTTTTTTTGCGCACACTGGCGACTATAGAAAGTGAATTATATCGGTTAAATGAGACATTTTAGATACACTTTACAACGATAGCTATTCATGTTTTAGCTTCGATGCAATGAAGATTTTCATAGTTGTTTGATTTTATGTTTCATTTAATTCAAATGAAAAAAAATGCATTTTAATTGTAAATGTAATAAAAATTTTTATACATAAAAAAATATACATCAAAAAGAGACCCAAAATTATTAATATATGTTTTATAGTAACTTTTTCGTATGTACATATATATCTTTAAAAAAAGTTAAAAAGATTTTAAATAAAAATAGGCAATCGGAAAAAGTAAGAAAAAAACAAACACACAAATTATCATTTGATTTTAGTTTGATAAATGACTCCATTGATAGACTTGTCAATACATACCAAAGTAATATTAACGAGCATGATTAACTGCTTAGTACGTGCTTAGATACATGAACAATGGGTAAAATATATAAGAATAACAATAGCAATACTAACAACAACACACACAAATACACAGGCATTTGTATAAAGTATTAAAAGACAATGCAATTATAACTTGAGAAAAATCTACTTTTTATCACACCAAATAGTTCAAAATCAATTTTTGAATCGAGACAGATGAATAGATAGACAGAGAGAGACACATATCTGTCTAAATATCCGTCCATGTGAATTTATTATTAAGACAGAAGTTGTAACTTTTGATGAGTGAACATATTTTAGCTTAGAGGCATAATCTAAATTGAATATCCATCAAATCAATCACATCATATCTGCAATATTTCCGCTTATAATTCTTTAATTTAAAAATTTGATGTATCAATAAAAAAAAATTGAACAATTTTTTTTTTCACATTGTAATGAAAATTTGCTTTAAAATGTTCCATTTTTTGAATCCTCTCTCATGTAGCAAACTTTTCAAATGATAGAAAAATTATAATTACTATTGATATTTTAATAAGACATTTTTTTGTTATTATAACTTTGTGAAATTACATTAAACTAAATAAATGCAAAATATTTAAGAGTTGGCCCCATTTAACTACAACTGCTATTTCTTTTTATCATAATCAAAAACGGAGATCAAAAAAAAAAGCAAAACAAAACAATAATAATAATGACAATAACTACAATAACAAAACAACATGACAACGACCACGTTATTAATAAATTTTAATTTAGCGACTTATCATTGCATCTCGAACATTTATTAGAGCAAAGTCTATTGTTATTGTAAGTTTTGTTGTTACTTTTAGTATTTTCCTCATTCTATCAGTTTTATTTTGGTTTTTTTTTTTTCGTTTCTTTAGTTTGCGCTGTTTTTCTCTTTTTGTCATTCAGAAACATGTTTAAAAATTTTTAAATATGATATGCACGTTAAAACATAAATAATATACATACGTATACGCGTACACATAAAGATTTATATATGTATGTATGATTATTATTGTTATATATGATATTTGTTTGTAGTATTGATTCAAATCTAATGCGATACAACACATGCCTTAATATTATTTGATTTGTGCGTTTATATATGTACGTACATATGTATGTATGTATGTATGTATGTATGGATGTACGCATGTATGTATGTGTGTAAGTATATACGTGAACATGTACGTGCATATATTTCTAGTCATTTTTAATTCATTTCAATAAGATTATGACGCACTTGTTCCAAATATTTTATTTTATATGATATTTCATGAAATAAAAAACAGCCACACAACAACAATCACAACAACAACAATGGCCATAAAAGCAGCAACAAACAACACTAGCACCATACAGCAATTGAAAACTCAAAAGAGAAAACAGATTTTTTTGTGAAATTGTTATACAATTTATGTTACCTTTTGCTTCTTTTCTATTTTCTTTGTCTCTGTTTTTTTTTTTTTAACTTTAAGCCGCATAAAGTGTGCGTGATGTTGATTATAATCATTTTACAGTTGCCTTTTTTTTTGTTATGCGTTGTATTTTCTCTATTTTTTTTTGTCTTGTTAATCTTTCTTACACCATAACAAAATTTAGAAAAAAAAATATGATAGAATAAAATCTAAGCAAATAAAAAACAGAAAAAAATAAGGAGAAAGAGATGATAAAATATAAAAAGTACAGGCTAACAATTGAGACAGACATACATGCTAAAATGATTTATACATGCGGCAATTAAGCACGTGTAAGAGACATATATTTAAATTAAACAAAAACAACACCGATAGAAGCAATACAATACAAACAACAACGAGAATGATGACGACAACAATGATTAGTTAAGCAACATATATGGATAAAACAACAACAACAAGAACAGTAACAAAAATATAAAGCTATGCCTATAACAATGACACTAACACTAGCAACAGCACCAACAGCAAGTAAAATTAGTTGAAAAAAAAAAAACGAAAGCAGAATTAGTCAGGGACGTTTTAGCGCTGTGACTAAATACAATTAGACAAAGTCAATAAGCTTATTAACAATTAGTTAGTCAATAGAATTTCTTTCATATTTTTTTTTTTTACAGAAGTTTTTCGTCAAAAGAAGTTAGATTATAAATTAATCTATTTCAAACATGGATTTTTAATTTTACATGTCGCTTTGTATTAATTTCCTTCTAAAAAAAAATTACAAAATTAATCAATATGATTAATTTTGTAATTTCCGTCCAAAAACAATTTTTTTTGTTTCCGTCCGAGAAAAATTTTTTTTGTTTCCGTCCAAGAACAATTGCTTTCTTAATTTAAATCATTACATAGAATAAAAATGGTTGAAAAATTTGATCGATCTTAGCAAGCGCTAAATTTTGCAAAACTTTTATAAAATAAACTCAAAAAGTTTTAGCCTTTAGGCAAAAAACAAACCGCTGAAGACCAAAATATTTTGAAATGGTTTAATAGAAAAAGAAGAAGCAAGCAGAGGAGGCTCATTAAAATCTCTGTGAATGTTACAAACGTTCTCATAAATTTATTATAATGTGCAGCAAACAAAAAAAGGAAGCAAAATAAGCAAGACAGACAAATCTGTAACAATCAGAAAGCATGTTGTATTAATACTTTCTTGTACTTTTTTCTTTGAATAGCTAACTAATTTACATTTAAATAAAATAAAATTCATATGAAACATAGAAATCACAAAATACCACAAATATAACAATAATAATATTTCTCTAGTTAAATGTGAAGAAATCGAGAAAAAACTGCAAAACAACAACAATACAATAACAAAAATCTAAACAAATTGCGTAGTAATCTTTTTTTCTATTCTTCACTCAATTTCGCTCAATTTATTCAAGATTATTTCTTTGTTTTATTTTTTAATTTTATTTCTTTTTCTGTTTTTTTTTTTCTTTTGGATTTTCTTTCTCATACTAATAAAAAAAGCAAATGATAATGGCAAATAATCGTCGCCATCATAAATTGATGCAACTTTTTGTTGTTATATATAAAGTTGTGAATTTTCATTGCAATATATTATGCATGTAAACACTGTCACATACACACAGACAAATATATATCGCATACACTTAAAATACACAAAATTGCGCCATTTAGTGGCCATAATTGTTTTTATTATTATTGTTATTGCTGCTTCTAAATATTGTGATATGTGTAAGCGAAATTATTGTTATTTGCCTTCAAGGGATAGCAATTGCCTTTTTTCTTTAAGTTCATTTTCTTCTCATTTTTGCAATCTTCTTGTCATATCTATACTTTTTGCAATTTGTATTCAAAATGATAATGACAATGATTACAATCCATTGATGTATATATATATATATATATATATATATATATATATATATACATACATTTACTTCGATATACAAATGTAGCCTAAAGTTAGTTTAATTAAAATTTGGTATTAGAGTTTGTAATTTAAAAAAAGCATTAAAAACAAAACAAAACAAAACAACATTATAATTTTTATTAAAAATGTAAAAATTACGAATTAATTAATTACGAAGTTTCAAAAATAATTAAATTACCAAATTAACTTCCTAATTAACGAAATAAATTTTTTTAATTTTAAATTCATTTCCATTTAAACAATTAATTAACGAAATAATTTTTTGGCTACTTAAAGAGTTTTAATTATGGAAAAATTTAAATAAAAATAATAAAAAGGACTACAAAGAACAATATTGCACATCCCAAACTATTCTACTCTACGTTATGTAATGCAATTGTTATAGAAATGTTTCAAAAATTCAAAAAGGAGAATGAAAATTATGTAAAGAATATGACTAAATTCATTTAACTGAACTTTATATGCAAACATCAAAATTTACAAAATTATTTTACGGGTATGAAAAGGAATGAATTGAAATTGCAGTAAAATAGTATAACAATGAAGAGTTATGTAAATATGTAATTAGTGTACAACAAAGATAATAAATTGAATAAAAAAATTATATTCTTGTTTTTACATATTTCAGCAAAGCATTAACCAAAAAAAGGAAAAGAAAAAAAGCAAAATAAGAGACAACGAGTTAAAATGTTTTCAAGTCTCTGTCGATTATTTCAATTTAAGTATTCTGAATTGTTTTTTCTTTTTTTTTTTCTGTAATTTAATATAATAATACATTATATTTTGCATAGAATTCAATTTCAATTTCAAAAATTTTTTTGAAAAACTTGAGGGCATTTTCAAATTTTTAACATTTTAAAACAAACCACAAACCAACAAAACACATGTAAAATATTTTGTACAAAAGTGCAATGGTAACATAATAAATGCAACAACAATAGCAACAACATCTCTAATAATTTGCTGGTTTACACCTCATATATATTTTCATATATGTAGACTTTATCAATTTTCATATATACATATTTCATTCAATTGTCAATTAAATTTGAATAGTTATTTGAACAACAACAGCAACAACAACAACAAATCACTTAAAGAAATAGCAAGAAGCAGTTTTGAAAGGAGCGAGAAGGTGCCATTAATTTATAAATATGATTAGACTGTCTTATAGTCTGACAATCTGACATTCAGCTTGTGTTTATTTAGTTTTTCTATTTCGTTGATGATTATAAAACGGCAAATATAATAAAAACGTTTGAGTTTGCTTGGTTTTTATATTATTTTTTTAATAGTCCTCTTCTTAAATGTTTAAATTGTTATTAATTACATTCCTTGTTGTTGTGCACATGGGTTTACTATTATTCTTATACTCACACAACTAATTTGAATCTATATGTAGTATGCTATTTTCTGCTACTTAAGAATGAAAATTTTCTAAGCATTAACAAAATGTTTCATATTGATTTTATTGTTTCATTTTGGATTATTGGGTTATGATTTCTGTATTTTCTTATTGAACTAGCATTTATACAATGTGTTACGTAAATAAAGCTTAACGTCCATTTCATAATGTGTTAATTAACACTAAAAGATTAAGGAAAAAAATACACAAAGAAAAAGTAAAGCTTTACTGCGCCAATTTTTTTCTTTGTTTATGTTAACTGAAATATATAAAGTGAATTATAAAAAATTACAACAATAGCAACAATAAAATTTAATGTTATTAATGTTATTTGCTTTAAAGAGACCTAAAAATCCGCCAAAAGATTTGAGAAAAGTAAAGAAGCGCAAATGCAAAAAAAATTTTCATTCTGGACAAAAGACTTAAGCAAGAAACTTTATTTTTTTATCGTAAATATGTATCTAACATATTAACAAAATAAAGTTTATTTGAAGGTAATGCTGCTTTTCGGTTCTTTCCTTCTTCCCCTTTTCATTTGATATAAAAGCAAATTGAAAATTACATTTCAATTTTACATACTTAATGATCAAATTTAAACTCTAAAGTTAAAAAATTGCCAGTATACTTGATATTAATGCGATTAAAGTGTCCATAATGCGTAAAAAATATATATTGCATTCTAATAAGCATAATAAACGTTTAAACATATATATAAGCAACTAGTTGGGTAAGTAAATTTTCAAAAATAAATCCTCGAACATACAGAAGACAAAATATTATAACACCATGTTATGGATGACAATTTCAAGAAAATTTTATGTGATACAATTTGATGCGGCTGAAAAAAGGCAACATTTTAATTATCTAAATGACAAACAAATAATGCTCGTACATTTTTGAGAGATGTGACAGAAATAATGATATAAAAAATAAAATTAAATATATTTTATAAAAGATATATTTTGTTTGTTTGTCTATCCGTCTGTCCATCTGACTGTCTGTTTACATATCTTGAACAAATATTTATATAAAATTGTCAACCATTAGGAACCACTAATAACAACACAGCAGCAGCAACATTTAATGACAACATTAACAAACAAAAAAAGGAAAAAACAAACAAATAAATCTTTAATCAAATGGCTTTTTTTTTGCTGTCATTCGATACAGTTAAGTACGATTTCTTACTTTAGTTTCATTTGCTAGTTTGCTAGTTATTAGTTGGTTCGTTGTTAGTTGTTGATTGTTGTTTTTTCTTCTTGTTACATTGGTTAACTTTAAAAGACTTTTGATATATCATAATATTTTAATGATTTCTTTATTTGTCAGTCACACATTTCTTTCAAACTAATTGAAATTTAAAACCAAACCAATCTAGTTTTTTTTCTTTGCTACAAGTAATAGAAAAAAATGTATATTCAAATGAAAACGAAGTAGTAACAACAACAATAAATCATATAAATGCGCCACAAGTTTCTAATACACTTTAATGTAGATCAATTTTTAATGCATTAGATCACGCGAATTTTAAGGCAACAGGAGTTCAGACATTTGTCTGGATGATTTAAAATCCAAGTATCTTTCATTAAAGCGATTTAAATATATTTGCTTGTCCATTTAAACAAAAAGAAGTGAATTACCATTTAAAATGAGTTACTTGTTAGATCACGCCCCCTTTCCCCATATAAATTTTTTGTAATATTACAAAGACATAAGAACTTACAATTTTTATAAATCACTTCTTCTAGGCAATAATATATTTTGTACTTTCCAGTAGTGAATAATCAACCATGACCATAAACCTTCTTCATTTTTCTTTTTTAATTTAACCCTTTTTTTTCTTTAATTTAACTTTTTTTTATCAATTTTTTGTAATGCTTTTTAAGCAATATGTTGTTATTATAATTATTGTCGTCGTTGTTGTCGTTGTTGCTAACAAGATCGATAACTTGCTGTCACATTAAGAGTAAACTAATTATGATAAATATAAAAGAAATTTATACCACATGTGGTATTAAACCTCGGGCCTGATTGAACACATAACACAACAGCAACAATTATTCCAATAACAATAAGAACAACAACTGATGACGATGACGACGACTAAAATTTTTATATTTATTTATTTTGTTGCTCGGCATAGTGCGAATGCAGAGCCCAATGTCACGTAAGGCAATCACAAATCACAAATTGTAACAGCAGGAACATTAACAATAATAGCAACAGCAACAACAACAACAATACCAACAAACATCAAAACGTAAATAATTACATTTATAAACAAAAAAAGAGAAAAAAAAAAGCTAAAAATTAACAGAAAATGTTAAAAACACACGCATACATTTAGCTATTGCAATTGTTGGTGTCATTTTTAATTTTGCTGCTGTTGCTTGTGATATAAGGACAGAAAGAAAGAAACAAACTTCTTGCAGCTTTACAATGTTTTTGCTGAACGAAACATATGTAACGGTTTAACGGTTCATACACTAGTACTACTACTGCTGCTGCTGATGCTTCTTCTTCCCTTTCTTTTTTCCTTGCATTTACATAAACTTGTATCGTCAAACATGTACAAAAAATTAATAATAAAAAAAGTAATAATACAAACCAAAACAAGACAGAGAAGAGAGAGAGAGAGAGAGAGAGACAGAGATAGAAAAGAAAGAATTAAAGAAATGAGAGAGGCGAGGTAAAATGTAGTGCAAAGCAAATATAATAAACTGGTTGTATTTTTACTTATTTTGTATGTATATGTATATACGTTTATGCGTGCGTGTGTATGTAAAAAAAATATTGTATAGCATTTAAATATTACATTGGATAGTATAAATGCGTGTGTACTTGCACGCAAGTTTGTATTTTAGTTATTTGAATTTGAAGAGTTGCTTGAATGAATGAGTGTCTGGATGGATGGACAAATAGACGATAAATGGACGACACGATGAATGAATCGGTTGGAGAAAGAGAAAGATTGCATGAATTATTCAAAAAACTGTGTTTTTAAAAAACTTGTTCAGAACTAACTTCACATACTTTGATATACATACTGGGATACAAACATATATACATGCAAAACGAACTTATAAAAAATGTTAAATTAAACAGCAACAATAATAATAATAATAATAATAATAATAATAATAATAATAATAATAATAATAATAATAATAATAACAAGAACAACAAGAACAACAAAATACAAAGAATTAATAAAATACATAAAATTTACATTTTTATGTATGAATGCGTATGTATATAAATGTGTGTTTGTGTTTGTGTTCGTGTGTATATGTGTATGTGTCATATATAGTTTATTTCTATTAAGTTATTAAAAACATATTAAGTTAAATTAATCTGGCGATGTTAAGAGATGGCATAGAGTGATGAATATAAAAATTATAAAATATTTATGATGATGAAAACATCAAAATGATTTAATTGTTGTAATTGTTGTAATAATTGAAATCGAAATTTTAAAGAGGAATCAGCAAAAAAAGAAAAAGAAACTAAACAAAATAATATGTAAGAGCAGGCTACATAATAATAAAAACAACAACAACAACCGCAGCAAATGAAACAGCTGCAGTTAAAGCAGAAGTAACAAAAAAATCACACCAAATAGTTTGAATATAGTTGAATCATCATTATCATTATAAGAAGCAACAAAACAAATAATAGCAACAGCTACAGCATCTCACCATCAGCATCTTACTAGCAGCAGAGAGACAACCTTAACCTCAACGTCAAAGCATCAAAGCATCGTTCAGCCTAAACATAATAATAAAAATAATTTATTATACCGGAAACAATGACCTAAAATTACAACCCTAACAACAATATCACCAATACAAATATACACATACATATTCACATATATTATGGTATTATGTTATACATGTAAACAAGGATGCATTAATATGAAACGAGTACAAAGTTATTTAAGTGCCTGCACACTTAACGCAATTTATACCAAAATATTGATTACTACTACATTCCTTAATTAGAATTTTATGAACCTAGTGGTTCATAAAATGATAAATAATGTCCTATGAACCATAGGACATTATTATAACTTACCAAAGATTGAATGAAAACAGTGGCGCACCAATGTAGATCAATTCTTAATTTAATGCTTTATTTTATAGAGTCTTTGAAAATGCTTTTCTTATGCAACGAATCTTTTCATAAAATAAATATGCCGCTAATTTTTGACTGATAATTTTATGTAATAAGTATTAGATAATTATTACACAGTCAAACTTATATGCAGATGTAATTACTTTTCAAAAATAACGAAAAAACTTATTAGTAAGACTTTTAATTGTTATTTTTGTCATTTAAATATCATTAGAATAGAATTAAGAAGGAAAAAGAAACAAAAAAGCATAAAAAAATTAAGCAGCAGCAGCAGCAGAAATAATGCCAACACATTATGTCAATTGCACAATCAAATTACAAATAACAGACAATGCTGACGTGTGATTTTTAAACACAAAACTTTTGCCTATTAAGAGAAAAGAAACAAGAAAAAGGCATGAATGAATAAATAATGTAAAATTTTATGGTACAGCCGACTCATTAATATTCTGCATTTTGTTAACTGGAATGTTTAAAAAGCTCATAAGATGAAAGATAATTTAGGATGTCGAGAAATATCAATTTTATACTCGACAGTTCATTTATACATTTTCCATAGTTTCTTTCCAAAGTAAATCGATTCTAATAAACAATTAACAATCCAATTCAAAATTACACATATAACTTTCTACAAATTATTTTGATTTCTGATTCTAATTTCTAATCTTAACTCAACAAATGGACAGACGGTCAGACATACTTAATTTAATTGAGTAAATGTTTATAAAACTTAAATCATTCTGGTTAATACAATTCTCCACATAAACTAATTATACTCTCTGCATTTTAGAGTGCCACAAGGTACAATAACGACGCCAACAAAAACAATCAATCAAAAAATGTAGGCGTAAAAATTATACAATAAAATGATTTGTTGCAAAGAAATATGAAACCACGAATGCCGTTATTTATAAATCCATACATAAATTATTTGTGGCTTACGAAGTGTACGTTTGTTTGCATGTGCAACACCACAAACACATACATATGCTATTTAGTATGTAATATTTTAAATGATTTTTTTTTAATTTTTTTTCTCCTTATTTTTGTTTCTTTTTTTTCTTTTCTTTTTTAATTTTTAACCTTGAATTTTCTGTTTATACACTTTTGTTTCATATACAAAATGGTCAATAAGTTTCAATTTAATGGTCAATAAGTTGAAAGAAAAAATATTAGTTAATTTGGCCTTTGTGTTGGAAAAACTTTCTGCTTCAATGCCTCAATAGAATTAGAATTTAAAAATGTTTAAACGGCATAAACAGATGGTCCTAAATTTGATTAACATTATTGAAAATAACTTCGGCATATATTTTGCATACATTTTAGAAAAATCTTGAAAAAAGAAACTAAAATATTTATTATACTTAATTATGATAAAATGATAAAATCTCTTTTACGAAACATTTTAAAATTATGAATTTTCTTCATAATAAGATTTACTTTTTTCAATTGAAGCATGACAAAATGAACGTAAACATAATCTAAGCATACAAATTTTTAAGCCCACGTTTATTATAATTAGAAAATATCTATTTAATTTTATTAATAATTGTTATTGCTATTATTATTACTTATTGTAGGGTATATCACTTAATCATAAAAATAAACAATCAAATGATCTATGTTATGACATGTTATGTTATATATGTGTATGTATATGAATTATATATAGTAACTCTATAAAGTAACCTGTTTCAATAATGTTAATTGTGCATGTCTAATTGGCTACACCAGTTTAAAAGAAATGCTTATGTATATTTATTTAGGCATCAATCAATGCCTTTGATGTTTGTAATGTATATAAAAAACAATATGCAAATTAAATTACATGTAAATGTAATGTACATAATGTACTCCATATATCTATATATACATATGTATATACATATTAACTTAGTCATGTCACAGTCATCAAATGTTTACATATATTGAACATTGAAGAGTAAATAGATTGCATGTTATATGTTTTAGTAGCTGAGCATTAATTATGATGATGATGATTATGCCAGTTTTATATAAACAAGAAAAAAAAAATGGTAGAAGAAGAAGAGGACAATAATTGATTGTGTTCATTTCTTTTTTTTTTTATTTCCTTGTTTGCTATGTTTTGTTTTCTAGCTGTTCGTTTTTTTTTCTGCCTTTCTTTTGTAAAACATATTTACTCTGAAAACTAGTTCCTTTTATGTTAAATCTATTTTTATAAATTACTAGTAATTATTTATATTATTCCATAAATAATAATTTTGATTTTTGTTTTTAATAATTTAAATCTGTTAAAGAAGTGGTAAGGACCACTTCTTTAACAGATTTAAATTATTAATTAAACGATTTTAGTAATTTCTTAAAACTTATATTTTTGACAACTCATTTGAGCGAGCAATTCTCTAGTACTTTAATTTTTTCAATGTTTCTCATTTCATTAGCATTAAATGCCCATTAAGGACTACTAAAAATGATATAAACACCATCAGAGGCGGCACTTTAGATATCAACTTTTTATACCTTTATAAATATTTTATAATAATAATAATATTTTATTTTATATTTTTTTTTTAATTTTATACCTTTATAAATATTCCTAAAGTACTGTGAAGAACTTTGATATACATTTCCTACATGATAAAGTCTTACCTTTCGAAATAGATCTGATTGCTTGCCTTTAATTTGCCCAAAAGTACTCTTTTTTTAATAATTCAATTCTAAATTGAATTATATTTAATAAATTAATAGTTACGAAAGCTTTAAATTTAGTTTGCAAACATTTAAAATATCAAAATCAAGAAGAAGAAGAAGAAGAAGAAGAGGCAAAATATGCCACTTTACCAAATGATTGGAAATTACCATAAATCTTCAAAGAAAAATTGAATACCATTAAATGTTTCCATAGATTATTTCTACCAAAAATAAAATAAAAAACCAAAAAAAAAAATCAAAAATAAAAGACTTAAAAAACAAACACAAGAACAAAACGAAGTAAAACAATTTAAACACGCAACCTGTCAACAAAATTATACCATAGATTAACTCTAACACCAATATTATCTAATAAATGCTTAAAGACAAAAAAGAATATTAAAAAAAAGTAAAAATCCGCCACGGATGCAGATACACACACACAAACAAAAAGCATGCCTATAATATAACACAATCGAACAACAATAATAAGAAGTTATTATTGACAACGAATTCTGTTTACCATTCGTCACGTTTTCATATACTTTTACATATAAAATAATCTAAATATAATAAATAAAGTTAGAATTTTATAATGATTAAGTAACAATCTATTGCTATTTTCTTTATTTACATAGTTTTATTAAAATTTGAAAAAAAAAATAAACAATTATTTTATTATTAATAAATCAATAAACAATTGATAATTTATTATAATTATAAGTTTATTTCTTTTCTTTCCTTTGGTCTTCTGTTTTACACAAATATTCTCAGTACTTAGGTTTAACTTTAAATTGGAATTTTATTTTAAGTCAATGCAAATGTCTATTAAAATTTAAATGTTTTATAGAATCATTTTATTTCAATTCAGAACTGATAATTCATTCATTTGGAATTCACACAATCGTTTTAATTTTTTCATTAATGGATGCCAATTTTCTTTTAGCGTACTTAAAACCCTCTTTAGTTTTAAATTTGTATTCTTTAAAATTCAATAAAAGTAATACAAAATAAATGTTGCTTTTATTTTAGCATGCCTTGACTTAAGTAGATACATAAATATTCCATTGAATGTATAAAGTGTCCAGATATTACCAGGGTAAGTAAGAGAAAACAAAGATGATAATGTTGATGGTAGAGACAAACAAAGCGAGACAGAGGCAGAGATATCGAACCCTCAAAAGCAACAGCGAAATAGTTAGAGACAGTGATGGTGGTAGCGAGAAAGAGAAGAGAAGAGAGAGAGAGAGACAGAGAGAGAGAGAGACAGAAATATTAAAATAAGTTAAGGTAATTGTTGTTGTTATTATAATTTTCATTGTTGCTATTGGAGTTGTCTAACGCGATTTGGAAGACCTTTTCAACTTAAGTCATAAATTTTCTGTTTAATATGTAAGAAAAATTGCACGTTAATTTTTTTTTGTTTTGTTTACAATTTTTTCGCGTATTTATTATTGTTGTTGTACATTTTAAGGTACCAAAAAAAATATTACAACAAGAACAATAACAATAATAATGATACACAACTCAAAGAGTTACATTATTTTATAAAGTTTATAAATGGTTTGTGGGCATATAAAACAAAAACAAAAACAAAAACAAAAACAATAACAGCAATAACAACAGCAAGAGCGTGTAATTTATTCGTGCAATGCATTTTTTGATCATTATTATTGTTGCAATTTTTTTTACAATTTGCTTTATTTATTTCTATTCCTCCATTCTTTCCATCATTTTTCTCCCCAATTTTTGATTTTTTTTTTTGTTTTTGATTTCTTCTATTTTGCCTCTTATTGCTTTCTGCAAAATGTTATTTTATTTTTAACTTTTTTTTAGTTACTTTTTCTCGGCCTAAGTTCACTTTCATTTTTTACATCATGTTTCTGTATATGAATGTATGCGGCAATGCCTGATCGACTCCGTAAATGAAATCTGGTTTCATTTTTATCCTTTTCCCCATTTGATCTAACAATTTTTCATTTTATACCAATTTTTTCGACTTATTTCTCTTTGGTTTTCTCTTTCCTTTTGTTATTGTTCTTGTTTTTATTGTTATTGCTGTTATTTCTTTGTTTTTGTGATTACATTATGGTAATTTTTGTATTTTTATTATTATTATAACTATTGTTGTTGTTGTTTTTCTATTTTTCGCTTCTTTTTGCTTTTTTTGTTTTCTTAAACAAATGTTAGATAAAAGTGTCTGTGGTATATAAATGCAGTTCATTTAGGTTAAATGGGTCACGATTTATTTGCTTAGAAGAATAACAAAAGAAACGACGACCAATTGATATATATAACAACAACAACAATAAAACAAGTAATATTTGCAAAAAACCTTCCATACACATTGAAATGACTGCAAAGAAAATGTATCCAAAGAATGAATAAAATAATAATAATAATATTTATGTTATTAGACAAAAAAATAAGGTGAACTATAATTTTAATACAATTGTGCGTTTCTGTGGCAGCAAAAAAATATAAAAAATGAAATTCACCAAATTTAACAGAGTGAAGTAAAACGTTTTCAAAAATTTAGAATTATTTCTTTTTGCTTTTTGCTTTGTAAATAAAAATTAGTTTACGTTAATGGCCTGCATAAAAATATTATAAAATTCATATGCAGATATACATATACAGCACAAACGCACACACATATTATATAAATTATCTGTATTTTTTAAGGTATATTAACAAAAAGTTTTTAATATTTTATTTAAGTTTTCATTATTTTTCATTATACAGTCATTTTGTTACCAATTGACCTTTTTGTCACCCTCTACTTAGCTGAACATGATAATCGTTATAGCACATATACACACATACATACACATATATTACATATATAAAAATGAAATGCCAATAACAATTCTAGTAAACGATATTTTCAAATACAAAATTTAATTTGTGCTATTGCTGATAATGACGAAATTTATGCCCTACATGGCTCAGTAAATGTAAACTCAAATCTCAAAGCAATTTAAGAAAAATGCAGTTAATAGTAATTGATTCCGAATAAAGAATATAAATCTACCCTTTCAATTGAGAAATACTAGCTCAACTTGAGGCACAAATGTCCGAGGCAGCTTTCAATAGAGGCCGTGAGCTCTACAAGATAACATTGAAAATGTATTTTTATCGCTATAAATGGTAACCTTAATCGTGTTATTTTTCACACACATTTTTTTCGCACACATTTTTATATACCTGTCAATCCGGATTTTATTCTTCTAAAGAGTTAATATAGAAGTTTTAAATTGGCAACAGGTGATGATAATTCTATAAACAACAAATAATAGATGCCAAATTTAGCTTAAAATGGTGCTAAATGTAAAAAGTTATCATCGTATAAACTGAACCATCTGCCCATCTGGCGGAGCATTGTCTTTGGCAAATAAAAAATATGGTAGAGGGCCAGCACTTTTAGTATCACTTCCAACGCGTTTTAGCTTAAAGAAAATTTTATGTAAAGTATTTAGAAGCTCACTATTAAACAATTAAACAAATATTACTAATAAATTTTTTCGAACGGCTTCAATTGTAATAATTTTTTTTTTTTTTTTTTTGGAAATTTCCAATTGCATCGTTAGGATTTGACGTGAACACAAAGTACTTACCATAAATTAATTAGAGTGACTTAAATTTGCACGTACATGGAAATGGTTCTTTTTTAAGACTTACATTGTCAAAATTATTGTCAATTGTTTGTATGTCTGTATAACTCTGTCTCATATTAAAATGACTAGTAATAAAAATAATAATAATAATTACGCACACATCAATAGATAAATGTATATATTTAATGGGAAGACATGATTTCATAAGTTAAGTGATTTTTTTGTGGTTAATATTTACTGACATTACATTTTCAGTTTATGTGTTTCATTTACATGTACAAGGTCTACCCTTTAAAGGGTTGCGAAATATTGATGATTTACTCTCGATCTTACAACGTCGAATTGGAATAAAATATTGTATTGGATTAATTACTTTAATTTGTTTTAATTACATGAATATCATGAATGAAATTTTCCATTTGGAAGTAAATTTCGTCTAAATTGTAAATTTCTTGTCTTTTAAGAAATCCAATAATATAAAATAGAAAAATAAAAACAAGAAAAACTGCATAGTTCTTTCGACTCACCATGTCTAAAGATAATAAAACATCCAGATGTTACTTACTAAACCGCATACGCACGTTACTACTAAATATATAAAAATGTGTATTCCATTTTAGTTTTTTCTTTTTATGACGTAACATTTGATTATATTTCATGTCATTACGGTCACACATCACTAATTATTTGCAGACATTACAAAAATAAGAGCAAACTTTTGTTATTGAAACAGAAAAAAAATGTATCATAGTTTGTTGAAAAAATTTCAATTAATTAAATTCTACATCGTTTAAGATTAATTTTTATTATTCAAATTGCATTTCTCAATATCCATTTATATAAATTTTTTATATAATACATATCATTTGGCATGAGAATTAATATTAATTAATTATATTTGAAAATGTGAAACTCTTCAACAATACACTACCTCGCATGATTTATTCGTAAGCTTAACAACTATCAATAATGGAATAAGTTCACTGAAATTAAATGAATTTTAAAGTATTAAAATTTTAAGAATTTCACTTTTTTTCTTTTAAGAGAACTGCCTTGTGGAGTGTTTATATATCAAATACCTATATCAAAGAAATATTTGAGTGATGAGTGTTTGAGATTTTGTCTAGACCAGAAGTAATTTGCTTAATTTTATTTCATTGTGGTAAGATTTTATTATTGTTGTTATATTTCTTCTTTTTACCATAATTTACAACCAAAAGCAATGCCTCAACAACAATAATAAGAAAAATAATTATCAATTTCCTAATGATATGTAAACATTATGTTATTATTTTTATGTTACTTTTCTTATTGTTTTGTTAGTCCAGTAACTTAAACAGAATGAAAATATAATGTCGTTACTGGTTAAAGTAACTTTGTTTTTTATTATTGTTGGTGCTTTTATTATTAGTATTATTATTATTATTATTATTATTATTATTATTATTGTTAGTATAATTTCTTTTAATTTTGTTGTAGTGTACTTTTTTGGTCAACAGTAAAATTCAAAAAATCTTTCATCTCTATCATTACATCTCTAAACGCTCTCTCTCTATCTTTACCATTGCCTCTCTCTTTTACTCTCTCTATACAACTATCGATTTCATTTTTTTATATAATAATAATACAATGATGATTATAGCTTTATCTATTTTATATAAAGATAAATATCACGTACAACCAAAATATAATATTTTTCTATAGCCTTAAGCCATTCTTAGGCATTTTGATTTTCATTGGTTCCTTTTTTTCACATTTTCTGCTCTTTAGTTTGCTTTAAACATAGTAATTTCCATTTAATGATTTCTTGATGTTATATTATATTGGATTTTATACACATACACATACAAGCACATATATATATATATATATATATATATATATATATATATATATATATATATATGTATATATATACGCATTATATGGAGTGGGTGGTGGTCGCGATACATTTTTTAGTTTCTTATTGGCTACATAATTATAAAGTGAACTTTTTTTTTTACTTATGCAAGTCAACCAATCAAGTTGTATGGTTTACGAACTCTTTCTCATTATTCTCTCGCTTCTTCTATCATATTTTCTATATCTATGTTATGGATTTATTTCACTTTTCTTCTATTTTAGCTGATTAGAAATGAGATGATTTTTAAAAAATTATTGTGCTATGAAAAATTATTAGGAATTAATAGAACATAAAATAACATAATAAAACATAGCACAATATGCATGCTGCACAATAACATAACATAACATGACATAATGTCTCATTACATAATATAATGTAACGTAACGCAACATAATGCAATATAACATAATTAACTTTTTTGTGTCCTTCGAAACAAATGCCATTTATTTTATTATTATAACAGTTTTGACATCTTTATCTCTAAGAGAATATAGAAACGGTTTTCTTTTTTTTTTTTGATCGTGGCAAAAAAAAAATAATAAAATAAACAAAGTAAACCAACTAAAAGTTGAAAATGTACAAATTGACATTAGAGACATTTAATCACAAAAAAAAATTTTTTATATACATTAATATATTTATATATTGTTATCTATGTTTACGTATGTATAATAAAATATTAACAGCATATTAAATATATCATGCAAATACATTATAAAAAATGGCCAACAAACATGCAAACCGCTTTGTGCACTCAACTAAACAATATAACGACAAATCGCAATAATAACAAGAACAATAATAATAACAATACAACAACAACAAAAACAACAACAACAAAAAAAATAATAATAATAATAATAATAATAATAATAATAATAATAATAATAATAATAATAATAATAATAATAATAATAATAATAATAATAATAATAATAATAGTCATCACAGCAAATACCATCAAATATGCAATATTAAATAACAATACGTTTGTTGTATTTTTATTATTTGCCTTTATGTTTTTTTCTCTCCCTCTCTCTCTCTCTCGCTCTTCTTTAGAATGGTTAGCCTTGCTTGTGTATGTAAGATGATAACTTATAGAAACAACATTTTAATTTAAAAATCAAAATAAATAATTAACTGTGTGTGTACATTTATATGTATTAGTATTTGTAATTTGTATATAAAATTATTATAATGCAATTCATTGCCATTACATTACACTTTTTAGATGTATTCAAAATCATATATATTTAGATGTGCAAATGTGTGTGCGTGCATGTTTAAATTTATGTGTGTTATTGAAATATATTTTATCTATTTTATAATAATAGTTTATTATTATTATTTTGTTTTAAAGTGTTGTACAATATTCTCATAATATAAATAATATAAATGCGATGATTTCCAAACTTTATAATTTTACGGTCACCTACAAGTTAACAAAAAAAAAAAAAAAAAAAAACCAAAATTAATATAAATTAATAGCGTCCAACGAAAATATGAAAGGTTATTACTGAGCAATAACAAAAGTTTAAAATGAAGGAAAGGAAATATTTGTCAGGCCAAAAATATATAAAAACAAACAAAAATATTCCCTATATATAAAATAATGCATAAAATTTAAACTGCTTTAATATAATGGATGACCTTATTTATCCTGCCCAATATGTCCACGCAAAGTCTAATGCTAAGAAAAAAATCAATATTTGATATTTCTTTTCTATTGTTAAAAGACACATAACGTGTGGCGCGTCCAGTGGTTTGGAAATCACTAATATAATATATTAGCCATGTAACGACATATAAGTGAAAGAGAGGGAGCAGAGGAGACAACAACTATTATTATGGCCTCTAGGTAAAACATTTGAAAAGCCGTTTGTTACATAAAATAATTGATGTTTAAATTTATAAGTTTATATACATAGATATATATATATATATATATATATATATGTGTGTGTGTGTGTGTGTGTGCATGTGTGTGTAAGATTATGTATAAAAAATGTTAAAAGAAAAATAAGCAAAAAATTTCTTCACTCAGTCGTTCATTCATTCAATATAATAAATAAAATCAATGTGCATTCAGATTTTCAAATTCAAAATCATATTTTCCCATTTCTCATATTCTGTGTGTTGATCGTTGTAGAAAATCACAAAAAAGAGATGTGAAAATTATTACTACTCTTTCAATCCAATGACTCATTAGATGATGTTTTAGTATTTTTAGTATGAAATAAAAACGCAGCACGATAGCTAAAAGTGTCATTTGTAATAGATAAAGGCAACAGAAAAACAATAATTTCTATAAAATTATATATTTCATAAATTGCCCATAATATTAACAGATTTTTATATATAATCAATTTATCTTAAGAAAAAAATATAGTAATAACTTTAACAACATTATTTGACCTTTATTTAAATAAATCTAACAACAATAGAAAATGTTATTGTAAGCCTGAGAGTTAAAACACTAATCAAATGAAAAAAAATTATTATTTTATATAAATGGAAATCCCCTCCATTACGATTCATTTTAAATTTTTGTATACAATTTTGCAATTTCGCGAATTAATAAAAAACGGTTAGTAAACCAAATTTATAAAGGTTGAAAATCTTTTTGTAATATGGCGGTTTATATTCTAAATGTTTCAAAAAAAATCTTTCTGCTTAGAAATGTTATAACAAAAAAGTCAGGATGATAAAAAGGTATGTAATTTTTCAGTTATATTAAAGAGTTTTCTAATAATTTGTACCAAACTTGATATATTTATTAATTTGAGACTTTTTTTCCTTAAAAGAAAGATCAAAAATTGTAAATTTCTCAATGCAAAAACATTTTTTTGTATAGCACTTTATTTAAGAACTCATCGCAATAATTATCTTTTGATCAAAATAACATCCATGTGCCAAATTTTCATATTATTATAAGTCGAAAATTGCAATCTATAATTCGATAAGATATTTATATGGACAGATATTAAATTAAATCGATTCAGAAAAGTTAAATCGAAATTTCACCAACTAACCCAAATAACATTCTCAAATATTTCTTTACCATTTTGTTTAAGTACATTTAAAGTAAGTAAGTACATTTAGTTAAATATTCAATTTCTATATTTAATTACAATTAAATGACAAAAAATTAAAAAATTAATTTTTAGTGTTTGAAATTCAAGTGCAGGCTTGAAATAATGAAAGTCAAAGTATTTGAAATATCATTTATAACGCACGTGTTATTGTGTTAATGTCAATTAGAAACAATATATTAAAATTTAATTTAACTAAATATTGCTAATTATTAATAATTCTTAACACTGAGAGTGCGTATTTATGCTCATGTTGAAGATTTAAAAGTATTCAACCCACACAATATTAAATGTAATCACGATAAATACATATAAATAAATAATAACAAAGAAAATAAAATGAAAAAGCACAAGGCAAAACTGTGATAAGTCATAAATTAATAATAATAATTTGTCATAGCACATTTATTTTATTTTATTTTATTTAAATTGAAATTGAAATTAAAAAAAAATTATTATGCTTTTTCCAGTCACTCTAAAGTAATTTGTTTGTTTTTCTTTTTTCTCTTTCAAACAAACTTTAATCTAGATAATTATCATTGTTAAACGAAATTTACAGTTATATGAACAGAAAATGAACAGATTTAAAGTGAAATCAACTGAACTGAACTAAAATGAAACTGTATTATTATACAGTTATACATTATTTATTACATACAAAATGCAATTAGCATGTGAAAAAGAGACAATAGGAATAAGTATGCGTATACGTATGAGGGTAAGAATAAAATAGCAAATTAACATTCGGTATGATAATTAATGATTCGATTATATTGTTGATGTCATAAAATATTAAATTTTTATTGAAACAAGTGGCAGCAGAATAATAAACTAATAAAACTAAGAGTTAGTAAATTATTTACACGGACACCTACACATACATATATATATATATATATATATATATATATATATATATATATATATACATATATGTATATATGAACAAAATGCATTACAATAGCTGTATTCAATTTAATACAATTCAAGTCAAATCGTGTTCAATATTTTTAATATGTGAAGAAATATATTTTAAAATCGAAAAAGAAAAAAGATAACAAAGCAATTAAGAATTGCATGCTTACATTTCATTTGTGTAAAATATGGAAATATATAAAATAAATAAAATCATTTTGCAGTTAACTATCTGTCATAGAACTTTTCATTTGTATATGGATATATGCATACAAATTTACTTTATTTATTTATTTATTTATTTATTTCTATTCATTGGTTACATAATAATCTTAACAACTAATACAGAGAACAATACAATATAATACTTAAATTATAAAAATAACAGCAATAGTAATAAAAACATAAAAAACAAAAAATAACCAACAACAACAACCAAAATGAAAAAAAGCAAAAACAAACAACAAACAAAAAAAAACAAATATCAATAAGCTTATATATGCGGCACAGATATTAGTACAAAATATGAACCTATATGGGCCAACTAAGCATACTATAAAAAGCGTGATTACAGAAATGAGAAGAACGATGCCAAAAATATGCGTACTTACAACAGAAAAATTATTTGCGAAATATATTTTAACATATAAACACATTCTGATAAGTTGGCAACAAATTGGCAACAATTTGTTTTATACTCTTTTATCAAACATTTTTAATATATAACTGAATTTTCAGAGAATAGATATTTTCCACTAACTGAATTCTTTAATTTTAATTAGCACACTGATTTTTTTTTTTAGTATATGGCTTAAAGTGAGGCGAGCGAGGTGTTTGCAGCAATTAGACCGAATCTACAATAAATTTTCTACTTGTTTGTTTTATTATTGATTGTGCCTGATTATGTCTAATGTTACATGTAAATATTTGATATCTTAATAGTTTATTCTATATGACCATAGTTATGCATATACATACATACATGCAGAATAGTAAAAATAACAATAACATTAGCAAAAACAACACCACCACTAAAAACACTAACGATATGAATATTAATATTAATGAGATTACTTTATGTTGCACCGGTTTATACATACATGTATATATATATGCATGTATGTATGTGTGTATATATTAAGATAAATGGATAGCCAAATAAATCGTTAGATAAACTTATAAACATGTTAAAACAAAATTGAATGGCTTTCTTTATTCTTGTTGTTGTTTTATATTTTTTTTACTTTTGGTGCCTTTTAAATGCGCTTGCTCTTATAGTTAACTTTTGCCCTAAAACTCTCTATGTGTGTGTTAGAAAATCTTATCTAAATTTTTTTTCAACACCTTAAATAAATCATCATTAGTTTATTATATACCACAAAGTATGCATACATATACACACATACATATAATAACATAAAATTGAACACTTATTCGTCAAATGTAATATTGGTAGCAAATTACACATAAGCAACAGCAGCAGCTGCAGCAGCTGCAGCTGCAGCAGCAACAACAACAACAAACATTGGATCTTATAAATCGTGTATGCGTATGTAATGCGTATCTATGTATAAGTGTGTGAAAACTCTATTATACAGTTATTTATAATCTTACTGTGTTTACTGCCCCGAAGGGCCACTTTGCTTTTTTTTCTTTTTTTTTTTTTTTTTGGGTTTTGATTCTGTTTACTGTGCAATATTTCAACATAAATCGCCTTAATTTATATTATCATTCATCTTTTTTTCTCTATCATGATCTTTTTCTTGCCAGCAATTTATGTATACGCACCTAATTTTAGGCCATACTTCATTGTAATCCAATAAATAGCGTTCATATATCACTTTGTGTAAGTGCATAATCAATATGAGCCAACTTGATATACACATATGTATATGTTGTGTATGTGTATGTATGTGACCAACTGTAAATTATTATTTATTGTATTACCAACAGGTTTAAATTTTTGTGCTATTCCAACCTACATAATGCATATATGGTAAGTATGTATGCATGCACTTTACGAACCGTTGAAAAGTTAACCGTTTTGCAATGTATACCCTGCAGATCTTTTAAGTATTTCTCGTATTTGCATTTTCTTTGTTGTTGTTGCCTTTTTTGCATCGGTCTAAATCTTTTACCTGATCTTTCATCTACTTAAGCGGATTTGTATTTAAACTAATACCAATATGGACATCGATTATTGCCATTATCATTAGCATCAGTATTAGCATCAATATCAGTACTGAAAACCGTCACCGTTCATCGCCACCATCACCATCATCACCAACATCAACACCAACACCAACACCAACACAGTCACAATCACCAATTGGTTGACAAATTATGTACGTAATCTTTATCCAGCTACTTGTTTACACATACATGTATACATATTTATATACACAAACGCTCATACTTATAAATACACAAATATTTCACTTAAAAATTCTATTTGATAATGATTTTCCTTTAAATATTTGATTTCCTTTTAATAGACTCATAAATTTAATAGGAGACAAATAAATGTAAAGAAAATCTAAGAAATTAAATATTTTTTAAGAAATTTTGGAAATTTTTACTAATTGAAATTGTTTTTTCCTTTTTTCAACAGAAATAACGGATCTTTAATAATCATAATGAAACATTTTGCAAGAATAATTTTTCGTGCTAAATCTAGTTCAATATAGTTCGCAAAACTGTGCTTTAATGTATGTAAAATAAATGCTTATAAATCGATCGTGCATAAAAATCTTTTTCTATCATTGATTTACTCACAATTTCAATTTGTAAAGTGTGTACGCTTTTGCTATCATTTGATTTCATGTTTTCCTTTAATGTTCATTTAAACAACATGTCAAGAATATTTGTCATTTAATTATAAAATGCGAAATATTTATGCTGTGACCATAATTTATAAACAGCCCAACACGTGTCGTTACCAGTTACTTACGTTTTATGTTGATCTTTGAGTTTCAATTTGCGGTAAAAGTCTGCAACATGTGTGTGTGAGTATGACAAAATCTAAATTGATCTGTGATTGTTTAAAAAATTTTTCAAAATTTCAAAGGGAAACTTAATGCTTATAACAATATTAAATTCTATGGCACTAAGGAAATTTTGTTTGAGATGGCGAGATAATGTATAAGAAATTATAGAAAAAATTGTTCTTATCATTTCTACTGTTCTTTTAATTTTCTACAATGGAAAAAAAATTCTTGTGATATCTGTAAAAAAAATTAATACAAAAATTTCTATTGTATTTTTTCACCTTTTTTTATCTTTTTCGATACCTTTATTCCATTAAAAATTGGTCATAACAATAACTGTAAAAGGGGAGTAGGAGCCTAAATAGAAAACAATCAATTGGTTATCTTCATAAAACACATGAAGGATGAAAATATTCTATGTTCGATTTCGAACCAGAATTGTAATAATTCAAGCATACATAAATTAATAATAATATAACAACAACAATAAATTAACCGTTTGCAATTAAGATTTAAATCACAATTGCATGGCAAGTTAATTAAAAATCAACATAAGACAAAGCAAAACAAAACGACCAAAAAAAATAATGCCAATGCCAATAACAAAAATAGTAACAGCAATCCTAATTATAATAACGGGAATATATATATATATATATATATATATATATATATATATATATATATATATATATGTGTGTGTGTGTGTGTGTGTGTGTTATGGGTTTATGTATAAGTAATGTATTTATATTTATTTGATTTCTTTTTAATGATAAAAAAAATAAATTTTCTATGTCGTTTATACTGGCTGACTAACTGACGGACTGACTGATTCATTGATTGATTGATTGATTACTGAACGTTAATACGACTTTTTGCAAAAGAGTTTATCCAATTATTTATTAATTTGTTGATATAAATTTTCGATAATCAACAAAAGCGGCATTGATTAAACATAACAATTACAGTGACAACAAAAACATCAACAACAATATTAATTTATAAGAACAACAAAATTAACTAATAATTAAATATATAGAGAAAAATATTAGAATTAATATTATAAGTAATTGTAATAGCACAAAGTATGCTTTACAAACACACACACAAACACATACACACACACACACACACACACACACACACACACACACACACACACACACACACACACACACACACACACACACTTATATATATCGCTTACTCATATATATTTATACACAACAGAAATTTTATAAAATATTAAGTTGTTGGTGTTGTTTCATGTCTGATCTGAAATTGAAATGATTATGAATTTATTTTCAAAAATGAAAATTAAAAATAAATGGTCAATGTTTAGTGACACTTTAATTATTATTGTGTTAAATAGAATAGTGAACAAGCAAAAGCAAAAAAAATAGCACAAAATAAAAACCAGTACAAAATTTAAAAAAAAAATTAAGAAAAACTTGCATAATCGTTGACCAACAAAAAATATACCAGTCGAGTGTAAAGGACAGACAGCGTAATATATAACGCAATGGAAAATCAAATAAATAAACATCTCCACATAAAATAATAATAATAACAATAAATAATAATAATAGAAACAACAACAAGAGCAACAATAAAAATAATATTGTATGGACGACAGAAATGATTACAATAAAATGATAAAGTCATACAATGTGACACTTGTTCTCTTATGGACTAAGGCAATTAAAACTACTACTAAAATAACAACTACAACAATTATACAATAAAACAATGAACCAAAGTTTTCGTTCAACTCAAAATGCATTCTTAAATTTCAGTTTTAATTTATATTTGTTGTTTTCATTAATCTTTTTTCTTTTCATTAGACTCCTTCATTTCTAGCCGCTTAAACTTGATCAGGCGACAAAATTTTTTTTTGTCTTTTTTGTTTTTTTCCTTTTTTTTTTTTTTTTGCCAATTTAGGCACAAGGCCAAATTTTTCCAAAGCGACAATTCCAATGACTTATAGAAACCATGAAACTTTCTTCAGATTTTTTTTTATTACCTTGTTTACATTAGTCTGCGACAAGAGCAATTGGCTTAAAGGTTTATCTTGTTAATTATTTAGCTAACATTACAATAGATCATTGTTTCAACCATTATTACACATAACAGCTTGAAGAGATAGAGATATAAGCAAAGCCTCAAATTTTCAGCCACTTCAAACGCAGTTATATCAAAAGTAATTAATGCCTATTCATGGAATGTTTTCGATCCGTCTGTACTTTCTACGGAGGTTTACTTTAAATGCAGACCTTTTTTCTAAGATTGGTATCCATAAACTTATTCATTTAACGTTTGAAGGTTATAAAATTTTTACATGTTTTACATGTTTGAAGGTTGATCTTATAAATTCAAAGGAGTGTATAGTCAATCATGCCTGTGACCATGTACGTATACAAAGTAGAAGACTTATTGACTTTATGCTAAATATTATACGGCATACCCTGCCTGCCATATGATTTCATGCCATGCCATGAATTCATATGCATTTATGTCTACATTTATATTTTCTATAATTATTTAAATTTTTAACGTTTCATATTTTACTTTTAATTCTTGTTTTTTCTTGTTTTCTTTTTATTTTTTTTTATTTTTTTTTATTTTATTAATTTCTTGTTTCCTTCGTGTTCGATAACTTTATGTTCATTTTATGTTAACGTTCACGTTAGATGGGTTTTATACATATGCGTGCAAATGACATTTTTTGTATGGCAATATTTGCAATATTTACTCTCAATAAGAATTAAAAATGTATTAAAAGTTTTTCTTTTTCTTACTTTTGGCAATATAAATGATTTAGTTTATCGGAGCATATATAATTAATTAATTAATAATAAATATATGGAATTCGTAATGATGACATTTAAATATTAGAATGTCAATGCTCAATTGATTCAAATCTTTATGCTTATTATTACACTTATAGAAACCAATAAAATTTCTCTATATCATTCTATCTCAAATTGTTAATTAATAAAAAAAAAATATTATGCCAAATTTAAGGTGATTTTATCGAATTGATAACATTAACACCAATCAATTCTATTAATTGTGAATCTTAAAGCGGTTCAAAACATTAAGCGAAGTGAGCCAAACTTTCTATATATGTTTAAATTAACCACATTAAAAATTATCCACAATAATCTTTCATTATGTGAAATGTAATCGCAATGATTACCCAATCATAAGCATTTTTCAATTATAAGTAACGAATTTAAACTAAAACTCAAGGATTTATCAAATATTATCAAAATAATTGCTAAAAAAATTGCTATCTATAGCATGATAAAATATTTACACAGATAAATATCAATTAGAAGGACGGTTAGATGGATTGGTACACTTTTTCAATAGAAAGTGGATTTGTCTCAATTGTGTCGAATATAAATGCACTTTCACAATATAAACAAAAATTCATAAGAAATGGAATTTTAAATGAACATCTCAAGCATTCGTTTTTCTTCATGCCAATTAAATTAATTTTCATTATGTCAACAAATCATAAATATTTTATAGGCAAAATTGGGAACAGTCTGATGTCCAATACAGCTTTAAGGCATATATATATATGTGTGTATTTAGATAATGATCATCAATATTAATATTTATTGATAGAGTGTGCTATTAAGAAATATTAGTTTTCTTCCTTTTTTAGAAAAATCGAAAAAAGTGTAATAAAATAATACAGAGAATGAGAGATAAATATTATAAAATTTATTCTGCAGTTTCACTTTAGTCTTTGTAATTGTCAATTAAATCCCCTCTACAATTGAAGAAACTAAAATAGAAAAAAATCACAAAGAAAATTAAATTACATATGATATATTTTTATGTTATATTAATTTAAATAACATGTACAGCTTCGGGCTGTACACATGAATATCAAATAAAAATTAATTAAAAGTGAAATGTATTGGAAAATATGAAATAATTAAAGTAAATAAGAAAAATTAAAAAATCCTTATTTGATCACAGTAAAATATTGAATCTGAAAATCACCGACCCATGAAATTTACATATGTAACTAATTTGCTGAACATAACTAATTTGTAGAAATTTCAAATTATGTATAAGAAATTTAACAAGAACACCACGCTTTAGGTATAAGAAACATCTTGAAAAAATTGCGCGATTGTAAAAATACAAATTGAAAATAAATATAAAAATATAAAAATATGAAAATAAATAATAAGTTCCATCAAAAATATTGATAAGAGTTACCAAGCTCAATTTTGTATATAAATAAATATCTATATGTAAAAAGTTGAACTCTGATATAAAACTAAATCAACATAATAAATATACATTTTACTTATAATTGATTAAAAGCCTTGTCAATGGTAAGCTTTCATCAACATAACTTATACTGTCAATCAGTTGTTGTCATCTGTAAAAGAACTATCTATATATAAATAGATAGATATAATAATTCGAACACATAACAGATTAAAATTCTTTTAAATTACTTGCTTAAATGCTTATTATGATTATTGAAACATTTGCAACACAAGTTAAACTCTCATTTTCTTTAAAAGTTATATCTATCAAAGAGTAAAGCCAAATATCAGGCCACAATTCATATTCACGATATGTCAATGTTGTGTTCACTATTATTAATACCCATTCAAGTATTAACGATTTGATAAGTTTTCCATTCGAAACTCAAAGCAACATATAAATACCACGCCTTTAAGTTGATTTCAAATTCTTTACAATATAACAAAGTAAAGTACATTGAAAAATTAATTGTCTTAAGCAAATATAATATTTTGCAGCAACAGGATTTTGTAACCACCAACGCCAATAAAAACTAACAAGATCTGATGATCAGCCTCGAAAATTATTATTGTTATTATTGCTATTATCAATCTAATCATAATAAATCGAAAAGCAATAACCTTACATAAATTTTGTAAATTTTGTAAAAAATATCTGTCAGTTCTTAATATTGTTACATTAAATGGCAACATAAATTGGATCAACAACCTGTTTTATCTATAGGTACACACATATCTAAACAAATACATAAACAAATGTAACAAATGATAAACTCGAACTAACATTAGATGGGTTACTTAAAAATGCTATCATCTTTGCTTCAAAAAAAAAATAAATAAATAAATAAATAAAAATATTAACCATCACTTATACACTTATATTACTCTATGAAAATAAAAAAAAAATACATAAAAACTAAGAAATAGAAAATGAAAAAAAAAACGTGTACATATTTTCTATTTTCTTATGACTTTTTTATACTTAATTGTATGCATTAGACGTTTCATTCGGGATAACGTAGATAATTTACTGCTTTAAGACACGTAAGGCGTCATTTAAAATTAAACAAGTTCGAATCTTATTTTACTCTTGAATCTCATCAACTATATTTTTCTATTCTTTCTTTTTATTTTGCTTTAAACATTTTTTTCATATATTTTATTCCATTTCTTTCTCTTTAATATGATCTCAATTATTCTTGCGCAGAATTAAATACGTCTTAAGTTTATTGTAATGTTTGCACATACTTGCAAACAAACTTGAGATATCATTAAATATTCATACGAAAATATTCTGGGCTATTATCCCAAATTTTAGAGTTTTAAGAATCTTACCAAAGCGACAAATATAAAAAACGAAATAGGAAAATCTGATTAACTGTTAGTTTTGATATCTAGTCAATGCTTCACGATTGCCTAAATTTTCCAAGATATAACACAAGCAGAATGCTTAAGTGGATAGTTCTTAAAGTTCTTTCTATCATAACAAACGCTTCCATGAAGACTTTAGTTCTCATTCAAAGCATTTTAAAGAATATCTTTTAAAATATGTACACGTATATGTATAATCATTCAACATTTAAACAACTTTAGATGTTAACACCATTAAATTACAAATCCTTACTCAATCAATTCTTAAAGCCTTTTTTTCTCTTAGTTTCTTTACATAAATCTGTCCGTTGGTCCAGAGGGCCAACCAGTCCCGAGGAGCACCTGCTTAACTGGGAGTGGCTCATGAGATGGTAATTGTTGTTCCGTTGTCATCAGAGCTCATCATGAGTCACGAGAGCAGATCCAAAGATTTAATTTGATTACACGGGATCACCAGTTTTAATATAGTCCATCGTGGTGATATTGAAGTTGGCTTCGTGGGGGCTGTGGTGCCCATATCGCGGGCGTTGCTCATTGCTTATGGTGCAGGATACCATTTCTCGAATAAAATAGGTAGCTAATTTAAGCTAAGCGTGGGAGTAATTGGAAGTCTCCGAATCTAGATACCAAAGATTAAGCCATGTATATAAGGTTCAATGCAGGCTTTAAATTGAAAGCTAGTCATGGCGGTAGCATGCACCCTGTGTGAATAACTCATTATGTACATTTGTGTACCATGCATTTGAGCCTTTACAGCAGGTATGCATGTAAAACACTCACTGCATTATCCGTCGGTCCAGTAATATATATCTGGCCACAATATCGAATTATTTACAATTGAAGTATTTGAAAATTCATTAACAATTAGATTACCTTACATTTTTTTTATATAAATATGTTGAATAAATATAGTTCTACATGTTACATAAAAATCTCAAGTGAAAATGTGAAATTGCATGATGCCTCAATTAAAGTCTAATTATTATTATATTGTCAACTTCCCTTGTTCAGTTATTGTTTGCCTTTTAATGTTTAGAAATCTTCAATTGTTGAATATTGTTACTGCTGTTGACGATGTTGACTATATTAACGGTATTATAGGTGAAAATTTTCATTTTTCTTCTTCTTTTTCATTAACTTGTACACTTAAAACTTCTTTTATTCTACTTAGATTGCTAAAATTATTGAGTAAGCTTAATAAAATTGTCGGCACACTTCCAACATTAATTGGCCTAACACTTTTTCTCTCTCTAACATAGCATAATATTGTAGTTTTAAATTATTATTAACTATTAAAATATTTATATGAAAGTTAGAACTGGTTACATGAATTCTTTAAGGAAATTTAAAAGAGTTTAACTTCTTTTTAGTCCTCTCCTAAATTTTGCTACGCTTTAGTGTCTTCTTCATAACATTCTCTGGCATGATGAATTTATACATATTTACTATTATATTACCATTTCCACGGTTAGTTTTCTGCTCTGCTGATCTAAAATTCATAAACAAATGTATTAATGTATTGCATAATTTTGTGTGTTAGTGTGCATGTGTGTGTAGGTCACTGTGTTAGAAAATATTCTAATGCAAGCATATAATTGCAACAATAATCTCAATTATTGTAATTTCAATTACAAGATGAAGGTGAAAGAGATGGAGAAAGATATTAAAATGGCAATTTGTATTAAAAAAAAATATGAAGTTTTTTCAATTTTTTTTTTGTGTTTCTTTTTAAAATTAAAATCTAAAATTATTAGTTTATAGAAATAATAACGGCCAATAATTAATTATGAATGGCGTAATAATATATAGCAATAACAACAGAAATTACAGCAATAACAATTTGATCGCTTTGATATTAAACAATTTTCATTATTGATTATTGCTTATTGATTACACGATAAACTAAATTAAACTAAAATTATAAGATTATGAGAAAACAAGTAAAAACGTTTTAATTAAACGTGGCCGACACAGGCAACTATGCCACAAAACTTAAAAGAACACTGAAATTACAAATAGCAAATAAAGAAATTCAAAAATTACAATTTTCATATGATTAGAATAGTTCATTATATGGCAGATGCACCGAAAACCGGACCAATCTAGATTAAATTTGATACGCTTATCCAGTAAATCAAATAACTATTAATCAAACAATTTTCAATGGAATACCTTAAAAATTGTAATTTTTCACATGGCAACTAATTATATCCAATTTTATTTAATTATTCTCGGTTTCCTGTGAATCAAAACATATTCACCTGCGAAACTTTAAAAATATATCTCTATTTCAATATATGAACAGTCAAGCAGATTTAAATTGAATTCGGCAGTGATTTTGATATTTTCTTAACATTCCACACATTCATATAAACTCATAATACTCTACCAGTTAAGTGAAGTACCATGTAAAAATGAATACCAAAGAAAAACAAAAACAAAAAAAAAACTGCATAACACCTATAAAATTACAAAGTTGCTAAAGCTGTTGTGGAGGGTTAGAAGCAAATAGTGATTAGTGGCTTTTAATAGTACGATATTCAATTTTATTTAATTGATTTGCAAAACTAATTTAAAATCTAAAACAAATAACTAACAACAAGAACAAATGCATTTTAATTTATTTGCAACTTAAAGCATAAATTTTGTGTGTTCACCATCCCAACTCTTTTCGAATTACGGTAAATATAAATTTGTTCATTTTCAGGTGCTTACGTTGTACACAACAAATAGTTTAGTTTAAGTTAAGCCTATGGCAGAATTTTATTTCTTGCATTTTTCAATATCAACTTTCAGGCAAATTATCTTTTAATAATGTTTCAATTAATGCGTACGCATAATTATTTACAAGAAGTCACGATATGTATACTTTAGATATGGCACCTTTTTAAATGTTGCAAACGTTATAACAAAATGAACAACTAACATGTGAATCAAATCAAAATAAATCTCTATGATGTATTAAAGTCTTACTTAAACAAGATGTGCCAATTTTTTTTTAAGATTACATTTTTATCATACAAAAAAATTCAGGAAAATTAATTGGGCATGTAAATGAAACACACACATATCTTATTGATAACGCTAACAAAATTCTCTCTCATTTTGGTTATTTAATATTTTTTATTAATTAACATTTCAATGCTGTTGTTCTTGCTTTTGTTGTTATTTTTATTGTTGTTATTATTACTGTTGTTGTTGTTGTTGTTGTTGTTGTTGTTGTTGTTGTTGTTGTTGTTGTTGTTGTTGTTGTTACACGCAAACCGTTCTAATTCATTAATAAAAATGGAAAATATTTTTATTAAAATTCCAGTTCTCCTAAGCGATTTGCACATTACAAGTTTATTTGTATGAGTGCTTACAATAAAATTATCTTGCATGAGAAAGACTTTCTGAAATAATTTGGCTGCATTATTTATCTGATTCTCAACTATGAAATGATCCACTCAAGCATTTTATAAACTATTTTACAGACCACATAGAGAGCACTGCATTTGAACTCTATAATATAAAAAAGCATTTGTGTAGAAAGGCATGATTCATTAATATAAAAAAACTTAACAGTACTTATAAATTAATTATGGCCTTTAAAAAACCAAAACTCAGAAAAAAATTTTCCCATAGTTTCAGAAAAGACAAAAAATTTTACTTCATATGACTTTTAAAAATGCAATTATAAAATGTTTATAAATGCCTATAAAATTCTATTGTGCATATTCCCATAATGTGCTAGAAACCGCAATGTTACATTTTTTGGTTTATTATTTTTTTTTTATTTTGGTTTATTTTTATATTTTTTATGGTACAAGATCATAAAAATGTATATAAAAAAAAAGTATGAAACTAAATCAAACCAGCTCAACAACAACAACAATATTACAAAATTTACGACTTGTATTCAGGTGACTTTAATTTGCTTTGTCATTATGCAGTTTTCGAAGTTTACAAAGTTTATGCAAATGTTAAAATACTTAAAGTAACTTTATTATATACCAAAGGCTTTGGGATGATTTTTTGAATCTAAAAAAAAAAGAGAATAATGAACACCTAGCGAATGTCTTTATCAGAACGTTACCATTCAGTGGGCTCGCATTTTGAATAATTTTATTCATCCAAAGATATCTAAATTCCCTAAGAGAACATTTCGAAAATATGTTAAAGTGCACAAATAGAATTAAATTACCTTACGCAATAATGTTGAATCGTAACTTATTAAAATTTATAAAATCGGCTCGTGCTATAAAATTTGTAATAATTTTTGTCTATCGTCTTAAAATGTTCTCACTTGTATTTATTAATTTTATTTCTTGATTTGTCTTAAATATTACTTGAAGCAATAAGTAAACATAAATTTGTTAATAAAAATTAGTATTTAATGCGTATAAATCAAACAAACGCTTTATAAACAAAAAATTATACTAACAAAAGAATCAAGAAAATATCAATTTATGACTTGCCTATGGAAGGCAGCGAAATTATCTTATATTACATAAATTTTATTATATACAAAAGCATATGACATGAAACGTTTTAACTATGTAACTTATTTTACAATTAACAAATTGATTTGTGATAATCCTAAGACGAAACTTGTGATAATGATTTTTATCCATTCGCCAGCGATTCATATGATAAAATCATAAATTACACACATTATATGAAACAACGGTGAAATAAAAAATATTTAATATAGAAACATAGAAACATGAAAAATAATTTCTATGTCATCAGTCTTATGCATTATTCTAGAATAAATGTTAATTTAAGCAGAGATCTGTTGAAAAATGTGGCGCAAATTAATAACGTTATTCCAAAAAAATAAAAAAAAATTATTGTAATTACTGTTAATTAAAAACACAATATTATCACAACAGCTATTTATTTTTGCTCCAAAAAAAATAGCTCTTAAATGTATACTTCTTTGAAAACTTTGGAGAAAAACAAAAAATTGCATTTTTTTAATAAAATCATTAATCCATCATCTGTAATAGATAATAACTCTTAATTATTAAATTTAATTACGTCCATTTTTATTAGTCATATACATATTTTACAAATTCATATGGAAATTTGTTTGGAATTTTTTTTTTTATATGTTTGCTCACTTTTTTTTTTGAAAGAACAAGAAAACGAGAGCGAAAAACACATTAATAGAAAAATATGATTTTCTATTAACCAAACATAATGATTTTTTGTTAATAACTATACAACATAACATTTAATAATACAGCAACAACAATAACAAATAATGTCTCGTGTCTCCAGATAACACTAACATGAATCAAGAAAAAACAGTTATAATAGATTGGGGACGACTCCTAAATACTTTACACTACTTTAATGTCAAATTACTTTAATGTCAAAAAAATGTAAAAAATTGAACAAATGAAATTACACACATTGTAATTTTCAAATGCTTCTTTTAAAGTTCGTTGTCTGGGACAAGTTTGGGAAAAAGGGATCAATATAGATCAAATTTATTGAACTAAGCTGCAATCACTTTTATTTAAACAAAATTTTAAAATTGTAAAATTGAAAATTGTCTTCATAGAAAATATAAACGCAAGTGCCATCTATCACACCGTGAGATGATTTCATATAATCGGACTAGAAGTCTAACTAATATTTGTGATATCTTCTACAGAAAAACGCCGATACATTATGTTTACATAGTGAGCACTATATGAAAATATGCCCATTTCTATTGTTATGTTGACAGTTAAGAAGAGCTAAATGCCTCAAATTGAGATCAATAATGTTAGCAAGTGTAAATGTATAATTTAATTTAATTAATTTACATCTTCATTGAACGTAAAATATCAAATTGCAAAAAATATGAAATGTTATAAAGAAACAGTTGAATAGCCAGACATGGCAAATTTTTTGGCGAAATTTATTTACTAATTAAAAAAAGCTTCTTTCATAATATTGCGCAACATTTAGACAAAGTGAATAAATGGACCATTAATCTATGATTTGTGTTTATAAACCTCACTATAATTTATTGTTTTATTTTCTCTCTATCTATCTCATTCTAGTTTTTTTGTCTTTTTGTACATGTATTATTTCCACTTTGTTTCTTTTTCAATTGGCTTTTTCTTTGTTATTGTTTTGATTTTGTTTTGATTGAGTAGCTTAAATTGGTTATAAGTATGTGTTGTAGCCAACTGAAACTAATATGTGATTAAAAATTACATATTCATATATGTATATATTTACACATACACACAGAAGCAAACATACACATGCACATACGGGCACAGGTTCATATAGATATATATTACGTAGATAAAACATTAATATTTTTTGTAATTTATGAGATCGCTTTAAAAGGTAACATTTTTGTTGTGGTTGTTGTTGTTATGTTTATTTTATTTATCAAAAAAAAAGCTTAGTTATTTTCAATATTTGGCTTTTCCAGCATACATTTTTTTTAACAAACATATTTTGAGAAGTAAAACCAAAAAAAAACCGAAAAAAATAAATAAAAATGGCCACAACTGTAGTTTAAGTTATTTCATTGCAACCCAGATTTATTAGTATTACCACTTTTGTTTTTGTTGTTGTTGTTGTTGTTGTTGTTGTTGTTGTTGTTGTTGTTGTTGTTGTTGTTGTAATAAAAATTAATCCGTGCATATATATTTGTGTTTATAAAAATTACCGGACAAAAAAATCTCTACATTTATTCCAATTTATATAAGATCAAATCACACATACATTAATGCATTCATATATATGCTGTGAAATTATATCGAACATATCGGCGATAGGGTATCATTAAATTTATGTTAGACTTGATCATTTATAATTTTTCTATATTCGTCTGTTCATACCGCATATATACGTACATATATATATTCTTATTTTCGCCTAAAGTATAAATGTATGTATATGTGTGGCGCATTTAAATGATATATGCGTGATTGTGATGTATATTTTCAAGTTTCAAAACTTCAAACACTTACCTACCATTACTTGTTATCCTAACTTACCAACGCATGCCATTGGCTATTACTATAATATATATTTATATATGAAATATATAACAATTATTTGTAGATTGTTTTTAATGACATTATCGCGCAACCAATTTTCACAAACAACAAGTTCCATTTTCAAACAATTTTTGTATTCTTTGATTTTGTATCGAACAACAACATCAATAGCAACAATTGTAGCAGCCGCAACATACAACAATACATTACAATAATAAATACAACAACAAAAAGGAAGGTGTGATTCTTACGTAAACTAAATATACAAAATACAAAATATAAGTATAAATCTAAACAATTAATTAAGTTCAAGTTGTTTGACACCATACAAATAAAATGAAGCAGAACCCGAAATAAATGAACATATATAAAAAAATATTATTAAATGTAAATACCCTACAGTATTCCGTTAGTGTAATACAAAACTTAAGAAGGAGATAATATAAATTTTCAAAAGATTTCGGAAAATTAGTTAATTGAAAAGAACTCTTTAAAGCAGAAATGCAACCAATTTGAATGCTACATCTATGTAACGTATAGTAACAAAAAGTGCTATCAATTACGAATGATAATTATGCATAAATTTTTCCATTTTCAACAAAAGTAAACGTTTTATTATAAATAATCATGAAAATTGTAGAATATTATCTATTCGAAATTGATTTGATCTTTGAATCATAAGTGAACAGACAACTCTAATGCTATAAAGCTCACCAAATATCAACCATTATACAAGACTTCATTAATACAATTAAACGCAGCACTACATTATTACATATTGTACAAGATTGCAATAATACCAGAATTACAATTCATTTTTTGATTAAACTTGATTAAAGTACAAGGCTTTATATGAAAAGTCAATTTAAAATGTAACATCAATTTAAAATTAAGTAATATATTACATTTTCACTTACCCGTAACTTTTACAGTAATCTGTTGATGTACATAGGTACTGTGATTGTATAAACACACGAACAACAAAAAAAAACCAAAACACACAAAAAAGCAAAAACAAACAACAAAAACAAAAAAAATTAAAATCCATGAAAATTTAAGTACTAATGCTCTTGCTTACTAAGAATAATGGTAATCGAACACAATAGCGAGCACACATTATGCTTTCTTTATTTTGCTCTCATTACTTTTAAATTAAAGAAAAGAAAAGAAAAAAAAAAGAGAAATATTTTTTGGCTTTTTCTAAATAGAATATTCTAGAATATAACATAACTATATATATGTATAAATATGAATGCATCCATATATGCCTTAATACACATATACGTAGCTCAATACAACAAAAGAATATATTTCGCACGATCTCTATACTCATCTTCGTAAAAATTCGCGAACTTTTCTTTCATTAAAAATGAACAAATTTCTTTACACATTAAATTGCATTTCTTTTTCATAATGAGGACATTTTAATACAAATTTGCTTTATTTAATTATTTTTATTAACTTTTTATGCATTTTATTCCTTCTCTCGCTCTTTTCTTTTCTTGTTTTCACTTTTCTTCTCTTTTACTTTTCTTTATCTTTTTTTTTCTTTTTTTATTGGCATATTTTTCTTTGCGTATACATCCAGAATATTCTAACGCAATATTATTAATTTTTTATTTCACACATTCAAATTATTATTATTCGTAATATATTTCTTCTAGCTTTTTCCTTTTTAAATTGATTAAATTCCATTTTATAGTAAATTAATTATTAATTGCGTATTAAATTCTGCGAATTTTTCATTTGACTTCTTACGACTTCTATATTAAATTGCTTGTGCTAAACTGTCGCGAGCGCGACTGGACCCTTTGTGCCTTTGACTTTCTTTTTTTTCTTTTAATTAGTTCGTAAGGAATATATTTGTGTGCGAGGGTGATGAGCATAACTAACTAATTAATGCAAGTATTTGCTTTATTTATTAGATAAACGATTGTTGGAAGAGGACGGCCTTATACAGAAATATTGAGTTATCTAAAGGCATAAATAAGTGACTTAGAGAGGTAATACGTATGTATATCTTAAAGTTGTAATAAAGAAAAAAACATAATCGCACAAAATTTGAGTGCTAATGCACTTGCTTACTAAGAATAATGGTAATCTAACACAATAGCGAGCGCACATTATACTTTCTTTACCTTGCTCTCATTACTTTTGAATTAAAGAAATGAAAAGAAAAAAAAGAAAAGAGAAATAATTTTTGTCTTTTTCTAAATAGAATATTCTAGAATATAACATAACTATATATATGTATAAATATGAATGCATCCATATATGCCTTAATAAACATATACGTAGCTCAGTACAACAAAAGAATATATTTCGCATGATCTCTATACTCATCTTCGTAAAAATTCGCGAACTTATCTTTCAATAAAAATGAACAAATTTCTTTACACATTAAATTGCATTTCTTTTTCATAATGAGGACATTTTAATACAAATTTGCTTTATTTAATTATTTTTATTAACTTTTTATGCATTTTATTCCTTCTCTCGCTCTGTTCTTTTCTTGTTTTCACTTTTCTTCTCTTTTTCTTTTCTTTATCTTTTTTTTCTTTTTTTATTTGCATATTTTTCTTTGCGTATACATCCAGAATATTCTAACGCAATATTATTAATTTTGTATTTCACACGTACTCATCTTCGTAAAAATTCGCGAACTTATCTTTCAATAAAAATGAACAAATTTCTTTACACATTAAATTGCATTTCTTTTTCATAATGAGGACATTTTAATACAAATTTGCTTTATTTAATTATTTTTATTAACTTTTTATGCATTTTATTCCTTCTCTCGCTCTGTTCTTTTCTTGTTTTCACTTTTCTTCTCTTTTTCTTTTCTTTATCTTTTTTTTCTTTTTTTATTTGCATATTTTTCTTTGCGTATACATCCAGAATATTCTAACGCAATATTATTAATTTTGTATTTCACACATACAAATTATTATTATTAGTTAATATTATTCCTTACACAAATTATTATTATTAATTGTTATTATTCGTAATATATTTCTTCTAGTTTTTTTCTTTTTAAATTGATTCATTTTTATAGTAAATTAATTATTAATTGCGTATTAAATTCTGCGAATTTTTCATTTGGCTTCTTACGACTTTTACATTAAATTGCTTATATTAAACTGTCGCGAGCACGACTGGACCCTTTGTGACTTTGGCTTTCTTTTTGTTTTTTCTTTTAATGAGTACGTAAGGAATGTATTAGCATGTGAGGGCGAGAGCGTAACTAACTATTTAGTGCATATATTTGCTTTATTTATTAGATAAACGATTGTTGGAAGAGGATGGCCTTATGCAGAAAAATGGAATTATCATGTGACATAAGTAATTTGCAGAAAGAGGTAACTCGTAAAATTACTCATAATTAAATCGCACACTACCTAATTCAAGAGATACGGTCGATAAAGCATCCCATTTGTCAGAAGTTACATTTGAAAGAAATGTAGCTATTTAGTGAATATTTAATTCCTCTTTATGTTTGTTGATTATAATAAAGTAAATATGAATGATTTGAATTATTTTGCTTCTTAAAAAAAATGCGAACGGCAAGAAAACTGTGTAAGATCACATCAATTAAAAATTTTCACGTTGTCTTTCTTTTTTTTTCACTTTTATTATTACATTTTAATAATAATAATATATTTTATTATTATTGTTGTTGCTTATAAGTTATAAGTTTTCATCAAATGTTTGTCCCACACAAAGTTTGTTAACTTGATTATGTCATGCACCATCCGTTCATCTTTCCACCTGTCCACTTTGTATGTACATAAATATATATTTATATATATACATGCGCATGTATGTGTATGCCGAGCCCATTTACTTTATTAAAGTATCTAGTGATAGAAAACAAAAACACATACAAACATTTCAGATAAATTTTTTTTGTTTGCTTCTTTTTTATTCACTCATTTAACTCATTATTATTACTGATATTTATTAGTTAACTGTTGTTATTGTTGTTATTGTTGTTGTTGTTGTTGTTGATTTTAGTGTTTTGTTAGTAATAATTTATTTAATATTCATGTCTAATTTTAAATTGAAAATTTTTGGGCGATTCATACATACAAATAAATGTAAGTGCTTACATATGTGAATATTTCATTGTGTTAATATAAATATGCACACATATGTATATATTTATTTATATATATGTATGTCTCTTTATGCAATAAACGTGATGTGGGGGTTAAATGAAAAAATGTTTTTAATTTAATAATGTATAGAGGTGTTCTTTTGCATTAAATAAAAAGAAAATTTATGAGACACCGTTTAATTATAGGCTCTCATGCTCATAAACAAAAAGGAGATCTATTGAAATTGATAGACTTCTAACCCATAATTATAGAGTTCATGGTAATAAATAATTTGTAATCTTTTTATGTTATATATATAATGAAATGTGTGTATCTGTTATATAAAATATAATAAGTTACTGGAGGTTTCGGTGCAGAGCCTCCAAAACGTTTTCAGATAAATCTATCAACGATGCTTATATTGAATTGATTAGAGTCATTTTATTTATATGTCCATTCGACAAATGACTATTTATTTTATCCAGCCACAGGTCTTAACTTACAAAATATATTGAAAAAAATTAAACAGGTAAGCACAATTTGGATTAAGAACTAGTCACATATTCTAAACTTGCAAGTCATTAGAAATTTTCTGTTGTAGGGTATTTATTAAAAATTTTTCTTAATCGATTGTATTATTTATTATCATTATCAATTATTTATCATATTTTTTATAATGATTTTTTGGATTTTTACAATTCAGCATAACATTTTGTGAAAAACAAAAAAAGGAGGCAAAAAAAAGACATAACTGAAAATTATTTATATGTGAACAAGTTGACGGAATATAGAAAAGTTTTTAACATGCGTAAGTGGTTTCCAAATTTTTTTTTTCTTGCTGTTATTTTTATATAGTTACGGAGTTATGTGCAAAATGTTTACATCAAATAATATCTAAAATTTAAGGGTCGAAAAAATTAACTACACCAAGTCAATTTTATTTGCACTTAATATTATATTATCAAAAGATTATTTTAAAATAATTATAAATAAAAAAATGTCTATTAAATATTCTGCTATATGCCCAAAATATCTCTGATTTATACATTTCGCAAAAATCTTCTCTTAAAACCGTCATTAAAACAGAAAAAAAAAATAAAAAAAAAGCAAGTAAAAATAATTCAATGTCAATGTCACATGGCCAAAATTCCATAAGTAATAACCCGAAGCAACAACAACAGTAACGACTTTACAAGAATGAAATTTTAAGAATTTTGGGAAAAATGCTTCTTAAAAAAAAGTATATGAAACAATTTTCTGGCGTTTGGCTGGAAATTTATATGCAACATGAAATATTTTTATCTCTGCTTATTGATGAAATTTATGTGCTTTAAAATCCAATGAGATACTAACAACAACAACTATATAATAACAACAATAACTATCTTTATAAAGCTAATTTTATTTAGTAAAAACAAAAAAAATGGTCTACTTACACATAAATTCTCGTATTTAAATGATTTTAAAAGGAGAAAGTACAAGCAGAAGTTCTTTGATAAATTTCCCTTTTTTTATTTATTCAATTAGTTCTTATTTAAAATTTTATTGTTTCCATAATTTAGTTAAAATTTTTTAGTTAAAATATAGAAAAAAAATTCCAAGTGATGTTTTTATGAATTACAAAATAAATATGATTAAACACTTTTGAAAATATTTTTCCAATTTTTGAAATAATGATGCCAATCAAAAACAACTTAATTGATTTGCTCGATATAATGTATACGTACATAAATAACATTATTAATTTAATATAATTATAATTAAAAATAATCGATTTGTTATTTCTTATTATTTGTTTATTATATTTCCATTTAATTGAAAAAATAAGCAAATAAACCAAAACAATCAAAATTTAACATTTGACTCATACATTATTATTTCATTCATTATGCATATTTATTTTTCTATTTACTTTACGGTTTTAGTTTTTAGTTTTAGTAAAATAATAAATAATTTTTTTAAAAAAAAATTAATCATTAATATTAATTTTTAACAAAAACATTCATTTCTTTACATAAATAATGACTTATTTCAATACAAAAAAAATTTTCATTTATTTTGTTAACAATTATATGCAAAAGTTTAACAATATATATAAAAGAAGTAGTGTCAAATAGATTAAGTCAAAAATTTATATATTCAATTGATATCGAACCGGCAAAACAAATTTGCCTCAAAATTTAATAGACATATCAGATTTTTTCCCGATTTTAGTTAGCTATTTTCTTAAAGGAAAAGTAAGAAATCAGAGTATTATAATGGGCCTTAAGTTGCATTTTAGACAAAAAGACATTTAAGCGTTTCGTCAGCCTTTTAGACACATTTTTATATATCGATATTTATTTAAATATGGCTATTAATTTTTATTGTTGTTGTTGTTGTTGTTGTTGTCAATTCAAGTTACATATGATATCAATTGCAAATATTTAAGATAAGGAGAAGGTTTAAGCAACAGCTAAAAGGTGAACGACAACTGGCAGCAATTAGCAGATGACAAGCAACAACTAACAACAAACAACTTATAGTACAAACAAAGTTGTACATGGAAATAAAGGTAAACAAGAGATACTTTTGTATGTTTACATAATAGTTAGGAAATTAAACAGGCAGTCGAATGGATTGACTTAAAGTGATAGACTGATTGCTACAGTTTAAGGCAAAAAACAAAAAAAATTACGAAAAATTATATTCGTCTCTGCAATTCCTTTCTTTCATTAGCTTATATAAAAGGCTACAAAAGCAATACAATGTCAATTTATGATGGATACTTTAGATTTGATACTAAGCAAATTACCTTTCCTGTTTTTTTTTTAAAATTTTTTCTATGAGTTTTAGTTTTGCATTTTACCGTGATCGTGACAAATTTAATCCAATATTGGCAAATTTTTTATTTAAAGTTAAGTTAAAAAACAACAAATATGTACACATACAACAATACACAAATTTCTATGTAAAATATTTTACAAATATTTTATGGCAACAAAAAAAATTAGAGAAATTACATTTTGAAAAAGTGGAGTTGATTTAAGAGGATCAGGGATCGGAGAAAATGGATTGGAAAACAAAATATCAAATGATTTTTTTTGTAAATTTTTCATACAAAAATTAACTTTGTTTTTTGTCCCACCGCAGCGTTCTTTATGCTGGTTATGCCGGTATTGCCACAATAAATTTATATGGACCAACCACTGAATTAGTAAGTGATTTTATTTACAAAAGTTGATTCTTACTCGAACTTATCCATGTTAAATACATCCGGATATATCTATTGCATTCTGTGTAATAAAGATAGTACAGAAAATAAAAATGGTAAACGTTAAAAAAAGATCAATATATTTTCAAAATAAATAAGTTAATTTAGTTGATTATTGGTTTATAAAAAAAAAAAGCTCATTAATAAACATTGTATTTTTTTTCTATTTTACTTTTTACAAATAATGCTAAATGAGGGAGAGTGAGATAAATTGGTTGAGAAGGCATTGGAAAATAATAATAATGCGTTTGGCTGTGTAGGTGTACAAAATCAATTTATAGAAATTATACTGTATGTATAATGAGAACTATAGAGGTATATATACTTCTATACACACACACACACACACACACACATACATATATACATAATAACAGAATTATTGATTAAGGCAATTGTGGTAAATTGTTAAGGTATTTAAAACTTTAAAATCATCAAATCAATATTACTTTTAAGGACTAGTCAAATAAAATACCATTCAAATCAATTAAGTTACAAAAACTAAGAGAAAAAGGAAAAAAGCTAAGGGAAACAGGTAAAAGGAAAAATATAGAGAGAAGTAGCTAGACAAATGGAAATAAATAAATAACAAAAGGAATATAAGGAATATAAGAAATAGAATAAAAAAAGGAAGTGAAAATCATTATTCTACAATGGCACAAATTTAAAATTTCAATGGGTAAAAACTTAAACAATTTTCGTAGACAATAAATTAAATATATCAAATGAAAGAAACACAACGACAACAAATAACAACAACAACAACAACAACAACAACAACAACAACAAATAATAATAATAATAATAATAATAATAAACAATGATATCAATAAATATCTGTCTAACTGTTTTCTTGTCTCTCCGTCACTCTCGTTTTCTTTTTGGATTATTTTTTTTTTACATTTTCATTGTATCTCATTTTATTGTTGCTGCTGTTACTTTTCTTTTTGCTTTTTTTTCGTTTTGTTTTTTCTAAGTTGAGTTGTTGACAGTTGAAGGCGCACGTTACATGTCAAATAATTGACACACAAACAAAGGCAAAACTAATAAAACATCTGAGCAGACAAATAAATGAAAATAATTGAGAAAAAAATGTATACTTTTTCAAAAAAAAATGTGAAACCATAACGATGGCCCAATTAATTGTTTAGTTGATTATTTTTGAGAATTTTGTTCCAACATTAAAGAACATTTTATCCTTCTGTCCATCTTCATGTCATCTTCAGTAAATATTGTTTTGGTTGGCAAATTTAATCCAATATTTTTATATATAATAGAAAAATTACAAGCATTCAAACTGTTCTAGAAAATTAAACTAATTGTTTTAAGAACACGCTTACAATAATTCTGCCTTTCGCATACTGAAATTAAATATTTTAACATAAATAATCACTAGCATAATCACAATTCTCTGATTATTTAATGGCCTCAAAAATCGAATTTATAATTGAAAAACTGTATTTGGAAATTTTCTTAAAAAATCCATTTATATATTCTTTTATTTTTCTTCGCCTCTTCTTCCATATTTTGTACGATTTTTATGTTTTTTCATAAAATTCTAGAATAAAAACTAACCATATTTTAGTAAAAGTTAGTGCCTTTTTTGTTTTGTATTTACTAATTTTTACTTTGTTTTTTTTTTCTTGTTTGATCGTTTTATACATTTTAAGTCAAATGTTTAATAACACAAAAATTCTGTTGCAATTGTCATCAGATTTTATTTGTACAATTATTTGTACATATAGAGAAATACAAATCAGCTAAAGATTAAAGTACCTCGTAATTCACGTTACATATTACACATGAATTTACATGTTTATATACACAAAATGTATATAAATATAATAACGGCAAACAACAACAATAATAATAATAATAATAACTAATTTTTATTATTATTATTGTTATAATAGTAAAATGAAAATAACAAATGTATAGATATATATTTTAAATAAATAGTCACCATGCTGCTGCTGCTGCTGTTATTGTTGCTATTGCTATAGTTATTGTCAGTCCGCTTGTTTTGATAGTGCGCTAAATGATGGAATAATGCACGCGATCACTTTTTATGTTCCACATTTGTCTCACATTTGTTCCGCATTCATGTATAACACGTTAAGGCACATATATATGACATGGACAGACTTGTTACGCTTATAATTTTACCTTAACACACTTACACACAGAAACCCACTTTTATATAAAAAATTCTTTACAATAATATGGCATAAATTTTCATGCACTTACATTTTGGATAGAAGATCAAAAAAAGAAGAAAAAAAATGGCTCTAAGAAAAAGGAAAAGATGGAAAAATAAAAAAGAAAAGTACATTAAAAGAAGGAAGGACAATCAACCTAAAAAATTTTCAATCTAATGAAATTCCTGTGGTGAATAAATATCGAACACCACAAGTCAATCATTCTTTCAGTTGTGATGGTGCTTCTTAAGCTTGCTTGTAGCCACCAATAGCATTAAACTGACCGGTATAAATCAATTTACAAAGGAATGTTACAAATTGAATCACAAGAGCGCTGTAAAAGAATTATATTTAGCTGATACCAAATCTAGGATACCCAACACTTATTAATCACGATATTACGATACAGAGCCTGTTTCACATTTTCAGTGGTCAATAGAAAACGTAAACATAAAAAAGGTATTGTATAATTTCGCGTTGGCATGCCCAAAAAGCATGATTTTTGTATAAATATTGTAGGCCAATTAGGCAAAAATTAGGCAAAAAATCAAAAAATTTAGCTTTAAAAAACTAAGCTTTTCTCGATTTATGTAGCACTGTGGGCGTACTCCTTGACTAATTTTACCTATTTTTAATATCAACCTCTTAGTAGAACCTACCAAATTTGAGTTCAATGTCCCCTTTTTTCAGACCAGCAGAATGTTAACACAATATGGACGGACAAACATACATTGATGCAAATAGATGCAAAATTTGATACTGATCAAAAATATGTATACTTTTGTTGGATCTTCGATGCATCTTTTTATTTATTTCAAACATTTGAATATAATGAATATAAGCCCAATGTATGGTTGGTAGAAAAATAAAATGAAATTAAAACTTAAAGACTTCATCGATTTGAGAAGTATTAACTTTGTCTGTTTGTGACATTTAATGATAGATTTATAAATTTTTATATATATTTATATATAAATTTTTGTTAACACTAAACACTAAACTTGTGAACAACAACAATCGTAACAATGACATAAAACAAAATGTAAAATACAAAACAACAACAACAACAATAATTATAATAATTTAATGAATGGTAACGCTAATAGTTTCATATAAAACTAAAAATAATAGCAATGGCAATAACAACAACAATATAAATTAAAATGAAAGACGGAATATAAAACATTTTTCACAGCATGACATTTCAAGAAAAAGCAATAAAACAATGTAAAACGAAAAAAAAACGAAAAAAAATGCAAAAAAAAACAAAACAAAAGCGAAAAATATTTAAACACATTTTGACACGTTCAACATTTAACATAATTTCATTATGAAATGTTTTAATTAAAGTTGTACAATAATAACTAATAATAATCAACAGCAAAACATAGGCAAACACACACACACACACACACACACACACACACACACACACATATGTAGACGTATATATGTATAAAATTTTAAAGTATATAATTTAACATTATTCGTATATCATAAAATAATTTTATTTGGTAAATATTTTACATCCATTTACAACTGATAGAAAACATGGAAATATACATTAAAACGTGTGCGCACTTAGAAAATAGCAAATATAATTTAAAAAATTCATTTTTCATCAAAAAAAAAAAAAATGTTGATTATGCTACTTGACGCGTTATAACATGCACAAAAACACAATATGTTTGCCTGGCTATGTGTTTATCTATCTGTGTCTATCTATCTGTCCATTTTTTCTAAATATTCTCTTACTTGTAAAAATTAAGAAAACATTAAAAAAAAATCATTTAGCAGAAACATTAAAAGCTCATAGATGGAAATTAGGACTCACAGGATGGCAATTTATTTTCAGCATACGTTTAAGTTTATGTGCATGTTACGAGCAAATTACAAATGGCATATTGTATATCGAGGAATTTTGTTAGGTAACAAACTCACAGACAAAATATATAGAAAAGGTTCTCAATTTAGATTCGCTGTATATTTCAAATGATATTTGTTAATCTATCAAAAAAAAAGAAACTATCATTTTGTTAATCGTTCAAAAATAAAATAAATCTTAAATTTCATTTTGCACTTTCCTTTTCCATTTTTCTTTATTTTAATTATTTTTTTTTTTATTTTAATTATTTATTCATTATCACTTATTTATCACTATCAATTACTTTTGGGTTGCTGTTTTAATTACTCTACCGCAGGCATTTTGGCTTTTTTTTTTACCATTTTTTTGGATCTGTGGCAAATTGAATTTTGACATCAAGTAAATCTGTTTGTGATAGATAATGCATATGTATATGTGTATGTATAATGTAATGCATATATATTTTAAAAAAAGTTACTCATACATGAACATTAATTGAAGGTATTTGACCATTATTAACTAAAATTACAAAAGCAAATACTGCAACAATTACTAGTTACATATTTTATGATATCAATCAATTGTTGTTGTTTATAAAATAAATGGACAAACAAGTATATATAGATAAGCAGATTGTTCAATAAATTTGCAGAGAATGAATGTATGAACCGACTTAGAGATGGTCAGCATTCTATTTTTTATAACCAACAGCACTTGAGTGCAGTACACTTAGTATTAAATATATCAATCGTCTCTTCGCCCTTCCAACCATTCGTCCATGCATCTGTCCATCCATCCATCCATCCATCCATCCATCCGTCCATCCTTCCATCCGTCCATCAGAATATCTTATTGCTATTTTTCTTCTCTCATAAAGTGAAAAATTTATTTTGAACTATTTTAAAAAAATTTAGGTAATATACAAAATTTAGCTACAATTTTATATAACAATCTACCTTATTTCCTTGAACTGTTATAGGTTAATCATAAAATTGTAATACAGATTTTTTTTGTAAAGGATAATTTGTTTGTCATAAAACTTGTTTTTTTTATGTAAATAATTGCATAAAAACATGTGTTTAGTTAAATATGTTTCTTTATATATTTTATATGATATATGGCACATTTCAAAATAAGCAACCAAGTAAATAAATAAATAAGTAATGCGAATGAAACATAGAAAATGTGAACCTTTACTAACATAAAATATTTATAAGCACTTGTAATCTTTTTGTATAATTACATGAATATATTAATAAAATAAAAGCATTAAAAAAATGAGAAAAAGGAAATTGAATTGTTGCCGATCAACTAAGATGACAATGATAAATAATGTTATCCATTTATTAATCATTTATTGACCATTTATTTGACATTTTTCTAAGATAAGAAAAAAATAATCAATATTGATAAATTTCATGTTGAATAAAGACTCCATCATTGTTTAATGAATATTTTCACTTTGAAATTTTCCATATACATATTTTTTTTGGAATCATAGAAGTATTTATGCATTTTCTTGAAATATATGCAAATGTGCTTCAAACATTTTCATTGTATTGTATTTATTTTTTTATAAAATGTAAATTAATTTGTTAAAGATAATAATCAGAACAATAATAGTAGAACAATTCATTTCAACTTCAATTTCAATTTATATGTAGCACATTCTAAACATTTTTCTGTGTATTTTGCATTTTTTCTTTTATTTTTTCTTTATTTGAATTTATTTAATTTATTTGAATTATAACTTTAAATATTATTATTTGTCTTTTTTTGTAATGTAATATTTAAATAATTATTAAGAATTAATATGATATAAGTAGTGGGAAAGGGATAGGGAGAGGGAGGAGATAGAATGAAAGAAAGATATATAATAAATTGATCAAGTTAAGAAATGTTGATAATCAAATATACTGAGTACACTTATGTCATTTATTTATCTTAAGTCATACATTTATTTTTCATCGCGATTTTTTAAATCGCGTTATTATTTATTCCTTACTCTCTCTTTTCTTTTCTCTTTCTTTATTTCTCTTGCATATTATATATATATCATGACAAAACACGTGAATATTTTAAAATATTTTTACATTTATATATTACGCTATATGTTGATATCATTTTGTCTTATAAAGAAAAACAGATAAATTATATACAATAAAATAAATAAATAAATAAATAAATAAGTAATAAAATTAATTATTAAGTTTCTATCTTTGTGTTAATAGATTTATAACTATTAATCTATTTCTTTGATTTTTTCTAAACTAGTTCACTTTTTTATTATTTTTTATTAGTTCATCTAACTAATCTATATTTTTTATCATTGAACGTACATTTTATTCTATTCTATATTTATAATTCTAAACAAGTTGCAAAGCTTTTCAATGATTGTTGGCTTAAGAATAGAAAACAAGAAAAATAAATAAATAAGAAGAAGAATAAAAGAAATATAATGATAATAATGCCACAAGTTCAATTTAACTGTGTATGATTTCATCTCATTCAATACAAACAATAATCTACCTCATCATTCGCTTTATATAAAATTTAAAAAAAAAAAACTTTATTTATTAAAGATTGTAGACCATTTCATGATCTCGCAGAAATATTGTCTAACCACATGAAACGGCCTGATTCTTTTGGTAGCCTAATTAAAATAACAGAACATTTTAAAAATGTCTACTTATCGATACAATTACAAATATACACCATAAAAAGTTCAAGAAAAAAAAGTTATGTCCTTTGAATTGCATCAAATGACCACAAATGACCACAAGGAATAGTTTAATAATTTAATAGTTCGTTTCATAAATTCCTTTTGAATTTTTTATGAAATATTCAATTTTATATTGTAAAAAGTTTAAATTTACTTACAACAATATTACGTAAACTCATCTTGCTTTTTCTTGATAATAAAGTCTAAGAAAATTACTGAAATCTATTAAGGATTATAAAACATCCAGCTATGGACATAACTTTTAATTTTGTACAACATAATAATAATAATAATACTAATAAAAATTGTATTATAACGAAATTGCAATGGCACAGAAAACATGTACAAAATAGTCTGAAGGATAGAGAGAAATTGTTATAGGTGATGGAGGTGGCAAGGAGAAGTGAGGCAACTACAAAAATAAGAGGGCGTTGTAGGAAAAAGCGAAGGATAAGAGAAAATTAAAATTATCTTATCTTAACTATTTTACTTGTATTTTTTTTTTGTAATGTTTTTTTGTGTTTGATTTTAATTTTTTATTTTTTATTTTGATTTTTGTTTTTTGGGAATAAACTGTGCTCATGTTGACTCCTACAGGTCAAGTGAATGAATGCATCAATTATGCATACAGTACAAGGAGTATAATGAAAACTTATTTTATCATGTACTTGAATTGAGTTTATACAGTTGTTGTTTGTACACATGTACATATATATGTATAATCTTGTATATAAACATTATTCTTACTTGCCAAATAACTTTATAAAAATTTCATTGATATTACAACAAATTGACCCTTTTTCTTTTTCTGTATTTTTTTTTTTTCTAAAGCGAAAAAAACCAAAAACAACTGAATTATTTAAAATGATTTTGTATAAAGTAAAGATTGTATATACAACAACAACAGTAGCAACAACAACAACAATGTTTATATTGTTATGTTTAAAGTATTCAATTTAACCATTAAATATAGACAAAATGTTATTGTGAGAAGGTAATCAAAATTTAATACAAATAACAAGTAAAGTTATTATAATCGATCTAGATCGACTCTTAAATAGCCTACATTATTTTATTTAAGCCCAAACAAAAAGTCTACAAACTGAATTACAAGTCAATCCATAAAAAAATATCTCTTATCTACCAATTTTTTAAAAAATTTATAGGGGAAGACCTCAGACAATTCGTACCATAAAAGAACGGTCTAAGTCAAAGACTTTGAATTGTTACATATATTCACACATATTTATACTAAGTTGGTCTATGAATGGTGAAGAATGTAAAAATTTACATTACATGTGCATATATGTACAAATTTATGTAAGTTTGCATAGGGGTCCTTTTTTTATTATTCAGCCCACATGTTGATATGTTTATTTCATTAGTTCACCAATGACGATGATTATGATGATTATATAGTTACTTTTCTGTGGTAAGTAAAATGTAAACGAAAAATAAAAACTATGAAAAAAAATGAATGAAATTACAAAAGTTTCACTTTTTTTATTCCTACAGATTATCATTACAGTATCATCATCGTATGCGATGCAAGCGATATGCCATATATACATAAATAAATGGTAAATAATTATTACATATACACCAAAAAAAAAATTGTTTAAACACAAGTGGATTCATAACTATTTATTCACCTATTTATACACATTATTTTTTATAACTTTCAACATAAATTATTTCCATAAACTCATGGTTATATAGATTTTATATATCGGTTCTTGTTCATAATTCAAAAATGTAAAAATTATTTAAAACTATTCGATAGTTATTGTTTGAGCATTTTAGTATCGGATTTTTCAAATTTAGACTAAAATTTTTTCAAAAATTTTCTAAAATCCTTTTGACATGAAAAATATTTATTTCAGCAATTAATTATAGTAAAGTAAAAAATATTTTGTTTAATTATAGAAATATTTTGAACAATTACGAAAGGAAGCAGTAAAGATTTCTAGTTATGGATCTATTAAATTTTTTATGGTATTTTTAGTGCACATATTTCTCATGACTTACTTGGATTTATGAAAATATCTTAAGTTATATATATTTTGTTACTTAATTTTATGGTGCATTATGGTAAATTATGCCTCCCCTTTGTATTCGTTATACTCATCGCCATTCAATTGTCAAAATGTTTACAGCATTACACAAAGAAAATTCATTGAGTTGATATTTATACATATTCCTCAAGCAAAGTGTGTATTTTTAGACTACAAATATGTGACTATCGCTAAGAAAATAATCAATGGAATATTTTTTAGTGTACAATTACAAACTATAGTAAGGCCAAATAAAGTCTTTGTCTTCCAAATTGTGCTTGTCCCTTCAAAACTTTTACCTAAATAGATCCTATTACAAAAATATATTAGTTCTCTAACGATCTATAACACAACACACAAAACTATGGGAAATTGGTTAAATTAAGACAATAAATCTCAATCGAAAATTACGTACTAATCTCACGAGTATTCAGGATTATATGGCACTCTCTTAGAAGTCACGCTTAAGCGAATTCATCATAACAAAAGTGTACTTTATTGTTATGTCATAAAGCATCCACTGAATATTATTCTTAAAGATGCAGCTAACTAAAGACATTTTCAACAAGTTTAAAATGTCAAATGGTAGTGTATTCCAAATGCGTTGGAGGCTAAATTAATTTTTTTTTTTTGATATTAAGTTTTTATATTTACTTTACGCTTTCGGTTTTTTGTTTTAAATTTTTTTTTTTTTTGTAACTCTTCCCTCAATTTTGGGGTGTTATTATAAGACAATTTTTATTTTTTTAGTTTCATACGTTCTGTATTATGAAAAAATAAATAAATAATAAAGAGCAATAATAACAGCATAAAATAGTTTGCTGGTTTTTTTTCTTTTTCTTTTCGTTTTCAGTCTTTCTTGCTTGCCGTCGTACTTTTTGTATTAAATTTAATGACTCTACTTGCTTTATAAAATATTCACACACCAAGCAAATAATAACTTGCAGAAAAATTGCGCCTGATTGTACAAAAATTTTGTTATACCCATCACGCAGATATCTCATCATAATAAGTTTATTGTTCCGCCAACTTTTTACGCATAAATTAACGAAAATAGCCCAGAAATTCTAATAAAATATAAGTAATAAAAAATTTATAGCAGACATGCTAAAATTTTCCTGTACAATTTGTTCTGAATTCCATTTTGTAATTCTAAATATATAACCAGCGTGCAAGAATGCAAATTTAAGCTTGATATGTCCCACGCAAATTAGGAGAACTTTAAAGTTATTGATCTAAACTCGGCCAGGCAAATAATCATATGAATAGATGGACGGACATAGCTAAATCATTGCACAATGTTACAATGATCAAAAGACAGATCTTCTTCTCTTAGATGTTGCATATGTTTAAATGAATGCATTGCATCTTCTACATTTGCATAGTAGTGGAAGAAAAGCAACAGAATTTCATTTTCCAGAATGTAACTAATGACTCAACCGAAATAAGCAAACCTTGGTTAACATTGTTGTTGATGTCCATATGTACATTTCATATATGTGTTATGCATATATATATATATATATATATATATATATATATATATATATATATGTGTGTGTGTGTGTGTGTGTGTATGCAAGTGTGTATTGTACGTATATTTGTTATAGCCTATAAAGATAAAGAATTGAAGGTAAGTTTAACACACTACCCACATAAATAAAACCATCCATATATAAACACACATATAAAGATACCATTTGCAAAGCATAGCGTAGCATAGTACAATACTGGCATAGCATGGTATGACATGGCACGTACGATGACGATATGTGTGCTTGGACAAAAATTGATGTCTTATAATTTAAACACTAATAAATATAAAGTGGTAATCTTAGAAACAACAAAACTGTAATGAAAATAATAAGAATAAGAGAAAATTTTTATTGTTTAAATAAAGCCATCAACACAATTCGTTTGTTCGGTCCTTTCTTTATTCCATATACTTCCTATATCGTAAAAGTATATTACAAATATACTTTTTTATTTATGTCTTTTATTTCAATATTTTCATTTTAATTTTTTTGATTTCTTTTTTTTTTTTACTTTTTATTCATTTCAATTTCGGAATTATTAATAATAGTAATTTCTTTCATTTATTTGTTCCCTACATCATTATTTAATATGCGGTTGTATGAGTTTATTACGATTTAAACGCACCTACTTTTTTTCTTATAAAAACGATTTCAAATCATTTCATTTATCATATCTGTATAATGTCTGGTCTAGGTTATCAAGCAGCTCTCACGTTGTAAGATATTTCAATAAAATTTTCATAGGCTCTTATGTATTAATTAAAAAAAAAATCTATTAAACTCTACTAACACTTAGTCATCTGAAACATTACTTTGATTGAGATAAATTTAAACTTTCTAACATTTTTGTAAATGAAAGCTATTAAAAACTAAATTGCAGATAGTTTCTTTGGACAAAATATATCTATATACAAAATATCTAGCTCAACAGCTTATTTTTATAGATCATTCATTCAACTATAAAGGACATTTCAAGTTCTTCGAAAACTTTCCTATTTCAAAATCTACACTTTATAATCGGTCGTATTTAACCGACTATAGCTTTTTTCATTTGTATTTAAAAAAAAATATATGACCGAGTACACAATGCAAAATTTTTAAATTGAAAAAACCTTAGGCTCTTTAGATGTGATTCTATTGTTTATAACTACAAATGATTAGATTATTAAAAAAACAAAAAGCGATAAAGAAGGAGAAATAGCTAGGAATTGTGAAAGAAAAATTGATTTGCTATGTATGTATACATGTACAAATATTTAATATTAAATCGTATGCTTTTTTTTTTTTTTGGTTTTTTTTTCATAAATTCTGATTTTATTTTTCATTATTATCTTGATTATAAAATGAAATTGAATTGTAATTTTACATAAATAAGTACATTAACATGTAGATAAACATAAAAGAGTAAGTTAATAAATCTGATTCCTATGAAATTTTCGTCACATTTACTTCAAATGGAACAATGCTCCTTTTGCACTAAACTTTTTGAAATGTATAATAAATGTATAAATATCATTTATATGGATCATCTTGAGAAAATTTAATATTGTTTTTCATTATCACTATTTTCATTATGACTAATTAATGTCAATTTTCTACAATTGTGGTTGGACAGGCAAACGAACAAATAAATCATTGATTTTATTGCATCATTTTAAGCTCACTTAAGGCCATAAAATTATTCAAATTTAATAATCAAAACTTGTGAATTTTTTTATATATGTATGCATTTTTATGGTTTAAAAAAGTTTTGTAAAATATTTTCTATAAATGTAGATATTTATAAGTGCGAATATGTACATCCCATGAAACATTAAGCAATGCGTGAAATCATTACCGTTTTCTCTTATTTCTATAATTAACTAGATCAATAATTCTCTATAATATTTGCCTTTGATATTTTTTGTGTTATTTTTACATTTTTCAAGTTAAACGTTGAGCAAAAACGCTACAACAATTTATTCAGACTCCAACTATCAATTTCATAGATTATACCCGTGACTTATTAATTTATGTGTTTTCTCATTAATTCAAGTAAGTTCCTTATTTTAGATTAAATTTTCCACAATTATTTATTTATAGGAAAATTCCTATTAAATTATTATGGATTTCAATAAATTCAGATGTTGATCAACAGTCTTTCCATTTTATAGACATGAGTATACTTTCAATTTCTGAATAGATCATGTAAAATCAGAATGTTGTTTTCAACCGAGATTAACGTGGAGTAATTTCTTCTCACTAAATGAAGTTGTATCAAGAAAGAGAAATCGAGATTTTGATTTTAAAAAAAAGCATCCTCTAATAATGACAATTTTATAATTCTCTTATAATACAAGCCATTTGAAAGTATTCGGGAGTGCCAACATTTAGATTAAATCTTTGCAATATTTATATGAAAGCTTTTGACAACCGTTTTCTTAAAATGTGTCCATAGGGGATGTTATGCAAAAAAAAAAAAAAGGAAAAAAAATCTTCCTCCATATACTATTTTGTTTGAACAATTCGATGAGAATACATAATGGAAAGAAATCTTTCAATATTTTGTTTGCGGTTAGGAGAAAAAACGGACTTCTTTTATATTGTTATGGCCATTTTTCCCAAACAATAGTTCAACTCTTTTTTTTTTTTTCAAATTATTTGATTTTGTCTTTAGTTCAATTTTTGCTTCCTATAATGTTTCTATTATATATATTTGGATTGAGGCATACGTGTATATGTATATATATGTGTATATGTGTGTGTGTGTGTAATCGGATCATATATACTGTTCTATTATTCTTTTATCATAAATAGAAAAACAATAGAATTTTAGACCACCGCCGGTGTTGCTGGTGATTGTATATTGTACAATATTTTATTATATTTTTATATGAAACGCAAAGATAATGTTGGGTATATACGATTCCTTAAAACGTTTGTAATATCTAAAAAGAAATTTCATAATTTTTGTAAATTTTTTTTTATATTCTAAATAAGCACCAAACTCTGCAAACGATCATCAATCCATCTGACAAACTTTAAATCGCCAAAATTGGCAATTAGACTTTAAGTGTAACTGAAACAATGGAAATTTATTTATTCAAATGAAGAGACCATGCCTTTAGGACAACATTAATTGAAGCAGTACTTTTTTTTAAGCACATTAAATATTTACTTATTTTTATTTTACTTACAGCAAATAAGTTACACAAATCTCTTTCTTAGTTAATATTTTCATAAAATCGTAAACTTTTCTAAATGCTGCAATTGTAAAAACTTTAAAAAAAGGTTCTCTTAAGTAGTATGTATTAAAAATTTTGGTATCAGCTAAATATAATATGCTTCCTTAATCAATTCTATTGTTATTTCTGTATTTTGAAGTTTTTGGTTTTTTTTTTTGCCTGTTTTCTTGGCCACTGCAGCACCTGCAGCTGCTTTTATTCGATATTTAGATAAAATGTTTGTAATTGTTAGTGTAATTGCAATTGTTACTGTTATTGCTGTTGTTTGTTTAAATAACTTCAAGGAATTATATAAATATTAAATGAAAAATTCAAAAAGTTCTCTTGTTGATTACTTGGTCAGCTTTTGTTTGCTTTAAAAATTATTAATAAAGACAGAAGGCATTGCGTGAAAGAGAGAGAGAGAGAGAAAGGGAGAGAGCAAAAGACAAAGAAAAAGTTAAAGAAAGGACAATAACAATAATCAATAAATTTATTTTCTATTTTTCGTTTTATTAAGCTATAAATGAACAATTATGTAACAGTGATCAGTTATGGCAGAGAATCTCAAATTTAATAGAATTAGAGGCCCCAAAAACTAAAAAAATCGAAAACATAATGAGATTTTGAGAAATATTTACATATATACATTTATTTTAATTTATAAAAGAGTTATGGCAGAAGATAATTTATGAGGTTTAATTGGTATAATAATTGCCCATAATAATAACTATATGGCATAAGGAAAATAAGGTTTATAATAATAAAAAAAAATAACAATATTATATAACAAATTTATTAAATAGTTAATTGGAAATTGTAAACAACATAAAAAAACAAAGTAAGTACATAAAAAAAGTTAAACTAAAATTGAGCCAACAAACCGTGAAGAAAAACTTAAATTCAAAATCTATAATTTGTAAAATATTTTTACTTTTTGGAACCAGAAAAAAAAGTATTGTGTTACAAGTTATTATAAAAGTTTAATTGACTTTTACTTTAGATTATAATAGAAAATGGCAAATATTTTTGCATATTGACTGCATAAACTGATAATTTGCGTAGAGCAGAAAGTTATTCAAGAGATGAAATAAAATTTAAAAAATTTTTCAATATCATCTTGATCCAAATTGAAATTTGCAAACAAATGAAATCATTTTGACTTGTCTTAGGTAGCTCTTGACCAACTATTAGTCTTTACCATAAATATAAATGCATCAATTTTTAAAGAATCGTTATGATTTATATTAAATGGTGCTTTGTTGTTACTGCCGTTGTCGTTACCGTTGCTGTTGCTGTTGCTGTTATTTTTTTTTTATTGTCATAATTTCTACGATTATTCTTCTTGTTATTATTATTATTGTTCCAATTACAATTACATTCTTAATTGATTAATTGATGTTTTTTGCCAACAAATTATAATATAAAATTAATTGTCAATTGAACAATGAAATTATAATGATAATTTCTAAATAATTGTCATTATTTGTTATTGCGGTATTCATTTAACAATTAAATCTATTTTATAATACCGCACTTATATTATTATTATTATTATATTTTTAATAAAAAAAATTTATAAGGAACTCGAATAGCAAAAAATCTTATAAATTAATAGAAATTTTTATGAAATAACTTGGCTAAAATAAATAATAAATATTTTTGTAGATTATTTTATAATAAAATTTTTAATTTTCTTGCCATTTCCATTAATTGAACATTCTAATAAAATGCATGGATAATATTACGACTTTTAATAGTCTTTTTTTTTTTTTGCTATTAATCCTACTAAATTCAAATGTAAGATTATGAAGAAAGCACGTTAAATGTTTTTAGCATACTGAGTATGATTTTACACTAGAATATAAATTTAACCTTGGAATAATATTTGGCATAGACATTCCGAAAAAATGTTATAAAAAAGCAAAAGAAAAAAAACGTTAAATAACTAATCTTTTAATAAATTAAATCATATTATATTATGAGACACAATTGTAACGTCAATTTCCTATCCTCTCATACTAAGATTTCAATATGATGGATACACAAATGCAAATAGTTTCAAGCATAAAATTTAGATTAAATAATGAACTTTTTATTTCTTCAAAGGAATGCGAAACTGTGCAGAGTATTTGACATGTTGTGTAGCAGAAAAATATTTAATGAAATCAAAACATTTATCATTTATCATTCAGTAGGTCACTAAATTTCATTTCTACTTTCTTTTTTAAGTTTAACCAAAATCATATGCAAAATGTCGGAATGTGTTTTACAATTCTTTTGTTATTTTTACACAAAAGCACAAATCATAAATGTCCGCAAAATATTTTTTTTAGAATCTTGCGCTTAGATAAACTTACTTTTCATCTATCTATCTGTCTTTCGAATTTTTGTAAGCACCACAAAAAGATTAAGACACTCGACCATCAAAGCATTTGTAACATCTAGTTAAGAAATATCGAAAACTGCATAAGGAGGTACTTACATTCTAAATTTATCTATTCATAACTAACAAAAGTCAAATTGTAAAGTCAAATTTATAGATATACAGAAGTACAGGACGGCTGTTTATGGCAATCAATATTCTGTTTGCTGTAAAAATTTCAGTATTAATTAAAAATTTAGTACAAGTCTTGATTTGTATGAAAAATGGGCCTAAGTATTTAAAGTGCACAATCACTAAAAAAATTGTTGCTTCTTCTACGCAAAACATTTAAGATCTTATACTTCTGGCTTATTGGTTCCACTTTCATTTCATGCAACATGGCATGGTGAGTAGTTACAATTTCTATAGAACCATCTAAATATACTTCTTTTGCTTATTCTTTCATTGTTATGTTTTGATATTATGGAAATAATTAAAACAGGGAAACAATCCGAATAAAAAGTTATGAAAATTATATTCTAAAAAAATTTGCATTGAAGGTCGTCTATGAAAAGCTCTACATGACTAATACGAAAAGCACAAAACTGGAAAAATATATTTTTCTTGCAGATTGTTTATGCAGAATTTATAGGCAAAAAAAAACTTTTCTCAATTGATTTTCGCTAGAAAATTCTAATTATTACGAAATATTTTCATGTAATAGATTTGTTTTTTATAAGAAAATATATGACAAGTACTTCTAATGATGCTTCAGTTTTAGCAAATTAATTCTATGGCCATTTCATATTTATGAGCCAAATGATATAAAAGGTGGCTATATTTTAAGTGATTACAAAGTTCTTATTAACCTTTATATGATAAACATAAGTTAAGTCTTAAGATAAAAGTATGAGATTTAAGCCAAAAAAAAAAGCAAAAACTTCATATATGTTTTCTTGTTCACGTAGCATAACAGCACGTACAACACATTTTGCACTTGTCTGTTGATTCTTTTTTTTTTTGCTTTTTTTGTTTTTTTTTTTTTTTTTTGTATTAAATTCATTTACTACATAAAGTTATAACAAATTACAAGTGACATATGTACATATGTACACAAAAGTAAAGGTGGTCAAAATCCAAAGAAAAAAAAAAACTAAAAACTAAAAGCAATTTGTTACGTGTTAATGGCCCTACGCCAAAATAAAAGCCTAACAAAGAGAATTGTTTGTGCTCCTATATGCCATATAGTTTTATATCAAAAAATAAAAATAAAAATAAGAAAAAAGAATTATACGAAAATATTTTAATAATATTTTTAAAGAATTTTTAAGAGTTTGCTCTAATTAATTGGCCGTTTGCTGAATGACATAAATGAATTCTAATGTATAACGCTGGCATTATAATTATTATTAATATTTATCTGATGTTACAATTAAAGTACTTACTTGTACTTACAATCAGATCATTTTTTATAGAATGACGATATTTTGTGAAGTATTACCTCTACATTTGCAAAATTTTACATATTACATAATGAGTGTTACCTTTTAATAATTATTTTAAAAACAATTAAGCAAAACATATAAAAATAATGTTCATTATCATTAAGTTACAAATTCTTGAAAATCTTTTTTTTTTACTTTCTTATAATTTGGTTTTTCATTGTTAATGTATTTGCTCTTTTCAAAAAAAACTAGATTAAATATTCTACATAATATGATTATGAATAAGGCAAAACTGTTTTTTTTTTAAATGAAGAAAAAAACTTATATAACATAGAATTTTGCATATACATATAAACATACATTTATATGTTTCCATGAATGCTTCACATTTTTTTTCTTGGTTGAATCATGTAACCTTTCTATTACTAAAGTCAAGCACTAAGTGAAAAAAAAAAATCGGATAAATAAAAAAATTTTGTCAACAAAGACATAAATTAATAAAAAAAGAAAAAATAACAACAATGAAGAAAAAAAATGGGAATATTTGCAGGCGCTGTTGTAGGTAAAACAAAATTTAACAAAACGTAATAAGTTTTGAGGTAAAACAAGCCATCCATAATACCAAAAGGTAAATAAAATATTAAACACCAGTATAAAAAGTTTTTTGGAATAAAATGGAGTATATTTATTTAATACTAAAAATTTGAATCTATCAGGCAATAATAATAGTCTGTCTATTATAATATATACAATATATACAATATTATACAATGACTCAAAAAGTACAAATGACTAGTTTTTAGATTTAAATCACTTGTGTTCGTAAATGAAATTACACAGTTTACAAAAAAATTTAAGATTTATCAAATTTGAATATATAAAAATTTATCATAAATTGAGATAATTTGTACTAAAAATGATGATATCAAAAAACCTTCTTCTTTTTTCTTAATTTCTGATTGCCTTTTTTATAGTGCGCTACACAGTTCATTCAAATTGAAAAAAATAAGTAAACCAATTACTCCCATCAAATATGACAATGAATATTGAAATTTTCATGCTTATTTTGCACATTTTCATTTTTCTTTTTTATTGTGCGTTAAAATTTAAATATCTCTGGAGTTTCTTTACAAAATAAAAAGAAAAGTACTAGAAAAACAGCAAAGTAGTGAAAAATACTTTTGAAAACATGTTTTACATAAATTTGCTATTAAAATTAATAATATTTTTTACCAATTTGGTGAATATTAATCAAGCTGCTTCTTGTGATTATAGTTTTTGTAATTTTGAAGGTGAATGTAAGCAACATATTTGCGAATGCATTGGTGATCAATACTTTACTGGACCAAAATGCAAAACTATGGTGGATCATTGTAATAACCAGCCATGTGAAAATGGTGGCACTTGTAAAAATTTCATTGGTCAACATATATGTGAGAGATGCGCTGATGGTTATGGCGGTCAAAATTGTCAAGAGGATTTACCAAATTTATTTACCAATATGATCTTGCACTTTCAACATTATGCCTATTATGGTAAAATGCATCAATTTCTAATAATTGTTGAGACATTAGGTCAAGTGGGTTTCTCTTTAGAATTGACAGCAAATAATTATGCTATATCGTTCATGGAAATACCTTCAAGTAATAGTAGTATAAAATTACATAAAAAATGGCGTAAAACAAATGACATACAAAAAATATTTAAACAATTGAAATTGAAGTATTATAAGCAATTACCGTATGCGCGTGGTTATTACCATATAGCAAAGCAAACATTTTGGTCTGAAGGTGTTTTAGATTTATCTTTAAATGTTTATGATACGGAAACAGCAAGCAGACAAATATTTTACAATAATTATAAATTGTTGGTTGTCCCACAGCCACATAGCCAAATGGAATGTGTACCAAAAGTAGAATTTTCATCTGGCATACAACCATCAAAACCGCTAAATATCGATATGGCAAAATATAATTATTTTGAAGCTGTAATTAAGAAACGCTGTCATCGTAATTCAGAAATATCATACGAATGGCAATTGCTTAATAGCATTGGTAATAAATTATTACACTATTTTGGTTATACTCAATTGCCACGATTGAAAGTGCCGCCATATAGTTTGTGGTATAAGCATTATGGGGAGGCCTTCTTATCTTATAGATTTGAATTACACGTCACGGAAACCTATGGTAACTCATATGCCGTTACCAAAGCAAGAGTTAGTATTCAATTATTAATTAGAATTACACCATTTAACAATTCTACTGGTGATGCTGATTTGATCTACCTTAACTTAATGTCTTTTAGTGTTTTATACATTTAGTCCCAAAGGCTTTATTTTGTGTAATAGTTGGTGGTGGCGAACGTTATATTAGTTACGAACAACAATTTTTTTTGGATGGTACAGATAGTCGTGATTTTTCTTTGTCACCAAATGTCGTACAAGATATAATATACGAATGGTTCTGCTTTTCCGATGATGATCCAGACAATGTGAATTGTAAAGAGTTTAAAAGTACAGGTGAACTAAAATAAATTCTTTAAGAAAAATCTGGGATGTATTTCTTGTTTATAATTTTTTTTTAATAAAAATCAGCATCTAAAATAAGAATGGAAAATTATGGCAGCAAGAAATTTCGACTTGGTAAAACTTACACATTTAATTTGACAATACATTCCAAAATAAATATTCATGGACGCGATACAACGATACAAAAAATCACAATTATTGAATCGTCGACTTTAAGTATAAAAATTGTGTGTGTACGCAATTGCTTTAGAAATTTCTTTCTAGCTGATCGTCCCGTACACCTAAAAGTTGTCACCACAGGGAAATACATTAATTTAGGACTAAAATCAGAAAATGCTAAAATAAAATGGACAAGTACGGAGAATGAAGAACTTGGCAATGGGCATCGTCTAATCTATACGCCTCCAGATAAAATTATACATAAGACCTGCGTCAATGTAGAACATGAACGTAGAATTGGTAAAGCATGTGAAAATTTTACCGTAAATGACCCGCCAAATTATGGTAGTTGTACAATAGTTCCCGAACAAGGTGTAGCCTATGAAACTAAATTTAATGTAACATGTGTTAAATATAAGGATTTCAAGTTGCCATTAACTTATGAATTCATTACCAATAATAATTTCACTCTAGCACGTAACACTCACTCTAATTTAACTAATACCCCGTTACCACCAACTCAAGGTATCCATGTTGACATCTGTGATGAATTATTTTCATGTCGAAAAGTGGATTTAAAAGTATCTGTGGAACCATTACCGAATGCAACCACATATTTAAAAACGCATAAAAATCTACTCTCACGGATGCTCTCAGAAGGTGATGTACGTTCGAGTTTAATACTTGCGATGACATTAGCTGAAAATAGTGAAAATGTAATTGGTGCTGAATTAATTGTTGAACAAATTAAAGATTTCAATTTTCAAACACTTATAAATGTTCAACAAATAATATCGATAGCAAAAGTGTTATGTAAAAATTTATCACCCTTGGATTATAGAAAAGCGCAAATATTTACAAAATTATTTTCAACGTTGAAAAACGCATTCGCAAAGGTTTTACGTGATGGTGAAATTCAAGATTTGTTACCTTGGTCATATGAACAATTTGTAGAAGAGTTACTTGTAATGGCAAACGAATTATCAAAATCTGCAGAAGTCATACCTCCTGTAGATAGCTTAGAATCACAAATTGTTACAAGAAATCGACCTTTAGCTGAAAGTTATGCAGAATTATCAGATTTTGATGTAACGGCTTTAATAAGGATTAATCATTGGTTAAATATGTCTATAGAATTTAGTAAATGCTTAGATTTATTAGGTTTAGCATCATCCGCAATGCATTCACCAAATGAGAAACCATTACAATATGATGATGCACCTTCCACATCCAAAAATTATGCAATTGATTTAACTATAAACGAGGATGATGTCAATATAAATGAAACTGCTTTCACAATAAAATTTCCGAAAGATTCTCTTACGGAAATTAAAAATACATTACTAACTAATGAAATAGTTATACAATCGATCGAAATCAAAGAAGGAAATAATCCTTTTTGGTGGTATCCGGATAATCATGATATCAAAACAGATTTTATATATTTTTCAATGTATCCTGCTAACAGGTATAGAAAGGGAGCGCAAAAAGCAATAGCAACCCCATTCGAAATGATATTACCTTTAAAAAATCAATCAACACAACCTGATGAATCAAAAATTGTAAAGAGTTATTTTATATCACGTTTACATATGCCTATTTTTAAAGCTGCAATACCCGCACATTCAATTTTAATGGTCAAATTTTTGAATGCATCAATTGATTTAAAAGTCTTAGTTAAATGCGGCAAGCCGCCCAGAAGTTATGAAACAGAAAAATCTTCGTTTGTTGTTTTTGCGAAAGGTGGCCGTGGTGATGGTGGTGGTGGTGTCAAAGTAGATAATAAAAGTGAAGAAGAAAAAAGAAATGCTAGAAAAGCTAAGGTCGAAAACCAAACGAAAGAACAAACTGTACCAAAAGTGCATAAATTTATGGTAACAAATTATCAAAATGAAGAAAAAAATGCTTATATGGCCGTGCTGCCCAAAGACAGAACTACTGAAATAACTAATAAGGATTTTTCTTTTATAATGGAAATACAACAATGCCTAACATGGAATTTTACTTTAAATGATCCACAATGGACTGCCAATGGTTGCCAAGCAATAATTCATTCAGATACTGATAATGCAATCAAATGCCATTGTACGCATTTATCAGCATACAGTGGGAAAACGCATCCTATAATTCCAACAGAAGATTTAAGAGATATTCATATGCTTTTGGATTATTTACAATTCAATTGGTTTATGTTTTTATTTTATGTCTTCATTTTATTATTGTGTTCATTACTTGTATGTTATGTGCATTATAATCGTTCCGAATATCAATGTCCTGTATTAATGACAAATTTAAATCATGATCAATATGATTTGGAAGTATTTCTTATAACTGGTAGTCCACGAAATGCTGGCAGTACAGCAAATATAACATTTGAATTTATATCAACTAAAGGCCAATATATAATTACTGTACGTCAACCCAAATGTCTCCTACAGCAAAATTCAATATGTAAATTTTATATGTCTAGTAATTATATAGAATTACCATTTCAATTATACATAACAAATGAACAACAAGGACGTTATCCGAGCTGGTATTGTAAGCAAATTATAATTAATAATTGGGAAAATCAACAACATCATATATATAATATTGAAAAATGGATAACCAATGAAACAATTCAATTTCATTCGGATGAAAAAAAACCAATAAATGTAGAAAAATGGTGGCAAAAATATCGTTATTATTTATCATTGATGTATAAAAATTGGTATGAATTTCAGCCCTTTCTGGGCCCAAAAATTTATATGAATTTACCTCGTGAAATGCGTACATATGTTTGGATCTTACAATTATTATATACTATATGTATTGTGTCGTTGTATTATGGTCCAACTACAATGGAAACATATGAAGAGGAAAGAGAAAGTTTTTCCGATGTACATGTTTATTTCTGGGATATAACATTGTTAAGTTTTTATTGTTATATTATTAATCATTTCATACATATATTGTTCCATTTTTCTATATATGTTCAATTAAAACAGTACTAAAATTGCCACTTTTCATTGCATTGTTTAAAGTATTTTATTTACTCATGTTAAATCGTTTGCAAAATTAAAAATAAATCGTTATATAAATATATATTCGCCAAGGCTTTTTACCTTAATCGTTAGCATCAATTTTACATTTCTACTTGTTTTATTTCTTTATTATTCCAATGGACAAACGCCCTGCCATATCTCACCAGTAACCAAATTTGGTGTTATCCTTATTGGTTTCTTATTTACTTGTATATTGCGCATGCAACCTTTAAATGTTTTCTTCGTTTTTAAACCAGGGGCTTTATTAAATGCTTGATGACCACCCATAAACATTGGACGATTCGTTTTAGTTGTAGTTGACCCCTCAGTACCAACGCCAGGTTTAGCACTAATATAATCGACGGAAATTGTTATGACAAATTTCGATTTAACCGCTTGTACGTTACGCCATTTGCCATCGCAATAACTACCATCATCGGGCAATGTGTAATTTGTCGTTACAATATTTTTCGAATCCGATTTTACCGTAAACCATAAACGATTATCAATTAATTCTAATATCATATAAGTATTTTTACCATGTACTGAAAACAATAAGCCATCCGGGTCACGTGGACGAAAATCAAAACTTAGACTGAAATCTGTCCCAACGATAAAACGTTCAAATAATTTAACAAAACCAGTTGGCTTATTAAAGAAGTAACCAGGCTCTGTTTGATCAGAACATGGCACCACATGATACGGCAAAAGTTCTTTATCTAAACTACCACTATTTACTTTAATATTCTTTAAACAACCATTATAATATGAGGCAGTAGTAATTTGTTCGATATTTTGTCTTACACTTTCTTCTACATATTTGGGTATACCACCAAAGTATATGGGAAATTCTATAACAATTGCTCGTGGTGTCTTCTCTTCTAATTCAACTAATGGCTCTTGCTCAATATCATCAATAAATAGGCTAACTTTACGATGACTTCTTATGAATTGTACCTTATGCCATTCATTATCATTCAATTCTTCAACACTACTAATATTTGCTACTAAACTACCTAAATGAATTTGATGACGCAACTTGCCATCATTTAAGAATACAGCTATAAAATCTGTATGAGATTTATCTGATGCATAGAATAATAAACCTTCTGGATAATCAGTACGGAAATTGAAAGTAACATCGTGATGGCGACGTAGCTTGGCTGATAATGTATGAACTTCCAAGCGTTGTTCGCGCACCGAGTAGAACCGATAACCTGCTGTTGCAAAGTCTACATCGTAATTGGGATAAATAGGTAATGAGCAACGTGGATCTTCGGGTTTTCTACGTTCTGGCAAAGCTGGTGGTGGCCTGCGAGAAATTTCTTCTTCGTCTGTTTCAAATATTATTCCATGTATTAATTCTGGCTTGGCAGTTGTAGATGCCGTGGTAAATTTAGTATGCACATAAGGCACCTCCGGTTTTGAAGTTGTAAATGTAGATGTAGTAACGGTAGTTACTTTTGGTATTGGTTTAACTATAATAGAGGGCCGTTCTTGTTTAGGTTTATCCATCTTTGATACCAATTCATTTTCATCCCCATGATAATAAATTGGCACTGCACTGCCATCATAAGCCAAAATATCGCTGGGACAATTATTAATGTTGCCATTTTTCTTTTCAACACTATCAGCAAAGTTGATGATCTCACCATTTACTGTTACATCACTAATACAACCTAAAAAGTAGGCAGTATTAGATAAAGCACCCGAAGGTATTATGAAATCTTCTGGTAAACCTCCAAAGAATATATCACCCATGTGAATATTTAAGGATTTCGGAGAATAAGGTAACCGTTTATCTTCAATGTCATCTATGGATAGGCGCAGCTGATTGTCATCATGGATAATATTAATAATATGGTCTTCACCATCATCTAGTTTATGCATATTTGAACGTAATTCGCTACCCTTAGATCTTAATACTAAATACCCATCATCTATATTTAAACCAATGGTGGAACTTTGATCATGATTTGAACCATAAAATACAATACCATCTTTTTGTCGGGTTTTCAATTTCAAATTCATATTTAACTTGTTATCTGTATTAAAGTTAGAAATACGTAAATAGCCATATTCATGTGGTGGATAAGCTAGTATTGTAGAAAATTTCTTCGGGCAGCCCGGTTTTGCACCAACAGCATTTATATGTTGACTCAAATCAACTTTATTACCAGCGATGGTAACATCATCAATACAACCATCAAAATCGTGCTCAACAATTAATGAATTGTTACGCCTTCCCGGATAACCGCCAAAGAACATACGCTTAAACGCAGGCATGGTTTCGTCGGCTTCAGGTGGCACTTCTTCTTGGAAAATCAACATATCATCAACTTTTAATAAACCACGACGACCATCCCTTTCTGCTACAACCCGATGCCATTCATTATCATTGTACTTATCGCCACTTCCAGATGATACTATATAATCACCTAACTGGAAGCGATAGTAAACTGTGCCTTGTACTAATTCAACCGACATAAAATGATTATTACGTCCATAGAAAAACATTAAACCATCTTGGGCATCTCTGTCAGCCTTAAAACTGAATTGTATACTTGATCTAGTTTTGAAATTATACGGCGTAGCTTTTAAGACAACATGACCATTGCCATTAAAACGATAGCCAGTTGGCGGTATCTCCTCAGTAATAAGTTTATCACGTTGTATAGCTCCTTGAGTATTATCTTCGCCATAGACAAAATTCCATAAGCCAACATCTTCATCACCAATACGTAAATGTTCGATTTCACCAACGAAAGAACTTGAATGAATATCTGGCGGCGGTGTAAAATCAGATGGTGGTGGATAGCCACCAACGAACAAGCGGCTATTGCGATCCACATTGAAAACATTATGAACCCCAGGGAATATTTCTTCTTTAACGTGTTCTTTAAATCTACCATCATATAATTCTTCTCGTATAGTTAATTTAACTTTAGGTCCCACACGATCAATTATAGCATGATACCAATTACCATCTGCTACATACTTATCACTTGTAACACGTTCCGGTCCGTTGCCTAAATCCATTGTTACTATTGGATAACCATTCACAATTTCCAAAGCCATAAAATCATCACTTTTAATTGCAGCCGGAGCAACTGCAGCAGTTTTATTATCATTACCCAAAAATAAGAGAAAGCCATTCGGATTTTCAGTTTTAAAGTACGTGGATATTTTAGACTTTGTTGCCAATAAGGGTAAAGTTTCTGGTGGTTTCAATTCCAAGATAGTGCTAGGAACAAATTTAACACCCACTTTTATATTGTTGGCAAGTTGACGAGCTGTTTCAATTTGTTGCTTTAAATTTTCAATTTCTGCACCAAGAGATTGACCAATATCTTCAACTAAAGCTTGTTGTTTATCCAAGTCATCAGCTAAGCTATTTAATTCGGGTATATAGTTTTCTACACTATTCAAATGATTTTGGACTTGTGTTATATCCTTATTGGTTAGGTCGATATCTTTAGAAATATTACGTGCCTGATCCAATTCCTTAGTCGTTTGTTTAACAACGGGTTCTAATATACTTAAAACATCTTTCATAATATCTAAAGCATCGGTGGCATTTTCATTAGAACTTTTCCATAAATCTCGTTGAGAATGTACTGGCAATGCTTCCATAGCAATATTAATTTCTCTCAAATGTTTCTCCGTATTTTCATTTAGCTTAGATATTTGAGAAACTTTAGTAGCTGAATTATTAAGGCGTGGTTGTAAATCACTTTGAACTTTAATCAATGAATCTCTAGCTTTTTGTAAAAGATCAGCTGATTCGTGATCCGCTTTCCCAGCACGTTCTTCCACACCATTAGTTTTTTGTGTAGCATTTCCAGCAGCATACTTTGCTTCTTTCGTGTGCATTTGTGCTGTAGAAACTGCATCAACAATATTCTGATAAGCTGTGGCAGCTTTTATTGCTGGCTCAGCACTGGCAGTCATATGAGCATATTGTTCACTTAAATCTTGAGCTCGAACTTCCAATTCTGCAGCTTTTAAGTTCGCTTCTGAGACTAATTTCATTGCTTCAATCGATTTATTTTCCATTTCTGGTAAATCTACATCAATTTGTTTATTAAGTTCACGCATGCCATGCAAAACTTCAACTAAATCAGTAACTTTAGCATCAATTTCTGTTAGGGTTATATCACCGTTAGTATGTAAATGATCAGCATCAGCTATATTCTTCTCAGCCTCATTTTGTTGGTCCAGCACTGTATCAAACTTTGAATTTTCGAACGCTTTTCTATTTAAAATATTTAATCTTTCCACTTCAATGGAACGATTAGCCGCTTCTAAACTCCAGTTATATAAATCCTCTAATTTATCGCTAAATTCTCCAATATCATCTTTTAACATATTTAAAGATTTATTCTGGGCTTTTGTAGGCTGTACCAATATGGCGATTTCTTGAAGTAAATCTGTAGCTTTTTTCAAAACTAATTCATTCGTTTCTAAATCGATGAAAGTTGAATTAATGTGATTTAAGTATCCTTGAGCCTCATCTAAAGCTGCATCTATCTTGGTACTAGCGGCTGTATCTAAATTTTTTGATAATATTTCCATTGATCTTATAGCACCATGGGCTTCAGAAACACTTTTTGATGCCTCATCGCGTAATTGACTTGCATTGACTAATAAAACTCCAGCCATATATCGACTATCATGAGCATTATCAATAGTTAAATTTGTTTGTTTCAAGTACATTTTGGCTTCTGTTTCTAATTCTGATACAATCAAACGGGATGGATCTAAATTTACACTCTTCGGATTAAGATTTTGAACTTCCGGCGCTATTTTTTCAGCTAATTCGTCAAAATATGTTAATTTTTGATTAGTGAAAAAAGCTAAAGCAACCGAATGGAATTCTTCCACCACTGGATCAATTTCATAACGTAAATGGTCAGTGACATCTAGCAGTGCGTGATGGCAAGGATCACATTCAAAACAGCCTTCATCTTTTCGCAGTACCCAACGATATGGGCAAGCATCACAACGATCACCGATAACGCCAGGCAAGCATTCACATTGTCCGGTTAAAGGATTACAACCGAAACCCCTAGAGAAACCTTGATTGCAGTTGCATGGTGTGCAACCATCCTTGGTATATTTCCAATGATCAACAGCGCAACGATCGCATTGGCGCCCTGTTACACCCGATTTACATTCGCATTTGCCGGTATGATCATCACATTGTGTAGAATTTGAAGCAACTGCACAATCACATACTTTACAACCAACACCAGAATCATAACCATAGTAATCTGGTTTGCAACGATCACAACGTGAACCTATGACATTTTCATGGCATTTGCAATCACCCACAAATGGATCGCATTTTAATGTACCTAAATCATCGCAATCACAACTTTGACAATTTTTCAATTTCACAGCATCACCATAAAAGCCTGGAGCACATAAATTACATGCAGCACCAAATGTGTTATTCAAACATTGTAAACATTCACCAGTTAATGTGTCGCAAGAGCCAGCTTCTTCTGGATTTATATTGCCAGAACATTCGCATGGTTTACAAAAATCACCAGGTGATTGAGGATGACCAAAGTAACCATTTGAACAGTATTCACAGCGTGGTCCTCTATGACCAGGTTTACACTCACAATGGATTTCATCTCCCGCCTCTGATATTTCACAACTTGTAGCAAAATTATTACTAGGTATTGGTAAAGGACATGCACAAATCATACAATCATGTGGTGAACCATATGTAGCATTACCGTAATAACCTTCAATACATAATTCGCAATGATCACCCACTGTATAATGTTTACAATTGTCACATATTCCAGTAACACTATCACATGTATCAGCATGACCATTGCACTCGCAGGGTACACAATAACCTCCATAAGGCCCATTAGGATCACGATAATAACCAGGCGCACAATCTTCACAAGATAAACCACTATAACCACGCGGACACAAGCACTCTTCAACAGCCAAAAATTCATAACCATCCTGACTACCGCCGTGTTTTTGGTTCTGGTTACCATCTGCCAATGTTAAATAAATATTTGATAGCTGCGATATCAATGTTTGCTCCCAATAATTGGCACGTATGTATATCGTAATTAAATTACGCAATGTCATCATAAAATCAGCACGACTAACTATTTTACCATCCTGAGATAGAAAATTACTTTCAACCATATGAATTTTATTTTTGAATATTTGATTGCTCGATGGCTGCTCGTAACTTTGATGAAAGAGTATATGCTCCTTACTAACCAATATCACATCTGGAGCTATTAAAGGTTTACCAGAAAATCCAGTAGAATAAAACAATGAATATACCAATTCACCGCCGTAAGATGATATATGACTATTTTGACCAACTAAATAATCTAATACACCAAAGTAGACTACAGCGGCGCCACTTTCATCATTGATACTAGAAAATGAAAAGTCTGCTTGAATTGTGGTGTCATTAATAAATAATTCTTCAGATGGTATATCCCAGACATCAAAATCAACAAATTTTTCATTAAAATTCGCTGTATTTAAAGTCACATTATTTAATAGGCTAACATTGTATACACGTAGATATGCGCTCTCACATCTTGATGTTTTGCCAAAACAGAAACATGTGGTGCAACCATCTGGATTATCATAACGCAAATTATATGTACCATCAATGCACTGATCACAATTACGACCAACGACATTCTTCTTACAGAAGCAAGCACCGTCCACTTTATCGCAAATTTCCAGTTCTGTGCCAGCCACATTGCATGAACACTTTTCACAACGTGGAAAATCAAAATAGCCACCCACACAGGTATCACAAGTGCGGCCTTCAATATTTTTACGACAATCACAGGAACCATTTAGCATATCACATTGCGTATTACCATAAGCAACACCTAACAAATTACAATTACAATCTTCACAACCAATTATCTGATGATAACCATATGTATTGGGTACACATTTATCACAATTTGCACCCATAACATTCGGTGGACAAACACATTCGCCTGTATGAGGTTCACAGGTGGCAGTAGATGGGCAACTACATGGTTTACAATTTGGGAAGCCATAATATCCTGTACGACAAGCACTGCACTGCCTATTAATAACGTTAGGTTTACATTGACATTGTCCACCAAAGGGGTGACATTCAAAACTAGTGGAGCCAGCATAATCACAATTACATGGTAAGGCACCACCATTATGATCAGCCGTTAAAGAAAATACTGCTTTTTTACAAAAATCGGAAGCATTGTGGGTAATGAAAAAATGTTCTTGCCCGCATTCTTGGATAAATTCTTTAGTTTGATCGAATGTCTCTTCAACCAATAAATCATCATTAAATTGATCCACTGGCACAATAATTAAATAATCTAACCATAAACCTTGTGGTCGATTATTAGTTATTGTAAATTTAAAGTCATCTTCAATACTAAACCACCATTCATCACCAGTGGGACGTATTACGCCACGGCAACCGGCACTCGATGGACAATGATTTACATCGAATTTACCATCATATTGATTTCTACCAGCCGTTAATGTATATAACACATGGTACTTTGGATGATCCGGTTGATAATATTTCACCAAGATTACATAATTCCTGGGTTCAGATACACGAGATTCAATTACAATAGTGTTCTCCTCACCCGGCATATTATCTAAATAAACGAGTTTAATACGGTCCTCTAGAACTGCATAGGGCGGCTTATTGTAAGCAATGCGATCTTCATGATCTGTTTCAAATTCAATTTTCTTCGAATCGGGTACTGAGCGAAACTTTGGTGTAGCACATTGGGCATTATGAACAACACAAACAGGACTTGGTGTAACATAATTAACGGACCATGCTTCAAGCGGTATAGCAGTAACAGAAATAATGGCAACCTTCTCTGCGTCATCGAAATCTGCATAAACAACAACTGGCTTTGAATCCTCCTTATTAATAAGGAATACTTTTTCGCGTATTTGTTCATCAATAATAGGCGTCCGGCATGGCATTGAATATAAGCAGGGATAAACTGTTGTTGAACCATAATTATCTAAATCATCACCCAAACGTAATCGTATGAAGCCAGGCTCAGCATAATTACGCTCACTTACATAATCGATTACAAATATGTAACGGCCGCTATGCGGAACATCCACAATATAATTCAATTCTTGTTGAGTTGCCGTTATTAAAGGTATTTCACCAATATGATTAACAATTGTTAAATGTTCAGAATCATTATAAAATTCATTTGGATTAACTGGTTTACCATTTGCATTGATAACAAATGGAACAACAGCTGGTTGGAAGCGTTCTAATGAAGGATACTTATAATGTCGACACATTTCCATATTATCCAATTCACAAGGCGTTGCAACTTTTCGCGTTAGAATAGATGCTTCATAATACGCTGCAGGCAGCAATACAAAATAATCTAACATTACATTTTTATTACTTTTAGTGATAAGAGTATATTTTCCAGGATCTAAAACAACGGCTGAAGGCTTATTGCCTTTATCTCCAGATACGGTTACAAATTGTGGCACTGCTGTAGGACGTAGTAAAACCTTTACACTATAATAATAATCAAAGAATCGGTTAATCAAAAATTTCTTTTAAAAAATAAATAATCTATATAACACGCACTTTTGATCAACTTCTAGGGGATTTTCCGATTGGACTAATATATTAGCTGTTACATTAACTGAATTTTGATTAACATAACGTATAACTATACGATAAACTGATGATTTAAATACCGTTAATTCATTGCGAACTTCATTTTGTATATCATTAAAAACTGCATAACCTTTACTACTAAAACCAGGAAATACCTTCTCATCAAATTGATAACGTACTTGAGCACCGCTCGGTTGATAACCATCCTCGTATTCATATTGAAATTGATACAATGTTGGAAAATAATGCGTTGTTAATGGTTGGGTACAAGAACGTCCAGTAATGCGAGGATGGCATTTACATTGGCCATTCGTTTTATCACAATCACTGCGCCATGAGCCACCCACATCACAGTTACAATCCTTACAACCAAATAATGTTGAACCATCCAAATCGTATGTGCCATCTTTGCAATCTTGACAAGTACGACCTTGTGTATGTGGTTTACATGAACATTGACCCGTTTTCGAATCACATGTATCCAAATAACCAATTGTACCATCCGTCCAACAATCACACATTTCACAACCATCTGGATTACTTATATTTAAATTCCAATATAAAGGTTGACATTCATTACAAATGCGCCCAGTGACACGTTCTTTACATTGACATAATTCTCCAACTGGTACTGAACCACAACCAGCAAATTTATCAATGACACCAGCTGGATCACAATTACAATCCTCGCAATTAGGAAAATTGTAAAAGCCCTCCTTACAAGTATCACATAATTTACCATCAAAATTGGGCAAACATAAGCACTGGCCATCAACATTACATGTAACACCTTCTGAGCCATGAACATCACAATTACACGGTAAACAATCTGGATAACTGAAATAACCAGCTGAACATAGAGTACACTGCTTGCCAGCAAAATTATTCAAGCAATTACATTTGCCAGTATTATCACATGTTATCGCTGAACTACCGGTAGCTGAACAATTACATGGTTTACATGTTGGATAATTATAATAGCCAGGTAAACATTGATCACAACGTGGTCCACCAAATCCTTCACGACATATACATTGTCCACTATATTTATCACATATTTCAGCTTCTGTTCCTTGAATGTCACAATCACAATCTTCAAAGTATATATTCATAAATTTTAAGCATTATTATTAATGGATAATTCTATCATTAGTATTACAAACGTATTATCTACTTACATTGACATTTCGGATAATTATAATAACCATGTTTGCAGCGTTCACATTGATCACCACCAAAGCTACTTAAACATTTACATTGGCCCGTCATCAAATCACAATCATTACTTATGGAACCAATTTGATTGCATTCACATGCTAAAAATTATTGGTTACATTCATACGTGACTATTAATTACAACACAGTAATCGTTGTACTGTTACTAACCTTTACATTCCGGAAATGAATAATAACCTTCAGCACATTGTTTACAATAATGACCAGAGAAATTAATTTTACATGGGCATTCACCATTTATTGCCTCACAATGATAACCGTCTGTGCCATTTAAATTACATTCACATTCACGACAATTCGGATAACCATAATAACCATAAGCGCATGTATCACAATTTGGTGGCTGGAATGCTTTACGGCATTCACACATACCCGTCTCCTCCATACAATTACCCGTTGAATAGAAATAATCACATTTACAAGCTTTATGTAAATGATATGGCGAAAGTTAGGAGCGTTACAGAAGCGATAATAAAAACAGAGAGCATAAGGGAAATATCCTCTTTCGCAAAAATTACAGATACTTACGATAGCATACATCCGTTTCATTCCAATGTTTACCAGCCGGTCGATAATATTTTGATTTACATTTATTACAATTAATCCCTTCTGTGTTATGCTGACAATTTATACAACGTCCACCACCATCATAACGCCCATGAATATCCAAAGATAAACGTTTACGATCAATCTCCTCATCATAAACACATTCATTTGTATGGCCATGACAATTACATGCTAATAAAACGCAAAGCAAATAAATAAACAAACCAAAACAAAAGAAATCAAATTCATAGATGCACACACACATGACATACATAGAAAACTACTAAAATACTTACGTTCACATTCAAATGCTCGAGCATTAGTATTTTGGCGCCATTTTTTTTGTTCATAACCCGGGCAACATTCATTACATTGTATACCACATGTATGATGTTGACAGCGACATGCCAATATCCTTACAGGACTTTTCGGATCTTTAACATCACAAGTATCTGCATGGCCATTACACATGCAACGGCCACCAATTGAAATATCTTTAATTGAATAGAAATAACGCCGTGTCACAGTTGGATCTTGACGTGCCACAGACATTAAATGTCCTAATAAATTTTTCGTACGTAATAAACGTATGCGTACATTTGTGGCACGTGTCCATTCTTGTAATACAGATGAATTGAAATAATTTGTTGCCGATGGACGATCATTTAATAACATTACGGGAATTTCACCATTTTCTAATGGTACAATTTTTGAATATTCTGTTGTACATATAACATCATCATCTTCCATTATTGGTTTATATGTATCCTTGCCAAAATATGTTTCACAATCAGCCGGTGTATCTGAGAAATGTTGCCATGGCGTCCAAGTCTTACCATAATCACTAGACTTTTCTAATGTCCATAAGCCAGGACGCGGCGAATTACCCATACGTATAAAAAGATATGCAACATGAAATTCCTATTGCGAATAATACGAACAAAGATATAATCAATAAATATAATCATTAGTATCAATTTACATAACATACTTTAGAGATGCTTTAAAAAAAAATGTCAACAATCTCTCAATTGAATATAATGTGTTCGGGCAGATAAATGTGATCATCTAGAACAATTTGAAGTGCATTTACATTTTATTTTAATGCTTAGAAACGAAGCCACTTGCCAAATCGATTTAAGTTTGTAGTTTTGTCCGTCTATCTGGCTGCGTGCCTAACGTCTAATAAATTTATTACAGTCTATCGATTTCAAAATTAAATAAACTTAAATACATGACAATCATGATGTTCAGAAATGCAATTATTTGAGATATCCACCCATATAACTCAAAGATAAATTTTTTCAATAAAGTAAACCACTTTATATGTCTATTTTAAAATATATCGAATTATATTATCCACATACACATATATATACACCAACTAATATAAAATATCATTCTGATATATTTCATTTCATTTATGCTATATGGAACAGTTTTGTTTAAATGATTGCATAACATTTTTATTATTAAAAATGATTATAGTCTCAATTTTTGTTCATATATATCAAAAGAAGAAACGCAACAGTAATAACAAAACAAACAAACAAAATTCTTTTTCAAAAAAGAAAAATTATTATCGTACATTATTAAATGTAAGCATTTATCATCGAACATGATCTCATCCATATGAACTTTACTAAAAGGAAATACTATACATACATACGTACATACATACATACATACATATACATATATATATATGCATATAGCATAATATATACAATGTTACACTAATTTATATATACAACATTGTGAAACATTTATTAAGTTATTCAAAAAATAATTCCGCTTTCAAAGAGAGAAGCGACTTTTTTTGCATAAACTAAGAGAATTTATAATCATTCTGCGCCAGAGGATTATATGAAAATATATCATTAAATTTTAACTAAAAATATAATGATACAACTTTCCAAACGACTTAATACACATAAGTAAACATATTAAACAAAAAAAAAAAAAAATTATGTAGAACATTTCCGTTCTTGTGTTTGCTTTTTATTAATTCTGTCTTCAATTTTGATAATCAACAATTTAAATATAAAACAATTAAGAACTTTATTGTTGACTTAGTTCGAGTCTTCAGCACCCTACTTTACTCTGTTTAATCTAATTAAAAAGATCCAAAAGACACTAATTACAATTACGAGGCAATAAAGTAGGTAAAAAGTAATAATATTATAATAATAATTAGTAATAATTTGCAATTCTTTTGAAATGTTTATTTTATGAGAAAACATTGAAATTATTCAATTTGCCATACTTCTGAAATGTAAGAAAATTTTGCTGTGATTATAACATTGAACCAATTAAAAACTTAGAAATTTATTTCCATCTTACAATATCTGTACATTTTATTATTTTTTTTATTCAATAATTTTCTCAGTGTATAATGAATCTTAACTATCTTCTTTTCATTAACATTCACCATATCTCTTGATATCTCTTTTTTTTTATTGCTATTTGTTGTTTTTGTTGTTTTTGTTGTTCTTGTTGTTTTAGTTTACTTCTACAGTTTTTGTAAGGGCTTATTTAACTCAGCTTATATTTTTTCTTCTACATATTTCTTAGGTTGTTTATGTGTGCAAATGGTTCTGGTTCTGTTGTTCATTGTTGATTTCATTTATTCTTTTGTTTTTGTGTATATGTGCACGTGTACTATTTGACATCACGGCAATTTTCTTAAAATTCCTTTGAAATACCTTTTTGCATTTTTTTGTCGTTTTTTGAACATAATAAGTAAAAATCAAATACTCTCTTCACTCATATATATATACATACGCATATCGTATGTGTATCTGTATGTACATCGTAATATTTTATTTTAAAATATAAGAGAGAATTTTAGCAAAAAAAAAGTTCTCATTATCATTATCATAAATTTATCATTCATGAAATTTAGGCTAGAACATTTTTTTTATAATCACTTGTAAAAAGTTTCTTATTGAAATTTCCCTTTTTAATAATAATAATAATAATAATCGATGGATGAGTTTACCTGACCAAAATCAATTGTTAGATTGACTTCATTAAATTTCATGCCACGTGATAATGGTGGACTTTGCCACCATGATTCTGTACCATCAATGGCATGTTCTGGAGCATGATTCTTTTCCGGTATACTGGGATCACAATAATCACAGACCTAAAATTAAAAATATAAAATGTGAAATACAAAATATTATAATAATAATAATAATAATAATAATAAGAACAATAACAACAACAGCAAAAACCATAATAAAAAAATTAATAATAAAACTAAGAATAACAATAATTTTGTTATGTGTACATGGAAAGATGTATATACATACATGGCTTAACCCACGCATGACTTCACAAAAACACACAAACACACACAAAATGCATGTAACTTACAAACTAATTATATTTTAATAGACATAAATACATGTGTCTGTATGTGTACATTACAAAAATACGAAATTATTTAAGTGTTAAAAAAAAAGAATAAACTATTCGTACGAAGAAGAAAACTAAAAGTGACGCATACACACACACACACACACACGTATATGTATACTTCAATATCTTACTATATATCCATATGCTTGGGTTTGCTGCATGCACAATACTACATTCAAAAATCTGTATAATTAGTTGAACGAGACATATGAAATTTGTAGAGAATTGTACATTGCAATTTTTTAAAAAGGATAAGCAAAATTTTTATTTATAACATTAGAATTCTGGGAAATACAAATAGAACAATAGAATGATAAGAGACACTGTAAGAATTTCCATCCTTCTTCTTTTCTATGCTAATGTTAATTTAAAATAATTTGCATCACAAACATAAATTAACTTTTTAAGAGGTAGAGTTATAAAATTAGAATTTTATATACCTGGCCCTGTATAACTGAATAGTCAATATGATCATTTTCCGTATTAGCGCCCACTAATTTACAATATAATTCTGGGCCATCAGTGTCCATGCCGCATGTAGCGGTGGCATAAATTTTACGTCCCGTAGCCAAATTAAAGTATGGTGGTGTTAATTCGGCATTGATTTGTAATAGAAATATTATGACAATATAAACTACCACGCCCGTACTGATAAGAATTTTAAATGGCGTAACCATCCTCATCACCATAATAATAGTTTCTTTTCTCTTTTTCTTTTCTACAATTTCTGATATTTTTTTTTTCTTTTTTTTTATCACTGATCTCTTCGTGTTTTCTTTATCCCTCAATTGCTTAATTTTGCTCTCTAATTTCTTTAAATTTTACTTTTTCTTTTAATTATGATTATTCTCTTTGATATAATCCAATAGATATCCTTAGTTATCCTTTGAATTTTTATATATAAAATATATTTCTATCATTACATTTTCACTTCACTCTGTTATTTAATGTTTATTTGCACTTTCCCATCTATTTCTTTATTTATCCGACCATCCATAACCACACTGAATGGCTCATGGCGAGCAACTGATTTCTTGAATTTTCAATATTTACTTATTTTGCTCTTTCAGTTGGTTCATTTCTTATCTGAAAACTTCATCATTATTATTAACATTATGATCAAAATCATTACAATTCCTTTGTTAATAATTATGTTAATTATGTTTAGTGCGTAAGCATTAACGTTAGCGTAACCATTACCGCAAATTTTTCGTAAGGCTTTTCAAGAGAATAATTGAGTTTTTAGATTTATTATCTCTCTAATTTTTAAGGCAAGTTTTCATTAGAAACTCTAATAAAATATTCAAGTATATTAAAATATTCAATGAATATAATACAAAACAAGAGAGTTTTAAAATTGACCAGCCTTTGTATTTTCACCAATACTATAATCTTATTATTATTATTGATTATTTTGCGATCGTTAGCACATAAAAATTGAACTAATTGATTTTTGTATTGTTGCTACAATTTCTCATTTATTTGTATAAAAAATTAATGTGTGGGTAGATTTATATACAAAAATATATATGATTGGTTATATTGGTAAGTAAGAGTAAGAGTAAGTAAATCAAAATTATTTTTTGCTATATTATTTTCCATATTAGCCTGTAACTATATAATTTAAAGAACAATCTGCAATTTTATTTAAGAATATAAAATTTTATAATTCATAAACTTGAATTGATTAAACTTGTAACTTAAAAGGTAAAAATTCCATTAAAAAAATGTTAATTTCCCTAAAGAAATTAATGTACAAGTATGGATCAGAAAAACGGCAACAAATGCCACTAAATGAAAATTCTTTTACGTTGAAATGCTTGTGGACAAATAAACAAAAGTCTTAAGTGTTAAATAACTAAACTTGAATCGATTTGCATGATACCAACTAGATCTATATAAAACTCTAACTAGCTGTTACATTTAACCATACAACCACATTTTATTTTAAACAAAAAAAAATTTCAAAATTGAAAATTGTTAATAAACAATAGAAACGTATAAAACTTTTTGTTAATAAAATATTTATCTTCATGTTAATTAAATGTATTTTGCTTTAATTAAATTTCTATGCAGAAATCATTACAACATTAAAGGCGCCTTTAAATGGCGTAAAGTCTTTTGTACAGAATAATATTTTGGTAATATTACCAAGCCAAATGGTTGAAGGTAATTCGAATGATTAGACCACAATTTAAATTGAACTTGATATAAAACATTTGCGCAAAAACTATTTATCTAACTTGTTTTTTGAATAGTTTTCTTTCTGTTATTTTCAGTTATTTTAGTTCGGTTTATTTTTTTTTTTTTTTTTGCTTTAATATGCTACCGTTCACTAACCAAGTTATTTTGTAATCATGAAAAAAAATATTTTTCTTTTGTTTGTTAAGAAGATAAATTTCAATTTCAACATTGAGACAAAATGTTGTAAATATTAGTTGTCTTCTTTAACTAAAAACGTTATTTTATAATAAATTTGTAAGAGTATATCCAGATTAAAATAATAAGCAATCGTTGACATTCGCTAATTAGGAATTGGAGTATTTTTCTACTGTATTACTTATTGTATTACTCTAACTATAAGTACTTTAAAATTAAACCTCCAGGCACATTTTATCCTTGGTTCAATAATATCTAATGCACGAAACAAAGTTGGACTATTCCATAAATAAATTTTAAATATCTTAAAATTGTCCGTCACCCTCAAGTTCAATCAAAATTTCATTCATTTAAACGGATTATTGAATATTTCATATCTTCTTGACGCTCGCCCTCTCTCTCTCTATCTTTCAATCTCTCAGATTTATTCCATTTCTCTTTCTCTATCGCTATCGCTATATAAATGTGTATGTGTAATGTTTGTATTGAAATTTTGATAGTTAAATGTTCAATTAAATGTTCAAATACGTTCATTTCCGTTCTAAACGTTAGAGAGTGCTAACAGCACCATAATATACAAACGCGCGCTTTTAATTTAAAGTGAAATAATAAAGTTAATTAAAATTAAATATTAACCTTCTTGTTCTTTGGATTTTTGATCAACAAAAAGTATTTGTTTTCTATAAATGGTTTTATTAAGAATTTTAAAATATTTAGTTGGTGCGTTAATGAATTATTTTTTATTCTTCCTGCAACATTTACACTTTTTTTGATTTCTTTTTGTTTTTCTTTGTTTTTTATTTTTTTTCGTTGATATTTTGAATTTGTCAAAATTAAAATAAAAGGTTGCGTGTATCGCATTTATTATGAAATGATTCAACGAATGCTGGCGTTAAAAACTATACGTTATGGTTTATTGGAAAATGATTAAGGAAGATGCCTATGTGTTCTATGAATTGTACTTAACTTACTTAAGCTTAACTTAAATATAAATTAAAGTCTTAAATATATAATTACATATATTTTTAAAATAAAATGACTTATTCAAACGAAACATTCTTTTAATATTATCGAATCTTTGCTTTTATACTGAAATTGAAACATAGCAGATATTACACATTTATTCAAAGAGCCTTTGAAGTCTACCACATGAAGTGGCCTCTAATTTAGTTATATCCACAAGGACAATAGTGTTTGTTAATAATAATAATGTGAATATAATATTAATTTAAATTTCATATCATCTCTTCTGCAGAACTAAAAAATTCTAAAACCCCAAAAAGTAGTTTCGACTTTTCTAAATATTAGAAAATATTTGCATATCATATTTGTTACATTCTAATCACAAATGTCAAGTGAATGACTTGATATTTTCAACAGACAATCAGACATAAACCGAATGTAAAAGTTATTCAAAGTCGACGGTTGTAATAAAGGGTAAACAACTTCTTCTGAATGTTACATATATTCACATAAATACATTATACCCTGTTGCACAAATAATGTAGGGTATAAAGTATTTCTATCTATATTTTAGAATATAATTTCTTACGTAATTTTTAATAACGTATTTTTTAAACATGCAAAAGGAAAATGAAAATGAAAATTATAAACAATAAAATAAAAAGAAATTAGCCACAGTTTAAGTTTTACGTCTTTTGCAGTTGATCAAAGAACATGTTATATACTTATGTAATAAACAATTGTATATATATATGTATACATACACTAAACTAATAATTATAAATTGTAGTCTGGTAAAATTTGTATTTGTAATATAACTAACACGATTCTAAGCCGTTTTAATTAACCAAACAACTAGATATTTTATATTTTATTTTATATGATTATTATGTGTGTGCATGTGCGTGTTGTTTTTTCCAGTTTTCAAATTTTAGTTTTTTTTGCTATAAACATTAATTTTTTTAGTTTTTTCTTCGGCTTTTGCATTCTTTTTTTTTTACTTTTTCATACTGCTGCTTGTTTACTTTTTTCAACATTCTTGCCAGCGTGAGTTTCATGCCAAGGACAGTAGTAAGCAATTTTATCATTAGACTTTTATTATTCTCGTATAGATTTATATATAATAAACAAATCTTAAATTTTTTTTGGTTTAGACGAAATCTTGAGTATACATATCCTGTAGAAAACTTGTTCGTACAAGTTGTTGGTGCTGTATTCAAAAATGTTGTACATAAAGCAAGAAAACCTCTTGCAATTTACGATAAATATAACCAATTTTGTTCATTAAGAATTTGGAATTAATAAAACAACTAAGTATATATGAACAGAATGAAAATTTTCAAACTTCCCAAAAATGTAGTCAATCACATATCTATATACCTACATAGCAATTATAAGAAGAAAAATTAAAAATTACAAATACCGTAATCAATATCACTGTTTTCTATGAATGAAGGAAATTATTAAAAGTTTTATTTATTCTTCGACACTTTATTAAATTAAATATCCTTATCAAAATTATTCTTAATAAATTACACATGATATTTTATGAATTTTTAATACTACAATCGCACTGTGGACAAGCTAACAAAAACGTCATTCTTATACAAAAATATATATTTAACGAAAAGAATTGATCAGGGCTGATACTAAATTTTTAAATACTTTAAACCAGTTTTCTTAAAGTGGTTAAAAAATTAATGTAATGAAAGTCACAGAAATAAAATAATTTTATTTTTTGAATGAAAACGATTCAGAACATGAGTCTAAGTTGATTGTTGCAACAATACGCAATGTGGAACTAATCTTATGCCCTTGGAAACATTTGCATAAACATTCGCAAAAACAAAAAACGTTATCCCTAGCAATAGCATGGATACCTATTGGCGTTACTCAGTAAAGAATTTGTTTTAACGTCGCTTCTTTTTGTCTTTATTACGTTGTTTATATGATTTCCTTAAATTCGTTTGAGTATCATTAACAAGATTTTTTGAATCTGTTGCCGATCTATGTATTGTTGCTTGCTCCTCATTTTGAGCCATTGGTAATAAAATCGATGCTGAAATGCAAGCCAATTGAAAGAATGCACCAAAGTAAAGGCCATAACGTAAAATTAAGTTAAAGAAATCATCATCACCATATTTATCTAAAGGATTTATTGGAGTTGCCGACATTGCCTTTTATTTGTTTTTTTACAAAGTGAATTTCGTAATTTTAATTTTTTGTATAGAACTTACGTACACAATATGTACATATATATAAATATATAAATTTATTATATATTTAGGTAATAGTCTGATTATATAAAAAGTGCCTGGAATTATAATTATTCTCTAACATTGTACAGCAATAAAATATTTTATTGAACTCTTGGTGAAATTATATAGTTTTTACGTCATATATTTTTCTTTTTGATATTTACCTATTTTAATATTTCTTTAAACTTATTTTAAGGAATAAATATTTTAGCTTTTAAATGTAGACATCTGCATAATTTTATGAAGAATATTGTTTGCTTAGGCTTTATATAATCAGACATTTCATAGACTTTCTACTACAAAAACAAAATATGTAAAGCAAAAAAATTAAGGAAGAAGTTACATAAAATCGTAAACGGCAGCAAAAATTTAATTTTTGTTGGTAAAAATGTCAAGTTGCCGCATTACCCCAATCTTGCGTGGAATTTTTTATAATAATAAACATATTTATTTAAATGGAAATCGTATGGGTCAACAACGACGATGTCAACATCACAAATCTCAACATATCAATTTAAGTAAAGATAAAAATACCTTAAAACTAGCTTTATTGGGTGCTGCTATAGGTGCAGCCGGTGGTACTATATTTTCCTTATACAACCATTGGAATGATAGCAATTCACATAAAGAGCATGAACGTATAGCACCAACAAAAATCGCCCAAATACCATCAAATATAAAAATTACCAAACGTTATGCGAATCCAAATGATAAAAGTGATTTGGAAATAATTCTTTTTCAATTTCAAACATGTCCATTTTGTTGTAAAGTTAGAGCATTTTTAGATTATAAAGGTATATCATATTCTGTGGTTGAGGTCGATGCTGTATTACGTCAGGATATTAAATGGTCTGAACAAAAAAAAGTTCCAATGGTTTTAATACGACAGCGTGATGCCTCTTATATACAAATGCATGATTCCAGTGCTATAATCTCTTTAATCAGTACTTATTTGAATGAGAATGATGGTGATATTTATGAATTAGCTGAATTTTATCCAACCATATCATATTTTGATGATAGTCAAAAAAAGAAATATGATATAATGAATAAATACTTCTTAATGTATCAGGGTCGTACACCAAAAGGATATAATAAAGAAATGGAAGTATGCGAACGTAAATGGCGTATTTGGTCAGATGATCATCTAGTCCATTTAATATCACCAAATTGTTATCGAACATTAAATGAAGCTTTCGAGACATTTGAATGGTTTTCATTAGCTGGTGAATGGGACATACATTTCCCTAAATGGGAAAGAGACTTAATGGTATATGTTGGAGCTACAGCCATGTGGGCTATTTCGAAAATGTTAAAGAAACGTCATCAATTAACTGATGATGTACGCTCCCATATATATGTTGCATTGAATACATTTACCGATGAATTAAATAAACGTAAAACGAAATTTTTAGGCGGTAAACAGCCTAATTTAGGTGACCTAGCTGTATTTGGTGTATTAAGCAGTATGGAAGGTTGTCAAGCTTTTAAAGATTGCCTGGAAAATACAAAAATTGGTGACTGGTTTAATAATGTTAAGGCTTTGGTACAAAAAAATCGTGGTAACTTAATTCGGGAACGTATTGAAGGGCCAATTCCAACAATATTGAATAATTAATATAAAATATGTGTTGCGCATGCATACATTTTATGACATGTGTGCATTGCTTCAAACTAAAATGTATTACAACAGTTGAAAAATCTTTGTTAAAAGTAGGTTTTATTTAAATTTAATACACTACTTATAAATTTTAAACTAGATAAATCTCATTAATAAACATTTAAAATATTTATTTTATTTTCAAATAATCTACTTTATTATTGCTATTATAATTCACAACAATCTTTACCTAAAGTTTCATATGACTGGTTGTAATACTACTAAGGGTTTGCAAAAATAATTAAAAAATTCATTTATAATATTGCGAAATGGCAACCCTCCAATCACACATTTTCTATTGAAATAGTTGTAACTGTGGTGCGTTTGTATGTAAGGCTTTCCTCGCAACATATACGTAAGAACTGTAGACTATCTGTTTGTACAAAATACATCACAAAAGAAGAAATAAAGTTATTTTGTAAATTTCTTGAGCCAAATACTATGGCGGCTACATTAGGAAGAATTTGTGGCTCAAAATTATTAAGAAAAAGTTGTCCCTCATTCAATTTACAACAGGTATGGACATATTAATATTTCGAATTTCATTGCACTGTATCGGTATGGAGAATTCAGTAATTTGTGAAAGAGATTTTGACGGTGAATGCAAATTAGAATTTATATTAACAGAATTGTGGATTTTCATCCAAAAAATAAACCATATCAATTACAATACTTGGAGTATGACAAATCAAATTAGATAATCTTTTACAACTACAATGCTTTGGATTATTACAAAAATTTTTTTTTGAAAATATTTTTTCTTTGCCTGTCATTATGTAATCTTTGTGTATGTTATTGAGGTTGTTTTTCTTCCTTCTGTGCACTTAAGAAAAATTATTTCCCAATTTATTAGCGTAAGTGAATGTTTAAAATGTGTAATAAATGATATGAACGAATTTTTAGGTTAACAATTTATCAACAACCAAATTTTGGACTAATCGCCAAAAGAAGGTTAGTAAATGTTTCATCTGTTATATGTGTATGTATATGTATATATAAGTAATATAATAATATAAAATATTCTAGCTTTTAGCATCGTTCGGTGTATTAAGTGGTGGTATTGGTGCACTTATATATGCATTGGAACAATCAATAGAAGCCTCTAGTGGTGAAGCTCATCCACCAAATTTACCTTGGTGTCATAATGGTATAATATCATCACTCGATCATGCCAGGTTAATTATAAGTTATTTAAATAAAATTTGTATATGGTTGCTATTGTTGTTATTGCTTTTTCTTATATAATATTTTTCCATATTCTTTCTGTTATCTTTTTTTTAATTATAGTGTACGCCGAGGCTATGAGGTATATAAGCAGGTATGTTCCGCTTGTCATTCTATGCATTATGTAGCTTATCGTAATCTGGTTGGTGTTACGCATACCGAAGCTGAAGCTAAAGCGGAAGCGGCAGCAATAATGGTACGCGATGGTCCCGATGAGAGTGGTAATTATTTTGATCGTCCTGGTAAATTATCGGATTATTTCCCGTCGCCATATGCTAACGAAGAAGCTGCCCGTGCTGCTAATAATGGCGCTTATCCACCCGATCTAAGTTATATTGTTGCTGCACGAAAAGGTGGTGAAAATTATATCTTTGCACTGCTTACTGGTTATTGTGATCCGCCAGCTGGTGTAGCTTTACGAGAAGGCCAATACTATAATCCGTACTTCACCGGTGGTGCCATTTCAATGGCACAAGTTTTATATAATGAGGTTATTGAATATGAAGATGGTACGTCACCAACCCAAAGTCAATTGGCCAAAGATGTGGCAACGTTCCTGAAATGGACGGCAGAACCCGAACATGATATTCGTAAACAAATGATCATTAAAGTTTTTGGAATTATGTCTTTATTGTTGGCTGTTACCTATTACGCTAAACGTCACAAATGGTCAGTGGTAAAATCGCGAAAAATCTTTTTTGTTCCTAAAAAGGATTAATTAATGAATGTGAAAAAGAAAACGAAAAATTTAACACAAATACGACATTGCTACTATTAAACAATCAAATGAAAGAAAAACAAGGAGAACAAATGGGGGCAATAAGACACTAGCCAATCATAATAATAATAATAATCGTAAATGTGGCAGAAAACTCTCACTTAATTTATTAGAGCAATTTGTTGTTACATAAAAAATGCAAACAACAGCATCATGTAATTGATAAATACCATAAATTGAAGGCTTGATAAAACTATGATATCTGTTCATTAAAAAAAAAATTAATTTTACATTACATAGAAAGCAAAAACAACAAGAAGAATAAATAAATTAATTCAAAACAAAACCACATTCACTTATATTTCATTATTTTTTGATTGCTTATAGTACTTTAAAATTGCAAACATTTCTATAATGAATGTTTAATTCAGCATGATTTTTTGACACGATTTCGCTGCAAATCACACCATGTATATATATATCATTATTATTATTGGTCAATGCAGATATGTAAGATATTTTGTTAAAATTTACTATAACTTTTCCTTTTAATCTGAGAGTAAAGCCATTTCAAAATTTGCTAGATTAGAACAATTTTCACAATCAGACCTGTTACGGAATTTGCAAAAATTGCATAAAATCATTTGGAGATATGAGAATTACATTTAAGTATTTGAAGTGCCTCAAAATAATAATAGTAGTAATTTTCCATACTTTCGTTATTGTGAGTTTGTGTATTTTGCGGCAATTTCGGAGACTAATAAATACAATTTTAAGGCAAACACAAATCATTAAAGAACAATTTTCAGTTTTCTATTTTTTAAATTTAATTTCATTTTATTTTATTTATATAGCTCTAAAGTTCATATTTAATATTAAACTGAAAGTCTGCAACCAACCAGCAGTTAGCACTAGCAGCAGTAGTAGCAACAAACAAACAGCATTAGCAGACAAATTTATTTTATTTTTGTTATTTTTTGCAAATATTTTTTTTGTTTATTCTTTCTGTCCCTTTGAAAAAGTTATTATTGGAAATCACAAAATAAAAAAAAAGGTTATTTTACCATATTATTTCATTTCATATATCATGTTCAGTGCACTTATTAAAATTTGCAAAGTAACAACAACAAAGTGTGTGTGTTGTATACGTACATGTAATGACGTTAATGAAGATTATAATGAACATTTTTTTGACTTGAAAGGCGAGTATAATAATAACAACAAAAAAGAAAACTCAGTTAAAAAAACCAAGAAAAAGAAACATACACATTTCACTTTTAAGATAGTAATTATTAATAAATATACATATACCTTAAATAATGACATTCAAAACAAAAATTACTAGAAAAAAAGATGTCTATGTAATTATTTAATAGAGTTAAGAAACATTTTTTTTCTTCATTTAAATTCAGAATTTTTGCTTGTCATTTTTGTGTTAATAAGTATTATCATTTACATATGCTTCTATTATGGTTGCTGTTGTTATTGTTGTTATATCGTTCTCCCGATTATTGTTGCAATTAAATTAAATGCTTTACATTTTTTAGGTTTTTCTCATTTGTATTTTTTAATTTTTATTTTTTGCCCAAACTAAAAACAGCTGCCTTCTGGTGGTTGTGCCAATTTAAGATTTTCTTTACAAGTCATAATTCGACGTATTTCTTGCAACAGTGATTTAATAGTATATTCACGATTCCATCGTGCTAGCATGGGTACTAATCTAGGATCCACCTAGAATAATCAAAAAATCATTTTTAACATTTTGTGTAATATACTGCGATATATTTACATATATATATATATAATATATATATATATATATATATATATGTGTGTGTGTGTGTGTAATATGTACTTACTACACCATTCTGATTGATACAATTGATATTAACTTTTGTTAAGAATTTTATCGTTGGCGGTTCATCCGGATAGCGTTCGCCGCATTCAATTTTCAATGAGTACATCCTATTCTCAAATGGCGTTCTAGGTGGACCAATAATCATTCCAATCCAATATGTGAGAGTCATGTCATCATCATTTTCAAGACCCCATGATATAGTGCCATCACCAACGCCTTTTTGACCTTGATCCAATTCTTCCAATAAACGAAAGTTTCTAGGTACCACTGAAAAAAAAAAAAATATATATATATATAATGTACATACGAATTGAATCATCCACAAAGCAAAAAATGTGAAAATGCTACCGAATATGCCACTTTTGATAAAATAACGAAGAGTAAGTGTAGGAGTGCAAGAAAATGAATATATAGAAAAGGGAGTCAACTATTTCACATAATTGGCCTTCCTTAACTGTCACTTCGCTAATCTAATTAAATCGTTTAACTTTAGGTTAGAATGGTATAACAAAAGTTTGTTTCCCTTGCCTCTCCAGAAATTTAACTTATCAAAAAAAGCATCCAAAAGAAACACTGACCAAAGTCAAGACCAATGGAAATAAATAGCATTCCCTTGCTTCATTTTCATTAAATTTAAATACTTCATAGTTTGTAGAGTAGTAAGCGCATTTGTTTTTTTATGTATATATTTATTTCCTCTTTCCAAAGTTTCTTCCTTTTTTTTTAAAACGCCGCAATGACGACACATTACCACTTTCACGTTTTGAAAAATAAAAAAAAAGAGCATACGTTTTGCAGCTTATAATTATTTTTCTCCAATGAATCATTTTTACGAAAGTGTTGTGGGAAAATGAATCGTCAAATATTATTTAATTTTTTCACGTAAATCTTAAACGAATTAATAAATTGCTAAATTAAATATTTTTTACTATAAAAATTTCTTACCAACACCGGTGGACTGATTCGCCATTTTTTTTACTCTTTACAGCAATCAAACACGCTCAAACGGAACTTTTTTTATAACAGCCTCCGCTGTTCTCGTTCTCTATTCACCTTCTTACTATTTCTCGCTCTTTCACACTTATTCAATACAAAACGCTATGTATTTATACAAATTTATATATAACATGCACGACATCAATATAAATATATATTATTGTACATATGTATATATATACATTTGTCTACATATATACATATACATATATATCGTACTCAGTTTTTCTTGTTATCACTTTAAGGGCGTATTTTCATGTTCTTTTCTACTCTGCTTTCATCAAATTTAACGCTTTTATCTTTTCGAAGCAAAGCTTTTTTCGAGATTATAATTAAATCAATTAATTTGTACTAAGTACTACTACTATTTTTAATTAACTAGCACGTTGTTTTTGTAACAATATATATTGTGAAATATAAGCCATATAACAAATTTCTTAGAATACGATATTATGCGAATTGTTGCAGCAAACCCGACTTGTCATTATTGTGACAATACATAAAAACTAATAGATATTATACAATGAGCAATAACGAAGTGAAATGAATTGAAAATGAAAACTCAAGTTATTCAAAAATTGTAATGTTTGTTCTAAATAATTTAGGGAATTTCTGAACCAAAAAGCTGGTTAGACTAGGACTACAAAGTAACGTACAAAATAGACCGAGAAAACAAAAATAAAAATTATATGCATCAACAACTTCAATTTCTGGGTGCTAAAAGTACATAAAGGAAATGACTGCCATTATTTTAAAAAAATACATATCTAAGCAACGTCATTTTAAAAAACCTTTCTACATATATAAATCAGATATTTTCTATCAAAAGTTTTGTCAGTCCACAGACACATAAAAATATATTTATTTTACATATTAATTTTGCGTAAATTTAGTCTTTTTACAAAATGGCTTTTCAATCATTACTTGTGTTGGAAAAACCATTGCAGCATTTATCATTGCCCGATTGGAATAATCGTCTCAATACCTTAAAAAATATAGCCGATGCTCGGCGTAATGATGCATTCAACATAAGGCATAGTTCGCGTACCCTCCGTTATGAAACTCGCATTGAAGGTGATTGGACAAATTATGAAACTAATGAAGCTTTGGCTGATCGGTATAAAGATATTATTTATATGGATTTAATTTTTCTTTATTTTCATATATACTAACTTATATATTTGAAATTTAGTATTTCTGAATTAAATCGATGGCGTGACGCTATTTCAAAAACATTTGAACGTATTGAACGTGAAATGAAATTATTAAACGATGAGAAAGCATCGACGGAACGGGAATTAGAAGCAATGCAGACACCTCTATCAGTTATTGGAGAATGCTTAACAATGCGGGATTGCCGTTTAGGCGCTGAAATGACATATGATGATGCTGACACGGAAATTAAAAATGAGTTGACAGTTTTGGAGAATAATCAACGTCTGTTAGCTGATCAATGTCAAAAAGCTTGGGAGAAATTATGCCGTTTAGAACAGGTTAGATTTAAACTAGGCTTGGAAATAAACAACAAAGCAGAAGCTGAAGATTTGGATGCGTCACAATTGGCTTTAGATAAATTTTCTGCAAATATAAGTTACAAGCCAGATCCAACTAGAAATCCAAAAAACTCTTGTTCTTATCAATCTTGGCTGGAGCATACAAAAAATATGAAACAATTAGCTGAAAATGAATTGGCTGATACTTATAGTATACGTGAAGCCTTGTTTGTGTGCAGAGAGAAAGCACGAAATATGTTAATATCTCAACAAGAACGTGCTGAACATACCATACGTAAACGTATATTTGAAACTCAACGAGCTCGCAATGAATTGGAATGGCAGCAAAAGAAGATGAAAGAAGAAATGGAAAAAGCTGTTTGCGAAATAAAGACTTTGGAACAAGCTTTGCGTGACAAAACAGATGGTTTGAAATTGGCTGAAACCCGCTTAGAGAATCGTGCCCAACGCTCTGGCATGGAACTTTGTTTGGATGAAGCTTACGATCAACTTTGTTTGGAAGTGCAAAAATTACGTGAAATATGTCGCCGTATTATCGATAAAATTAATGAGGCCAAAACGAATTATAATCTATTAGAAACTCATGCACAAAAAATTGACGTTGACTTGGAGAATAAGCAACATTCATTGATGACAGACATAAAGGCTTTAGATTTACGGCAACGTCTCAAAGGTGGTGAATTTGGGCAAAAAGCTGCACCATCCGGTCAAACAGAGCGTAATATTGTTCTAACAAAAATGGAAGATGAAATACCTAAAAATTAGCACTCTGTTTTTTTGTAACGTTTCTTATTTTCTTCATTTTGCGAACAACATATTTCGGGTGACAAATTTTTGAGTATTATTATTATTTTATATTATTTGTCTTTTAAAACGAATTGAAAATTTACATGCTTCGCATTCAGATCGAAATCAATTGAATATTTTAATAAAGTTTTACCAATTTTCACCAAATTTGGGTGATTAAATAAATAAACACCTTGACGTACAAACATATTCCACTCAATAAATTGCCCCGGTATTATGGTGGATGTGGGTCCTGTACTAATTAATGAAGCATCATCGTCTTGATCTAAAATCCAATCGACCCATAAGCAAACGCCATTGCAGTTACCTTGTTGAGTTATTTGAATTTCATCACTATAACATTTCTTCATATTGAGATGCTTCATCATTATTTTTAGTAAACATTGCGGAGCGCTCAAGGCTCGGCATGGATATTCCCATAGCGGTTGTGCTTCTATTTTCCATGTTAACGATTTTGGTTTCTCTATCATTTCATCAAATAAACTAACGTCGAAACCTTCACAGTCTTTTACAGGCATACGAATTTTGTGAAGATTTGAAAATTCAACAGGTACTGCATATATGCAAGCGCCCCATGGTATTATCCGTGATTGTAAATTCGAATTTTTAAAAATTTTCTCCACTAAGACTATCAAGTGGATTAAATTATCCCATGGAAATATTGATGTGATGAAATATGGTTCACTAATTACATGAGTTAATGATTTTATATGATCATCACTTAATTGATTTAAATTTTCTATAAATTCAATATTTTCTAATTTATTAGATTGAACGACAGATTGCACAAATTGCTTAGAATATATATTAGATTCATTACACCAAATTTTTTTTGGTTGGATATATGATGTCAAGATACTTGCCAATCCAATAATGCAACCATCACCTAACAATAAAATGTTGGCATCTTTTGTTATATGTTGATGTTGATACTTTTCAAAATGAGCTAAATAACATTTGTTGCGAGTTGCCTCATTTAGCTGACCAATTCGACTTCTTGGGTAAATTCTATGCAAATTACATGTACATGTATGTCGCGTCGCTTGATAATTTAAATTACCTTCCATGTATGGTAATATATCAAACCACCAAGAATATTCATCATGATTACAATTCAAAATAAACTGAGAATCTTTTTTTAATTTTAATGGTTTTGGTATATAGTAAATGGCTTGCATCCAATGATCACGCCATGGTATACATAACAAATTATGATAATCGGGATGAAACCATTTTGGTGCACAACTTAACACAATCTCTGAATTTTGATCCATGTTAATACTCCACCAAAAGAATATTGCATTACCTGAGCCAAATTCTTCAGCTCTTACAATTAAATTCCGCGAACGCGCTGTCTCTCTTGCTTGCTTTCTACAAAAATCAAATTCGAATATTTCTATAGGGGTTTTTGTAATAGGTATAAAATTTTCTAAAGGTAATTGCGATAATTGTAAATCATGTAGAGCACCATCACCTTTACAATTAATAACATTCTCAGGTGGCCGTAACAGTATATCACCATCCAAATTTGGTAAGACTTTTAAAGTATTCCACTGGGGCTTTAATAATTGTACTACTTGAACATAACAATTAGCTTTGCTTGGTATACATATAGCATCATCAGTTAAGAGATGCTTATGAGCATGATTATATATACTTATGGCACCTTCACCAATCAGCTCTGTATCGAATATTTCAGTCACTAATAAATTCGCTTTATGCTTCATATCTTGACCAATTACAATATCAGTAGATCGTTTCTTTATTAAATGCACCTTATTATAACAATTATTAGCTCGAAAAATTCGTTCTGCACAATTTGCCATTGGTGGAAATGCTTCACATGCTGTTACTGTATCAGCACCAGATTGCATGGCCATCATTGATAATATACCAGTACCAGTGCCAATATCGAAAACATGTACTTCTTTACCCTGATCATGCATATACTTTATGGTATTTTTTATAGCTAAGTAATATTTTTGATTGCGCTCTTTGTCATGCAGCATATCACCAAAGCCAGCATTGGAGACCTCTTGATAGTAGTCATAATCTTTTTCTTTATGTTGCCACTCCATACGACCATTCATTGGATTTAATTTTTGTATAAATATATCGACGTTGGAATACTTACGCGTACTGGTTATATTTTTAATTGTTTTAGAATAGTACAGGAGCGCGCGACCCATGCGTCTTATGATAATAGCATTTTTTTGTGAGAAAACTCAAGCCAAAAAGGTTTTAATTAGTAGGTTATAGTGTATTGGGATAAATATTATAAGCCTTCACTGTTACGATTCCTAAAAAACTGTGGTTAGTGGATATTCGTGCTCTATCTTTATCGATAAATAAGTGAAATCGGAAAATTGACATCTTTATATAATCAGCAATTAATATTTTAATTTGTAGTAGTGTGTTAAGATATGGGCATAGATTCAAATAATCTTAATGATGAAGCCTATGTAATAGCAGAAGTAAATAAACTGAAAAAAACAGATCCATGTTCAGCTAAATCATGGATTATAACTGCCAAAACGATATATCCTAATAATTTTAATATACAATTTGAAGCTTATAAATTAGAGAAGGAGGCAAGTAATTATGAAGAGGCAGCCAAATGCTTTGGTTGTATTATATTAACATTTAAAAATCAAAATATTCAACTATGGGATGAAGTGAATGATTTAACGAGCGCATTAAGAGCCCCAGAAAATGAGATTACACCAAAGCAAGAATTCTATGTAAAAATGTTTCAACATGTCTCATATGAGGTTCAACATAAAATTCTAATGTTTACCGTAAGCAAAACAGAAAATACTTTAAATCAATGTAAATTATTGTTGCTGGTATTGAAAAGATTTCCTCAAGCATTACCAACGCACGGCCCACGTTTATTAGAAATGGTTGCTGACGGGATGAAGCAAAATCCACAAAAATATCAGGAACTATTATTAGAGGAGGCATTGCCATTGTTTTATCATAAATGTCCAGATTTACCGAGCGGTTTAATGAACCACATATTTACCATATCTTTGGAATATTATATTCGCCAAATTATTGATGAAATTAAATGCGATACAAATGAAATCTGGAAAAAAATATTTCAGGCGTTATTATTGTGCGGTAAAATACAACATTGGGAACCATTTTTACCATTTAATAAAACATTAGGACATAATGTTTATTGGGATAAGCTAATTGAAATCGTTTCGGCTAGTCCAACGGGCAGCACTCAAGTATTATTTTATGCTACAACATTATTTATATACTCACTGCATTGTTATATCAAGAATTGTAATACGCAACCAGATGAAAATCAAATAAATCATGTTTTGGTTGAAGGTTTTACAGAATGGCAATTAGAGTGTACAGAAGCACAAAGTAATGAACCGCCCCAAATCTCTTTAACCACAGCAACCAGTAAAGATTTATCTAAAGCATTTGTTCATGCAGCTCAATGTTGGCAACTACTTAATACGGAACAATTTCAAAGAGACTTTAGTAAATTACTATTAACACTACCGCTATCACCATGGATATCGCGCTTCCTATTTGATTTAGCTATTTATTTTGGTCATAAAGAAGAAGCTAAAACATTAATGACTGAAATGATCGTAAAAAGTAACTTGGTGCATAATATTTTGCAGCTTGGCTTGAATTTATTACAAACTAATTTAACGGTGAGTAAAAAAATGAATGCTGAACCCTTCATCCAGATTTCCATAGCATTAACGGATCTTTAGGCTAATAGATTTGAGCATAACAGGCAGACAACGGTTTTAAATATTAAAAATTAATTTTTTTGTTTTACTTTTTCTAGTTGGAGGGATTTGATTGTATTGTTAAGATTTTAAATGACTTGCCCAGTACTCCTGGACAATTGCTTGAATATCTAACTTTGAAAGTACCACGACATATGATATTTATTCCACTTACACAAAAAGCTTTAGTCCAATATTGCGCCAAAGCCATAGTGGACTGCTTAAGGAATAAATTTTATGATCTTAATTGTCCAGATAGCGTTTTAGGTGATATGTTAATATTATTACAATTGGATTATCCACGTGAAAGTGAATTAGCTGATAAAATCTTTTCGTTGATAGCTGCCCGACGGTCTTTTACCTTTCGTCATTTTACCGCTTACATTGTAACAATTGATTTTATTGAAGAATTCATGTTTATATGGAACGCCTACAGTGATAACATTAATTTTGATTTTGCACCATCCCCAAATGCCGCGCCACCAATGGGAAGTAGTCGTCGAACTCGTGGTGCAGATAAATTTGTACGTGAAGATTTCCGTTTGATAATGAAACAACAACTATTAAGGTCCAATGAAAATCTCACAACTTTAATATCGAATTTTATTAGCCAAGAACAAGTGCGTTTAGCACATATTATGTTCGATATTGAGCCAACAACACAATTTTCATAACATTAGCCTTGTATAAATATTATATACATATATGTGAATATGTGGTGTGTGGCATATTAAAGCTTGTTAAATTAAATTTATGTATCAAATTGATAATTGTGCTTCATATGTGACATAAATACATTATAAATGACTGTACAAATATTAACAAATGTCACACGATACTTAACATGTAAGTAACGAAAATTAAAATATTGAACAGGCGGCCACAATATCCAATCTACTAAATACATAATTACGAATTTTCCTTTTATCTCATCATTGGTTTCCTTAATGGATCTCTTTTCAAGAAAGCAAATGCTATAAAAAAATATTACTATACAAAGCGGTGCCATAACTAATTCATCAATTAATATTTTCCTTATTGTATTTTTAAAGTTTGGTATTGGCCACATCTTTTCCATCCAATCATAAATATAATGATGGAGTGGTCCCATTAATGCTCCAGCTACAAACATTCGTCCCATTCTTTTGATGTCGTAATGTATAACATTATTATTATCACTATTTTTGTTTCCAATAAGACCATTGGTTCGTCTTTCATATTCTTGGACAATAATATCACCAACTACCATTAGTATACCGGAACCCACGGTGTTGGTAAATAGCAAATATTTTCCAAAAAGATTATTCAATAATACACCAGTGCTACCAGAGCTATTATTTTGCTTATGCCGGAATGTAATCCATAGTGGATTTGGATCCTTTTTAAGACTTGAATTTAAATGCCATATTTTTCGTGCCCGTAACAATATCTGTCGCGAATTGATGGCAAACATCTTCCGCACAGCATTTGTATACTTTTATTTTCTTACACTTTAGCAAAAAATTGTAATGAACGAACGTTTATTTAACATTATTGAACAGTTTAATGGAGAAATCCCCTAAATATTTATGATCTTATATTAATTATGTAATAATATGAAATTTACCAGAAGCGAAGCACATATTTCATTCTTAGCTTAGATAACTTTTGATATTTTATTTGCTTGTGTATCTATTAACATAATCACAATGATCTATTTTTATAATTACAAAACGTATACTAATTGCGTTTCATGATTATTTTTCAATATGGTCATCCGTTCTAATTGTCTCTTATTTCCTTTAATAATATAAAATACTACTTGCCAGAGATGCCATTATTCGTACGGTGAATTGAAATTAATATCATATCTATTCATTAAAGTCAGATATATATTTTGATTATATTATTAGTTTAATTCCATAAATCATATATTTGGTGTTGCAAATAAAAATTTTGTATTTGTCCAGTAAATATTACCATAATTTAGAGGAATTTATAGGATTTCTTACAGAAAAATGAATTTAACATCTTAATAATCTTAGAGTAACAGTTTGAAATGTTCTAGTTGATATTACTGCCATTGTATCATTTATTATTTACAAGTATACACATTGCATTGTAGACGCTGATTTTTCTTGTATAAATTTTAGAAAGTGAGTAAACTGTATAATTAAATAGAGAATTTAGTGAAATATTAAGTTTAAAGTAATGCAAATAATTAATTGACGATTTCTATCGATTATTTTAAGCAGAAATAGTTTGTTTATTAAGTACATTATAGGCAAGGAATGATCAAACTCTAAATGGTGGTACCTGTGCTTAAAAAATCATTACGTATTAAAAATTTTTTTCTTTAGAGTAACTGAAAATTTTATACTGTCGCATATTATATTATAAAAATGGGGATATTGATGTCTCACTTATAAAACAATGGAATAAGAAAAAATAAATTACAGAATATAGTGTAAATTAGCGCTGTTGATGCATTAATGATTTCATTTTTGGTTACTTTAAAAAATGCAAACATGATTACTGTTGAATTATTGTCTCATTTTAATCTTTTAGTGCAGCACCGTGCAAATACTAGCTCATATTAACAGCGCGCAAGATTGACAATGTCAATTAACGAGACTCTATACGTAAATCCACGTGGACAAATTGAATATAAATTCTTTGTAGACCATGTGGTAACATAACTCAAACACGGAAATCAACGCAACTCAACCCAACCCAATAATTTAAAAAAACTGCTCATTTTGTGAAGAGAAAAATTTAAACGCTTGTTATTTATAGATTTTTTACTTGCAGGTCTTTAAGAAAAAATGGCAAACAATTATAGTGGTTTTAATTATGTTAGTAATCAATATAGTGCACCTAGCGCTTCAGCTTATAATGCGGCATCAGTGTCATATCCAGCTGTTACAAATGCGACTTACGCTAATGCTACGGCTTATCAAGCAGCGGCAGTTGCTGCTGGAAACAGTAGTTATGCAACTGGAAGTGCAGCACCGGCAGGTTACGCCGGCTATGGCAATGAATATTGTCGAGCTGCTTTACCATCATACGATGCTTCTAAAACATACTATCAGCAGGCTTCATCCAACTACAATACAGCTCCGGCAGCAGTGACAGTTACTAAAACTCATTATTCAGCACCGCCTGTAAAGAATATAAATCCTATTGGAACGAAGCCATTAAGTGTAAAAGATAAGGCAACTATTGGTGGTATGACCGTTAAACAGGTCAATACGCAATCTAATGCAATGGTTGCTGCCACTGGGAGTACTGCTGCTGCTGTTGCAACAACAACACCAAATGTGGCAACATTTACAAGTTATGATGCAGCTTTATACAGCGCTGCTTCAATGTACGCTGTCCAAAAGCATCAAACTCCAACGGCCAGCGTGGGTGGTATTACAACTAAAGTAAACGCTCCTAATGTAACAACAAATTGGCCACCTTACAGAAAAAGTATTGCTGGTCCAATAGGCAACATAAGTAGACCACGTGCTGCCAAACCAACACCGCGGCCACAGCAATTGCATTATTGTGAAGTATGCAAAATATCGTGCGCTGGCCCTCAAACTTATCGTGAACACTTGGAAGGTCAGAAACATAAGAAAAGGGAAGCGTCACTTAAAATGCAAGCAAGTGCACAAACTACATCACAAAACCGTGGTAATAATTACCATTGTGAGTTGTGCGATGTGACTTGCACTGGTACAGATGCATATGCAGCGCATGTACGTGGAGCGAAACATCAAAAAGTAATTAAATTGCATCAAAAATTAGGTAAACCTATACCACCAGACGAACCAAAAAAATTGGCGAAAATTTCTTTTGTCGCAGCGGGCTCTAGAGCAGCCTCATCTGATGCCAATTTAGCCACAACAGCAACAACTAATGGAAAAACTGAAAATGAAAATCTGAATGAAAGCGAAGGTGGCCAAGAAGAAGCTATTACAGAAAATATTGATAATATAAAGCCAGTCGGTGGTGAATATATTGAAGAGGTTAAAGATGATGAGGGTAAGATCGTCAGTTTCAATTGCAAATTATGTGATTGCAAATTTAATGACCCGAATGCTAAAGAAATGCATACGAAGGGGCGTCGTCATCGTTTACAATATAAGCGTAAAGTACAACCAGATCTAGTGGTCGATTTCAAACCGACACCGCGTCAACGCCGCCTTGCTGAGGCACGTGCTCAACGTGCTCTTATGCAAGCTCACCGTAATGCTAATGCAAATTTTGGTGATAATCACGATGTTAGTGGTAATTATTGGGATGAACAAAGGCGCCGCGCTCAATATGATGATGAATATGATTATAATAATTGGTTAGCTCGAAGTTTCGGTAATCAACGTTTTGGTGGTCGGATGGGTGGCGGTGGACCACCACTACCATTCTATAATATGATGCCAGGTGGTGCAAATATGCGACGACCAGAAAGTAGTGATGATCGACATGCCATTGCTCGTCATGCTGAAATTTATCCAAAAGAAGAAGAATTACAAGTTATTCAAAGGATTGTTTCACATACAGAAAGAGCTTTAAAATATGTTTCTGATGCATTGGCCGATGACAAAAGCTCTAATGCCATGAAAGCAAATAAGAATGAGAGTAACGCCACAAAAGATGGCCGTGACAATCAAATGTTATCATTTCAAAAAGATGCCGATTCAGCTAATATGCGTGTTTTAAAAGGTGTTATGCGTGTGGGATTTTTAGCTAAGGGCTTATTATTACAAGGTGATAGTGCTGTTGAATTGGTTGTATTGTGCGCTGAAAAGCCAACAATTGAATTACTAAAACGTGTTGCTAATGAATTACCAGAAAAACTTAAAGAAGTAGCAGGTAAGAGATATGTAGATCATATTATCATTATTTCATTGCCCTAGTCCTTTTTTCAAAGCAAAAGCATAAAAAACGAAAAGCGAAAACGTTAAAATCGAAAAAACCATATTTGCTTGGTAAAGCTTTAATAAATGAGTATAATATGTATGTATATGCATACATACTGATAGAAAAGCAACAAAGCAAGGGGCCAAAGAAAAAGGTTTTCATTTTCTGAATAAGATGATAAAATGGCTATATACATAATTTATAATACGTATCGTTGTTGCATAACATATATATTGCATTGCATGTATAACGAATGGGCCTTTTTTGTTTTGCGATTAGAACTTTTTCCAAAGAAATAGCTTAAACATTTGTGATTTGGCTTTAGACCAAATTCAATATACTCACCGTTTTGCCCAAGATTTAATATACAAATATCGTATAAAGCGTAAAAAAGTCAATTTGCATATATCGCTCCGCTACTCTGCTTAATGTGATTAAAATGATTTATAAACTTGGTTATATTAGAGGGCCTTTGATAAATCAACCGACGCAGATCAAATTTCTTATACTTATTTGGTATATTGAATAATTACTTTAAATAAATATTCATTATCGTTTTACATATTCGTCCATTTTTCTTACTTCTACCTTTACAAAACCTATACCTCTTTAACCTGTTTAACTCTTTAACTTGTCCGAAACTTAATTCATTTCATTCCTTCTTTACTTTTTCTTCACTTTATTTAACATTTTAATCACATTAATGAAAGATTAGAGTATTTAATGGTTAAACCCGAATGGATTATGTATTTAATACTTTTATGTAATGATTTATGCCTTATTTTACAAATAAGATATAAAATTGAAAAATAGATTATTCGTTTCCATAGTGTTAAGTCTTTGCCCAGAAAAGACAATTTCTCACATCAACTCAAATTTTAAAAATATTGTGTTGAATGCTTGTGTGTGTGTGTATCCGTGTATATATCGATTCATGCTTATCGCTTTCTGTAGCAATTTTAATCAATATATAAAATTCAAGATGGTGAGTATACATACATACATAAATAAAAATATAAATCAACAGATAATCACTTCTTACATTTTTGTTCGTCAAGAATTTCTTAAACTTATTATTTTGTTGTAGCATAAAATCGAATAAAGTCAAAACAAATTGCATAAATTACAAAGAATTATAAAAATGATAACAAGAATCGATTATCTAATATATTAACATGGCGATTTGTATGGAAAAAGTACGAAACGAATTTAACACAAAACAAAAAAATCTGTATATGTATGTGTATATATAAAAGAGAAAGTGGCGATTTTTCAAACGAACAGCCAAAGTAGACAAAACAAAAACTGAAAAATGAACGAAAAGTAGTAGATGAAAAATATAAAAATAAATAAAATATTTGGTGTTTTCAGCTCTTTTCCACAGAATGAGTACGTACACGTTTCCCTTGGCTTATGGCTAATAACTAAAATAAATACGTACTATTTGTATTGGCCAAAATACATATAATCACCAATCATCATCAAATATGCTCTTGCGTCGTGCAACTCACACAAATCATGCAAAGCCCGAACAAAGCTCGTTTTATTGCCACTCGTGTGCGATCTCCGGCATTTCAAATCTTTATAGCTCTCTCGCTCAATCTATCTGTGTCTCTCTCTCTCTCTCTATCTCCAAATAGATTATATCATGAATTTACTTTGTCGTCGCCTCCTGCAACATATTACAGAAGGATTTTAAATATGAAATATGATGGGGAATATAAATTGCAAAGTTACTTGGTGAAAATGGATTCCAAGATGATGAAAGTATATTGTAATGGATTAACCAGAGCCAATAAGGATATGAAAAAAGGAATAAAGGAAATGATGAAAGAAAGAATATAACCAGGAATAAATTGTGAGAATTTGAGTTCAGTCGAGTTGAGTTGAGTAGAGTTGAATTTATAGGACTCCTGTTTATACAAAGTTTACGTTTGTCGTTGTCCTTTAATTGCCATTTTTCTAATATCCATTACATTTAATTCGCGTTCTCTCCTATAACGTTTTTAATTGCTAGCTCGCTTTAAGCAAAGCGAGACTAAGAAAGCAAGAGCAATCATTTTGTTCCTGTTACCTTTTTTATGGGGTGTAATTCTCCTTTATTTTGGAAACTTTGTGTAAACAAATATCCTTTTTTTTTAATAATAATCTTTCAAATTTTACCACTATATATCATCAATTACAACTACAATAACAACAACAATAACAACAGCTTTTATCACGACAAAACAAAATGGGTTAGTAAGAAACTTTTATAAACAAGTAAGAAAAAGAAGCAAAGAAAACTTGATCACACAAATCTTATAAAAAAATGCAACAAAAATGTGTAGAAATAAGGCTCCATCTCTCTATTATGATTGACAACATAACATATTTGCATATATGTATATATATAAATGTACATATGGGAGAATAAAAGCGATAAAATATTGTTGGATTAAGAAAGACGTTGCCAATGGAAGTTGTGATGTAAATCATAATGGTTTTAATTTTTTAGTTTTTTCCAATTGAACAAAAAATGAAAAAAAATATTTAAATTCAAACATATTCAAAAAAAAAAATCGATTGTACATTTCTTAAAAGTACTCTATTTGAAAATTCTTTTGAAGCCGATTCCCAAAAATTTAAAATTTGTGTGAATCAATGTATGTATTAAGCAAACATATTTTATATGATTAAGTTCAACAAATCAGAAAAAAAAAAATTTATGACCGAAATTATAAACAAAGCCTCGCCAACGAAGCTCTTAGAGCAGCTTTTCTTACATAAAACACAATGTTAATGTGTGAAGAGAATTTCGGTCAAAAGTTTTCTATTAAGTGGTGACACAATAAATTAAATAATAGGTCGTTCAATAAGTTCCGGGGGATAACAATACACCGATTAATGATTTGTTTTACACTTATAAAACTTTTTTATTAAACTTGACGTGAAGTTATTGAACAACCAGATATTTTGTATGTATGTTTGTAAATAGAGTTGCTAATCAATTCTACTGTGATTTAATATGTAAAATGAGTATCTGTAAAACAATTTGCTTCAATACTTTAGTTATAATTAAGATTTTCTTTCGTGATTGTACTTTTCACATATATAATCAATTATACGTAATTGTCATAACTTACGAAGTCATTTTTCATTTCTTTTTTTTTTTTTTTGGGAAATTTCAAATCTATGCACTAAATTACGTAATTAAGAGAAAGAAAGGTTTTGATGGTATGATAAAAACATTGCTATTTATATATGACATTAGTTCTGCTTTAAGAAATGTTGAACATAAGCCTTATTGTATTTATATCATAAATTTAAGTCTGTCGATCTCTCTGCCGTCTGTCCATATAAATAAATGTTACGAAAACAAAATTGTGAATAAAATTAGGTAGACGCTTGGCCAAAAAGTGCTCGGTGATAAATATGATTAAAATTAGGCCATTTTTTATCCCTAACGCCTGAGGAAAAGTGAATATATGAACGAAATTTACAATTTTGAATATTTTTTTACTGACAATTGACATACCAAATAAGTGTGACAATTTTGGTTCCGTAAAATTACTTATCCAGGTTTTTGGCATTTTTTAATGCAACTCTGTTTACAATCAAATAAAATTAAACATATAATTTATAATTGTAGCATTTTAAAAATACTATACAGCAGTAGTTATAATAAAAACAATATTAACTTCTTGTACAAAAAGTGACATGTTAAGCAAAATTTCATGTCGCGTAGTACCGTATATTACCCGCCAAGTAATTAACGGTTATACGCACATGTAGTTTTGAATTTTATCTTGGAGTTATATGTTTCGTCGGTTTATTAATTAATTTATTTAAGGCTAAAAGCGTTTCTTGGATAATGATTATAAAATAACAAAAACTTCAAATGAATGGTGTCACTTTTTGGCCATATATATTTATATTATGTTATATATATGTGTATGCATATTTTCATATATTTTACACATGCACATACTTATTTATACATTAATATACTATTTGGTATCGGGCGTGACTTTTCTTTTTCAATTTTAGGAGAAAGTCCTGTAGATTATAAAATTGAATTAAAGGTAAATGAATCGGCGGTATTGGTGTCAGACGATACAGTCTCAGTTAAAATATTATTAACATCGCCATTATTGCGCGAATCATTTGAAGTGGGTAAGAAAATAAAAGAAGAAGATGGTTCAAATAAAAGCGGCGATAATGATAGCGCTCTTTTACCAAGGGAACCCTGTCTACAGGTACTCAATTATTATTCGTTTAAAACTCTGGTCATGCCTTGTCTTGTGAGGCTTATTTGTTTTATGTTTTGCCTTTTGTTTATATATTGGGGTGCCACAGGCTTTAGCTGAGCTACGGCATGCCAAATGGTTCCAGGCACGAGCTACTGGTTTACAATCGTGCGTTATGGTTATCCGTATATTGCGTGATTTATGTCATCGCATACCATCATGGCAAGCACTACCACAATGGACCATGGAATTGTTGGTAGAGAAAGTTATATCTTCAGCTGGATTCCCTATATCGCCGGGTGATTGCCTACGTAGAATTATGGAAGCTTTAGCATCTGGTTTTTTAATTAATGGTCCTGGCATTTTGGATCCATGCGAGAAAGAAGCAACAGATGCTTTACATAGCTTAAGTAAGCAACAACGTGAAGATCTAACTGTATCGGCACAATTATTTTTACGTTATATAGCTTTTCGGCAAGTTCATAAAGTTCTTGGTATGGAGCAATTACCACCGGTAAAATTTTCTATACGACCTTGGCGTTTAAATCGCAAAAGACGTCGCTCATCCGGCAAAGGTGGTGTTACACAAACCAACGAAGGTGTCGATACATACGAAAGTGAAGAATGCGTATCGGATGAAAAGATTGCCAAAAAAGATGGTAAAGAAGCAGCTTAAGCAATTGATTCTTATAAAAAAGTTTATATTCGAAATACCAATAATCTTATATACACATATATATGTATTTATAGATGCATACGCACTTGATATTTATTAGAACAAAATTTTATGTTATATACATCACTGAGTATTCTGGAGGTGTGATGTACTGTAAAAAATGTCACACTGCAAGAAGCGACCTACTTTTCATTACTTTTTCCTATAAAATATCATTAATACATCAAGATTTAGCGGTGTTAGCAATTGCAATAAAATATATGTATATATATACATGTCGATTTAAAAACTACGAACAACCTTTTATTAGCCTTTTTGAGCAAATGAAATAAATGTAGGATTTTCTAAGTAAGTAAGTATAATGTGAACAGTACTGGGTAGAAGTGAGCCTTTTAAAATATTCTGCACGTATGTAACAATACGCAATGAGTAGTATTCCCTCATGGATATTAATAGTATTTGAAGAATATATCAATGGAGATGTTTAATATATTGGGATTAGTTTTGTTTATTTTTTGTAATATATAGCGCTTAATAATTCACTCAGTTTCATTGATTCACTATGAATATCAAGCAAGACGTTTTTACAGGGCTGTATGTAAATTTTATTAATTAGAACTAGAAAAAGTTACTCATTTACAATTTTATGTAAAACTTATTTGTTCATATTCATATTGCGTTGCGACTTTTTACTTATACATACATAAGTGTTCTATTCATGTGGCTTTGAATGCAAATAATTTTATAAAAGATATTAAAATTTTAAAAATATATCTCTTATATCATTTTGTTGTTATTTGAATAATGGCAAATTTTTGGGTTGCAGTTATTAATTGAAAATGTTGCACAAATTCATAATTCATAAAAAATGTGTGTTGAAAAAATATTACATCAATTTTTGTTTGGCACATTCCGGGCAAATAATATCTGGACCATCGGTAATAAAACCACGTCCAACTAAGCTAGTTTTACAATTGGCACATACAAAACAATCATGATGCCAATGGCGATCTTCAAACGAAATAAAACGAGTTCCGCCAATACCTAATTTTATAATAAATAAATATAACAAAAAAAAAGTGATCAATCATTCAAAGTTTCTTGTTCCTCTTTTCATAATTTAATTTTACCGGTTATGGGTTTAACACACGATGTGCAGCGTTTAGCAAACAGTTCACCAAAACATTCAGCGCAGTAGGGTTTCTCATCGCGACTAGTAAAACGTTGTCCCGCCAATGCCGTTTTACAATTAGTACACGTAAAACATTCGCGATGCCATGGTTCATTCTTATAAGTTACACCACCAGATGTTATAACCTTAATTGAAAAAAAACCAAAACAAAAGAAAAAACACATTTGTTTAATAGTGATTCTATGGAGCGTAAGGCACTTAGATGGTTTATATATTAAGTTACCTTATTACACTTAATACATCTTGTGGCAAATTTTTCTTCGTAACAACCGGTACAATAAATCTCTTGTTCTCTCGGTATAAATGATTTTGTACCAATTGCCGTTTGGCATACACAACAACAGAAACAATTCTCATGCCATTGTCTAGTTTTATATTCCATTTTTTTCGTACCTTTAAAAAGTTAATGTATACGATATTATTGATTATATCGGTTAATTTTCAATTATTAATTAAAAGCATTATAAATATCCTTTAAGTGTATACAGTTAACTTATCATTTGTCTTGCATTATCATTTCAATAATTTTCACCTTAAATATGCCTAATATTGTTATGTTATTTATTAATTTTGCTTTTTACTTTACATGTCTAAAAGAATTTTACCTGCTTTTGTTAATCTTGGACTACCCAAACGACAATAATCACCCAGACTACAATAGAAATTTTCATTATCATTACGTGCAATATTCTTCGGTAGAAACATGCTAAGCACAGCAATATCTTCTTGATTTTTTTTAGCTTTTTGTATGCGATCAACACCAATAATTTTACTTTCCATATTTACACGCCACTTTGGACGCGATGACATCATATCAATACTACTCATATTATTAAAAGTTTAAAATAGCATGTCTTTTTCTCAAATATTTTTTATTACTAATTTCATGAAATGTGTATGGAAGCGTTAGTTTCATAATCCCCTGGTTTTTTTTTTGTTTTGTGTCTTAGAGTTTTTTTCATCTAATCAATCAACTTCTTAGAAAATTCATGATTTTCTGTTTGAAAAATTCCAATATTCCCAAAATGTTTTCGAGCGATTTGTTCTTAAAATCATTGAATTCCTTTTTGCTTTTTATTTAATATCTTTTTATAAATTATTTTAAGATAAGCCAATAAAAAAGTGCATTTCTGCGATTTAAATCGTTCGAATACCGTACGCTTACTAAATAAATGTTACAATTCCAGTTATTATAAAATAATAATTTTATAATGTTGTCGCTAAATATGTATTTCATATTGAATTTTTTTTTGGTATTGAAAGTGAAATATATAATAATATAAGTAATATAATATATATACATCACATTGGTCAATAAGTATTCTAGTCAAGCGGAAGTACTGCCTTTTCATTTCTACACTGCCTTTTCGGTGAATTAATCCTTATGATTTTACGTCTCTCAAGATGATCAATGAACAGTACGATAAATGCCTCATATATCCGTACTCCATTTAGCTTATTGTGTATGCGTATGTGTGCAATAATAGCATCACTTTTGATTCATTCTCCCATACTAAGGCAAAGTATCCTTTTTATTACATTTGAGAACAACTCTAAGACACCATTTGGAAGTAATTCACTAATGACTTTTTTCAATGTCATAAAATTACATTTAAGTAGAATCTTTCAATTTTTTAATTTTTACATGGAAATTATAAATTAACGGGAATTAATGGGAATTGCTAACAAACAATGCTATCATTAAAATGCAGACAGGAGATTTGTTCGCCCATATGTTACATATATGCACACATGTTTATTAAGTATTCTCCGCCCACGTGTATTAATTATCATTAAATATTTAAGGAGATATTAAGTAGCAATTTTATTTTATTATTCCTAATAATTATTGTTATTATTACTGTTTTTGGTAAAGTAAATACATTTTATATATTTGGCGAAATTTAGAAGGCACATTTCAAAAAACTAGCGCGGAGAGGAATACTTTAACGATAAACGAAAACGAAAAAAAAACAAAAGATCCAAATTGTGTTTTCTTTTTATTTTTCATTATTTATTAGAACAAGTTTTGGCTAACATGATGAATTTTATTTATTATTGCCATAATACTTATTTGAAAAAGCATTCCATTTCTAAATTTTCTTTAATCTCACTCTAGATGGCTTCTGTTCTTCTCTGTTTCTCTTTCTCTTTCTCACTACATTTCAAACATAAATTGATAGACATACATATCATACAATATCTCATACATCAGATTTCATATAAATTTTGTTGTTTATACTATTTTGGTATTATGAAGGTTGAAAAGTAGGTTTTAAATTAATTAGAAAAGAAAAACCAAAAGAAAAATCTATAACAACAATGTTGAACATTCTTGAAGTATATGTAACAATAGAAAAAATTGCTGTGTATTGGTCGTTTGTACGGCCAAATCTAATTATAAATTAATTATATTTAGCATTAGTATTAGCAGCATTTAAATAGCTTTATTTATAATTGAGCTCTAATAATAAGGAATTTTAACAAAAATAATATAAAAAAAGACAATGAAAACACTTTGGTGGTTGAATCCGACTCTTAAAAAATTTATTTTACCCATTACGTATACGATATGATAAACCAAAATTTTTCAATAAAGATATTTACAAATCGAAAAGACAATCACCCCAGAAGGTATAATAAAATGTAATATGTAATGTTGTAATGTTTGGGTAGGAAGGTTTTTTAAAATCACATTTCAGCCAAACATAACTTTCATGTCCATCAACTAGACATTGAATTCTGTTTTCTTATTATTGTGATTATTAATGTAATAGGAAGTATACAAATTGTTGCTACCATCAATCAATTGTGTAATTGATTTAATATTATGATTATGTTAACATTTTACCTGAAGCGAATATAAATTTATGTAATTGCTTCCACGTTTGATACATACGTACGTTTACAAGATAAACAGGTAGCATGAATAAGAGTAAGTATTTATAACGAATAAAAATATATATAAAATATATTTATTTATATTAACTACCCATATTTTAGGGGTATATTCGTTGAATTAAAGGAATTTTTATTAAAATATTTATATAAATTTATGTGTATACTTACCGGCACGAAATACTTCGCCACAACCATCACAACGTGAAGCGAATTGTGAATCGTAACAATTGCCACAATAAATTCGATCAGCTTTAGCACCAAATTGCTTATCCACCAATGATAAATGACATTTACAGCACAAAAAGCAAGCCTCGTGCCAATGCTTGTCCTTATAAGACAAATCCTTAAAAAAATAAATATTATAGAGAAAATTAAAACCATAAATTAACAAAACTATCAATTTAAGCATAAGCCATAAGCTTATCTGTAGATTTTTAAATGGTTCTATCAAATATGTAAGTACGACTGAAGAATGGTGTAGTCTCTAATTAATTGTGCTTATAGATTTTTGCATTCTATTCAATTCTATAATGATATTTACCTTAGAATCGATGCCAATGATTTTATTGCACTCCTCACAAGTGTTAGCAAAAACATTTTCATAACATTTTATGCAATATGGATGGTCATCACGTATTACGTATCGCTGTCCAGTTAAACTGTCATCACATTGCCAACAACAGAAATGGCCTGAATGCCAATCCTTGTCCATGGCTTTCGTGTACTCACCACTGAAAATTAACTACAAAAAGAAACGATATATATTTTTATTTTTATATAAAATGAATAAATTGGAGATTATTTACGATTTGTATGGATTTTAAAAACATGATTAGAAATGACAATCTAATAAAACATGAGCTTTACTTTCAGTTTTTATAGTTTTAATTATTTGCTTATTAATCGCCAAAATAAAAATTAAAGTGTTATAATTAAATTTTTTTTGCCAGGTCATAATAATTTCTTTAATCTTAATTTTTAAGATTTTGGTAGATTTATTAATAGTTGTAATGTTGACTTGAATGGAATATTGAAATTCAGAATTTTAATTTCTCGAAAGTTTGTATCATTAATCAAATTAAATTACTTTTTTTTATTTAGTCATTATTAAATAAATCGTAGGTAATTTATGTAAAACAAATTATAATGCCCATCAAATTAAAACTTAAATATAATATATAATTTAAAATATTTTTAAAAGTGCGGATGGGATAATTAAAAGAATTATAATATTATAGACATATATATATAAAAAGAGAAAAACGAATAAAGGAAATAGAAATATGTGTAGATGGATAAAAATATGAAAATATCATAATTATGTGCAAAATATATGATGTGGATGTATTTTGGCACGCACATATAACAATAAATATAAAATTGTTCAGCATCTTCATATTTATTGTAAATAAAATTGAAAAATTCTATAGAAAACATAACCAAGAGTAGCAAGAGAAATATTTTGCCACAAAATAATTCAGCCATCCATTTATTTATTTTAATGTACATATGCGCTTGGAAATGTGTGTTTGTGTATATCTATTTAATTATCATATTAGTATCTATTTATATATATATATAAAACGAGCTGATATCCATAATAATTCCACTGAGATATTTTATGGCATGTAAATCTTTTTCAAATACCTTCTGTATTGAGCTACTTTTTATTCAATCAACAAGAAGAACATAGACATAACCATCATCAGACAATTTCAAATCCATAAGTTTTGCATAAATTTTAAATACATCGAAGTTGGCGCTTATTTGTAATGGTAAATATTAAACCAATTTAACAATTTAATATTTGATAGATAATACATGAGATAATTGTTATGTTATATTATGAGTGCTGTTGTGTGTGAATGATTAGTATTATATAAAAATATATATTTTGTAATTTTGTTTACATCATTTTCATGTTTATACCTTTTTGTTTGAACATTTCATAGGGGTAACGTGTCATAAAGTAGTGATATGTGAAATTCATTATATTTTGTACATATATATTCGAATATATTTATATGTATATTTCTTGTGACTTTTAAGTACTGAATTTAGTTTTGAATACAAAAATAAGTAAAATACAAAGAAAAAGGAGGTAAGCGCAATTGCCAAGTGTCTCTGTGTTTAAATTACAAAAAAAAAAAAAAGAAAAAAGGAAAATATTTATATACATATATAATTGTGTCCTTTTATTGTTTGCTTTATTGTATAAAATATATGTGTTTGAGAATTAGACTGAAAAAGAAGAATGGAAAAGAAGAAGACAAAGATTGATGTAGAAAAAAGAAAAGTAGAACAGACAATGACAAAAGAGAGAGAGAACAGACAGAATGAGCAAGATAAACGGGATATGAGATAGAGAATAGTGATTCTACAAAGCATGAATTTAACTTGATTAATTGAACAACATCTTACATCAAGTAAAAATAGATGATTCAATAAAGGACAACAACAATTTTACAAATCTACTATTTATAACGCATAAATGTCACCAAAAATTACAAATACAATACGTTAAAAAATGAACTTCACAATCATACGAAACAAAGAAAAAAACAGTTGTTTTTCTTTTTCGTAAATTACGACACGTACCCCTTAGTATCGTCATTAGTATTATCGACTTCAGTTATTTGAACTTCCGATTCGCGACGTTTACTAGTTTTTTTAATTTTTTTCGTTTTCTTTACTTCCGAAACTGTATGCATAACATCAATATCAGCCATTTTCTTCCTTTTTGCTCCTTTTGTTTTATTTTGTTATTTAATAATTACAATTTCTTTAAACGTAGTAAGTCAAAAGCTAAAAATTTTAAATTCGAAATCTCAAGAAAAAAAAATCTTTTCATTTAGTTATGGATTTGTTTTGTTATTGTTATATTGTTTTTTTTTTTGTTTCTCAAATAATTTGTATTAGTATATTTTAGCGTTAAAATTAATAAGATTCATTTTATCGTATGAACGTATCCAACGACACTAACTGTTAGTTGGAAAAATTTCGAATAAAACTTTTATCAAAAAATATTCTTTTTTTTTCATAAAGGCAAGAAACGTTCAGACAGAGAGTAAGATATGCATTATGAGAGAGAATCGAAAATATTTTGGTCGGCTAACGATTTCTGTTGCCAAAAAGTTTCTTTTAGAGTTTTGTTTTGCTTCTTTTTTCAATTTTTCTAAATTTATTTTATTTATTTTATTTTTTCTTTTACTCTTCTCCTTTTCCCTTTTTATTTCAATTCATTATATTATAGAAGACATCCATTTAACATTTATACAAATTGACTGTTGTGCACTTATTTCTTATAATTATTCTATGGATGACTTTTAAAATTTTCAAAATTGATTAATTGAAACACAGGAGCCGTTTTTATTATTTATCTATCTACAGATTTAAATTTAATGATTAATTCATAATTATTTGTACTTAATTATCCAGCTGATGCTAGATGGCTTTTTTAGAATAGGAACTACAATAATTACTAATTTTAAACATAGTCAATTGTTCTATTTTCAAAATTTCAAATTAATAGGTCATGTGGCTATAACTGATACGTTATTCCTAAAAATTTCATTCATAAAATCTGCTTCAAATAGCATTTTGACAGAAATGGTTTTTTTTTTTGGAACTCTACTCAAAAAATTTAGACATCTATTCAAAATTTCATATGAATATCAATGATGGCATAGCTTTGGGTAACTATTAGATTTTAGGTGAATGAGGCGGTATTTTTAAGTTTATATGTACATACTCACGCTTCACTTTTAGATCTACACTTTGTTTCATATTTTCTTTTTTATTTTTTCAGTTGGGAATACAAATTGAAATTTATAAAAAAAAAACAAATGCACACGGCACAATAGTCGATTAAGTTTCAGAGAGACAGATAGAATGTGATAGGCATAGTGCTAAAGAGAGAACGAAATAGTAGCGACCATTTAAAACAGTCGTTCGTCCAAAAAAAAATTTATTTATAAATGTACATCATTCATATTTATACATAGAAAAATGATTACGTGTGTGTCCATGCATATATATATATATATATATATATATATATGAACACGCATTAAAATGTTTACGTAATAAGTTCAACTACTCTTCATTTCAGCATCCTTCAATAAGGTACATGCATATAAATCCATATATATTTATAAATTTCCATATTTTATATACATTTTTACTATATATATATATATATATATATATATATATATATATATATATATATATATATATATATATGAAGATGTGCTTGTTTAATACATTTTATGATGAATTTTTTCGTATGACATTTGATTTAAAAATGTATTCAAAATATTTTACAAACTCAATAAATCTATAAATTTTTAAAAGTAAAAGATAAAACAAGCAAATAGCGAATTGATATTAAATTTCAAAGCTATATGGAATCCAATTCAGAATAAGCAGCTGCATATGTCATTGCATATTTCGAATTAAAAAATTTATACTTCTACGTAATTATTAAATCATTCCTTACTCAAACTTTTGTAAGAAAATTTTCAATTGATGCTTAAATAAAAAGTCCAATTATGCATTGTTAAATGTCCGTATGCTTCTAATCTTACTCAAATATCCAACGAAAGTATAAGATACCAAACAAAATAGTTTTGCTCAACTATCGTTGCATCTGCAATACTTAAAATCTTTAAACATTTTGTTTTTTTTTTTGGGTATTGTGCCTTTTAGTTTGTTTATTTTGAACCTCTTGAAAACTAAGTGTTTCTTCATGAAAATCTGATAATCATCACTGTATAAAAATAAGAAAACGATTTAATGAATGCTTTTTGCCTTGAGACGCATTTAAACAATGCAAGTATTTTATAATGACATAAATTTTCTTCTTGTTTTTTTGTTGGTGTAGCATAATTATTTTCATTTCTTTTATTTTTCATGAACTTTCAGTGACAAATTTTTAAATTTGTACTTTACCATACATACAATAACAACGTACATACATATTAACGTATGTCGTAAATAATGCACAATTAACTATAAAAAATCATGTACATATTTTGTAAAATGCATTTAAATGACATTGAAAGCTTTTTGCTCTTCTCTGGTTTTTTTGTTTTTCGATAAATGAATATTTCTATATATACATGTATATATACATGCATGTATATATATATATATAAATATATATATATATATATATATATATATATATATATACATATATAATGACAATTTGGCGCAAAATTTAAAAATAATAGTAATATAATTCCACAAAGGCGTACTCATGATTTACTCTTACAAATTAATTTCCAATAATTATTCTATAGGAATATGGCCAGTGAAATTATTTGTAATTTTGTGTATAATTTATTTTTTATTAAAAACCTATCAAAATTGGTACAATATTCAAACCGATGAATTAATAAGGAAGCTGCAGTTTTTAAGGGCTTTTAACAAAACTCGCAGCGTAAGAATAAAAGAAATGAGCCTAAATACAATTAATTTATATCAATCCACAGTTTCCTAATAATACTGATAATCATTTCCAAATATGTTATGACTTTCTAGAATATTTTTTTTGAGTAGTAGCGCAAAGCACTACATTATACTCATCAAATTAATGGTATACGAGAGATGTAATAATAAAAAAAACAAACAAGTTTATGCATTGTAGAAAAACGAGGCCAATAGTGTCTGTCGAGAAATAAAAGAATCTCAATGAATCAATAAGAGAATTTTCTTTATTTCTTATTACAGTTCTTTTCTTAAATTTTCATGTTGCATCGTAATATCTTGCATTTTCCTTTTCCTCTGAACATTATTTTCGCTTTTTTTAGAAAAATTATGTAACTAAAATAAAAAACAAAAGAAGAAGAAGAAACAAAACATTACAACTCAAAACCTAATGTCGTTATTTATCTCATTGTTTTTGTTTTTAGTACAAAAAAAGTTTGACTTGATGAAGACTTTTATTAAAATATCTTATTAAATTTAGTGACTCGTCTTACTTTTCAACTATTCTTCTTCCTCTTCTAAAATAAATATATAAATGTGTAAATAAATGTGTAAATTAATGCATATACATATAGATAAATATTTCAGATGATTTGTATGCGAGATGAGTTGTAACAGGACGTAGAAAATTGTTTAGTTCAGCAGGTAATATCGTGCAATTGTGCAATCTTTTAACCTCATGAACAGGGCTATAAATATACAAAAAAGTGGTAAATCTGCGTATAATTCATATAGTTAAATTTTCTGTATTGTGTAAAATACATTTGAACTTTATGAAATATACAGTAATGTACACAACAAACATTTACAATAAAAAAAGGCTGGTGTTTTAAGATGGGTTCGAATATTTGGTTCTTTCGATAAAGATCTGCCCATTTCGTGTTAACACGAGTGAATAAGTGAAACTTCATTGAAAACGGTATTGAAAGCGATTTTGAAAATCCATTTTGACAACTATTTCAACGATTGGCATTGTATCTTTTAGGGAAAAAAAATGCCTCCACTTTATAACTTTATACTTGTTCATGCATATAATGTAGAACGTAACAAATAGTATTGGGATATTCTTAAAGCAAATATTAGACACAGCTATCAAACAGGTTACATATAACAACATGTCAGTCTAACAAATAATAATATACATACACAACATACAACACAATATATATATATATATATATATATATATATATATACTCATTGTGCACTTTAGAATAATGGGTAGAAATTTCCACTTTTAGCATATCAAACGTCCCCATTCTTTTGACTTTCTTTTTGCCGGTGTTTTATTATCTTGACATCTGTATTAGTTTCCATTTTAATATTTGTATTGGTTTTCGTAACTTTTATCACCTCTTCGTTAGTGATGTTTAAATCCGTTTATTCATTACTATTCGATTTTGCTAAACCGTCATATCGTGTAATAGTGGATGATTTTATTTGAGAATTTTCTATTGTTTTGAAAGAATTATTTATTTCATAAGAAGTTACTTCAACAAACTATGACCTTAGTACCAATAAGTAATCGCTTGCCTCACGTATTTGATCCTCCTCTATTGTCACACTTGGTTTGCCTAAACAGTTTACGTTTTCTTTTTCTGTGACATTTTCTTCATTTTAATTTTTTTTTTACAAGAATGTTTACTTTTTCAACATCATTTTCATCATATAATTTAAAGTTTTTGCGCCGTTTATATTGTTTACTTGGTTTATAAGTTTTTTCAAGAACAATATCAAAATAATGTCTCTCGTTCTCAGAAATCTCATCAAATATTATATCTTGTAATTATTTCTCTTTAGCATCCATTTCAGTTGATGCTAACTCATTTAATTGTTCGTCACTTAATGGCGATCGACTTCTACTGCCAGACCTTGGGAATTCAACATTACGACGGCGCATTCTTTCGATGTTCTTTTCACGTGCTATATATGAATCATCAGGAATTTTACGTATAGCTCCTGCTTTATTCGTTTTATTCTTTACTTTAAATTCATCATGATCACCATCATTTTCTTCTAATTCATTTAATATATTTCGATGGTGTTGTTCTATGAACTCTCTGAAGAACATAACAGAGTCACTTTAACCGTTTATTTAGAACTACATTTATCAGTCCATGATGCAGACTTCATATCATATTGTGTCAATGCAGTTGCGTATGTTTCTTAGGGGAATTATGGTAGAATTTAAGCGTTTGGAAAAAAGGGTGGACGTAAAATGACTTGAATTTTAATTTGTTAACTAAAGAAAGATTTGTAAAATTAAACCTTTTCTCTGTGTATATAAATTATAAATATGTATATATGTATAAATTATTGTATATGTAAGTTAATATACGTTTATATAAATATGCCATTTTCCAAGCCCAGAAAACCAAGAAAAATTTACGGTAATTATAATTTTTCCTTAGCAAGTGCGTTATAAAAGGTGCACATATTACATACCTTTGGTTTTGTAGTTATAGCCAAAGCGCCTGTCGTATTTAATTCATCTTTAGAGGCCCTTTTTGTTAGCTGGTAATTACTTTCTTTTTCTTGGTCAATTGTCCTAAAAGTCGAATTATCCAAAGCACTTATTTTGAGTGGTACATTAGCGACTATTTTACTAAATGTTTTGTCTGAACCATTACTTTCTTCTTTCATACTATTAACTGCATTTTTTTTACTTTTCTGTGCCTGGTGTGTTTCACTTTTTATTGGTGGCCCAATCTTGTAAATAATTGGTTGAAAATTCTCACCTATTCTTTTCATTTCTTCTTCTTCTAAAGAAGTGAAGACTTCTAATTCTTCATCACGTGATGTACGCGATTCCATTGAAGAATTCGAACTTCCACTTGAACGTTGCTTCTTAAATACTCTTCGATGTAAAGAGCGATCTTTCTTCTTATTTTTTATGCCATCAAGAGATCTTAAATAATCCTCAGTATATAATAGCGGTGTAACATTATCATCATCTTCCAAAATCACATGTTCCACGTCCCTTGTTCTTAATAATATGTTATTTCCAGCAGAAGAGTTAGCAGCACCTGATTCCAAAGAGAGACTTTTTTTACTTTCTACAAACAGCGGTGGAGATTCCATAATAGAAGAACCTATAGCAATTTCTGAATCTTCTGAAGAGGAAATTTCTTCATTTTGTGCCTTCAGAATTGTAAAAAATTCTTCTGTAGAAGAATCCATGATTGTATTTTTATTTTCCCCTAAAACAGTGTCATTTTGCGATGATAATTTTGGGCACTCCTTTAGGGCAAAGTATGTATGCTTTTGACTAATTATTTCTTCAATAATTTCATCTTGTTTTTCTGTTTCCTTTACAGGGTATTCTTGCGATTTATTAAAAATGTTAGGTTCTAAAACATTGTCGCTACTTCTTTGATCAGCTAATATTAATTGGTTTCCATCATTAATCCTTTCATTATAATTGTGGTCAGTTACAAAAACATCTTTTTTGTTTTTATCAGTATCATTCAAGTTTGGTTTAATTGATAGTAGTACATAAGGATCATTTTCTGCAGATACGTTATCTAATATATCATTATGGAGATTTTGTTCATTTATTTCAAGTGAATCTTTGCGTAAAAACTCTTTGGACTTTTCTATAGTACTTTGTACAATTTGCTCCGAATTTGTTTCCGTTAGAATTGCAATACTACCAATATTAAAAATTTCACGTCCAATATCATATTTTACTTCAACATGTTCTGAAGCTTCCACCATTTGATTGGTGCTCTCTGAAAGTTTAGTCAACTCATTTTCTCCTTGTGCAATTTGTGTTATCTTTTTAGATTCTATTACATTTGGAGTTTCTTCTTTGCTATCATGGTCACCTATTGTTTCCACGATAATTTGTAAAGCTTCAGGCACTTCTTTCTTAACACCTGTTTGCTGTACATCTATTTTTACTTCGTTTATTAAATGTCTCATTTGTAGATTATATGCTTCTTCCGCTTTTCGTAAATCGTCCTCTATTTGCTTTTTCAATTTTTTTTGTTTAGCATATTCTTCCTCTAATTGTTTATAGCGTTCACTTTTCTCCGGAACAATTTTTATGTCAGCGCAGGAGAGAGGCCCTTCTCTCTCCTGTGCTTCATTTTCAAATCCATCAGGATCTAAGCGAAAGCCATCTTTATAATAAATACCATCGCGCATTACACTATAACCCGTTATATTTTCTTGGTTTGTGGCTTCAGTCAACTGTTGACGTAGATTTTGTTGTAAGTACACCAAATTATCATCACCATCATCGGCGCCATTACCATCAATATTAAATGACCAGTGATAGAGATGACGCACCACATATAAGAATTTAATGGCACCCAGGTAGCCAATTACTAATAAAAACATTATATCACTAAATGTTGCAAATAGCTCACCCATTTATATATATATATGTATATGTGATGGTGATAGTACAACAACTATTACAAATCCGTATTCACATACGGTCGCCTTTTTTATTTTTTTTCGTACTTTTTTTTTGTTCTTGTAAATGTATTTAAAATTTCTTGATAATATGTGACTCAATAAAAACGTTCCGTTATGTAAACAAATTATTTGGACAATGTAACGTTGTCAACATTGTGATACACTTCATTTAACTTTTTTCCTTAGTTTTTTTTTAAACTAGTTTTACATAATTTATTGACTTGCCTTCTCGTATACTTAGTACGTAAAGTATGTAAGTAAATTATTATTAAAAATTCTTCCTTTTTAATTATTGCATTATATAAGACAGTCGTAGTCAATTGATTGCTTAATTAACTTTACTACCATACGTTTCGCTAGCTTTCGTTAAATGCTTTGCATTAATCGATTAATTGTTTAAAATTGATAAATGTCATTTTAAAGAATTGCTCTTTTTTATTTGTTTCTTGTTTTGGCATAGTAAAGACTAAGAGATTTCGCCAAAAGTAATTTCAATCATTAATCAAGTACACAAAATAACATGATAATAAAACTCTTTCTCATACCAAAAATAAATAAATCAATAAATAAGGATATTAATTCAAAAGGAACAGATATTTTTCACACCGACAATAAGATAATACAAAAAAAAACGAAATCAACCAAAAATGTATAAAAAAAGAAACCAAACAAACGAACAAAATACAGTGCAATTTAATGAAATTTAATTAAAAGAAATAAATAAACCGAATCAGCAGCACCAACTCTTTGAAATTGAATTTCATAGAAATAACCAAAAGTTCGCTCAGTATTTAGAAACATTTGTTAGTACAAAAAAAAATAATAATAAAAATAAATTTAATATAGTATACAATATTTTTTGTTAACATTTCATGAGAGATGAATATATATAATTATTATATTGGGTTTGCATAAAAATGAATGCAAGTTTTATTATAATTTTAATTATAAGACACGCTTTTCGATGACGTTAAGACAAAGCTTTATATTTGTGATATGATATATTAAATAATTTTCATGAATTGAAATATCCATATTATGTTTATTTAAAAGTTCAACAGAATAAGTTAATTTCCATTGGAGAACTTAGTTAAAAACCATCTAATACAAATAATAATAATAATAATAGATTTTGTACGTACCTCATCACAACCGGCGCAACGTGGCTTCAGTAATTCGCTATAATGCCGTTCGCAATAAATTTTATCTTCGTGAACACAGTATGTTAAATCGACTAATAAATTATTACATGTTGTACAAACAAAACATCTAGGATGCCACATAATATTTTCTAAAAATTTTGGTGCAGCTACGATCATTTCACCGACATTTATTTCACCATTACAATGCGCACAATTTTCATCAAATGGAGCATCATGAACGTATCCAATATCTAAAGCAATTTCATTGCGACCCATGACGAAATCTTTAAAGGAAGATTCACTTTGGCTTTCCACATATTTACAATGATCTAATGATAGATCTTGCTTAGGCAATTGATACGATATTTGCTGTTCCCGATAGCGTGCACCTTCTGTTCCAACTTTTGGCACTTTATTAAGTGGCAATTGTTCAAAGTAACGATTAATGCGCGACGAAGAACACATACCAGGTGGTATCCATGTATAACCCAAGTCTCTGGCTTCTATACCAGAATCCGTTGATGATGCTACTTTGAAACCTAATCGCTCATGAACAGATGTTGTTTGCTGTTGATAAATGGCATGAATATCACGTGGACACTTGCATGAACTGCAGGTTTTTCTCCATTCGTGACGTGAAAATCCGGGGCAATTAGTTTTACATTTTTCACAACGAACCCCACTTTCCACTTCATGTATAATTACGCCCTTCTCTGAAAAATCATCACGTGATCGGCGTGTTAATGTTTGATTCGTGATATTCCGCATGGGTGGTATCATTGTTATAAAATTTTTTAATATTAATATATAAATTTATATATATATAGGTCTTTTTCCATTATTTCTAGTAAATAATAAACGTTAATACTATAAACATACAATCAAACTAAGAATATACATATATTCACAATTAAGAATCAATCGTATAGAGGAACTATGAAGTTATTCCATTTTCAAATACATTTAACGTAAACATCACAACATCACAAATTTACTAACTTAAACATACTTAAATATATATCAAAATTCTAAGCCATACATAAGTCGATACATTAAAAAGAAGTTCCGTCTATCTCAAATCCTCTTGTACCGACATTCACACAAAACACCATGTACTCTGTAGTCTTCACAAATATCCATTAGATCTTTTGCATAAAACTAAATATGAATTATAAATTGGTTCATCATTGGTAAGAATAAGAAAGTATTTTACAAATTAAAGCAATGTGTCCTTTTTACTTCTCTCTTTCAGCTTCTTTCACTTCGTTCTTTTACATCATTACTCACTTTTGCTAAATTTCTATCTTACTAATTCTTTTAAGAACTACTTGATTTTTAGTCTCTGTACTGTTTTTACTCTCTCTATATTTAAATATATGGCCGGCAAGCTACAAAATTAATCTCTCATTTTTAGGATACACATTTATTTTGCTGTTATTACACTGAAAAAAAAAACAAACAAAACAAAACTATTAAAATTTACTCCTCCCTTATTACTGAATGTAATGCAATAGTTCATTGGTATTGCACAATTACACATCTACACTTATTATATAGAATTAAACATTATGATTATTATAGTATAAGTAACAACGACTCCTACTTTACGACGGCAACAACAAAACCTATTACTTATTACCTATAGTTAATTAATAAATTAACGTGTAAATGCGGCTTTTGAATATAGGCTTGCACGTATTATTATATTCTTAATAAATTCAACGATTTTAAGGTTTTATATGTGTCTTTTTTTATTTTCTTTCTAAAACACATTGGTCATTACATGCGTAATAATTATTAAAAAAATTATAAAAAAGAACAATAAAAACACAGCCATGTGGCAAAAAGATGACAAGGTTAAACAAGTTGTACATTTATTAAACATACGCACATTACTAATACGACCCATACAAGAAGAGCATGCTTAATACAACGTATAACGTATGTATATACATGTATGAAATAAAAGAAAAAAAACTTTAAAAGCACCGTAAAACTGTCACTTTCACGAAGATGGTAAAAGTAAAAGAAAAAAGCGCACCAAGCAAACTGTGACAGAAAAAAAGCGAAGCACACGTCAGGGACGAACTTCTAAACAAAATTTATTTTTTGATCTCGATTTATTCCTCAACAAATATTCATAATAACATATTGTTAGTTGTCATTTTTTCCAATATTAAACTTTGTTATTGTTTCAGCACAAGGCACACCCACAATATTGCAATTAGTATTAAGAATAACGGTATTTAGCGAACCGAAAAATATAACAAAGTACAATTACATCGAATTGCTCTCTGAACACTGAATGACTGTAAGTTTCAAGTACAACCAACAATGTATACACTTGATGAAGTCTTATTCAATACAAATACATGTGCATAAGTGTAATAGTGCTAACGTAAGCAGTAAGAAATAAACAAAAGAAAACAACAACAAATTAACAAATACTAATGTAACAATACACCAATGCAATAACAATAAGAACAATAAGAACAATAACCATACAATCTGACATTATCATCACCATCTATAGCAGCCGTTTCCAAAGTAGCCAATAACTCTTCCAGTCGTTTATATCAATTCAAGCCTTTGAATATGTTTTACTTAAGATTTTAATTAAAACTAAGCACTGATTCTTAGTTGCAATTTTTCTTTTAAAAGTATTTTTTCTTTTATTGGCATATTAGAGAGGATTGTTTAGGAACAATGAGCAGTTTGGTGATCGCTGAATACAGAATACATCTGTTTGTATAAGTAGATAGATAATATATATACACTTATGTAATTGATGCATACTTTTATACAAATAAGTAACCTTATCTTTCTAAAGAACCGGTGTATCTCATTCCAACCATTTTTGTTTTCCCTTATTATTTTAATATAAAAACCACTTTCTTAAGAGTTTTTGGCCAGATAACATGTCTTGCACATATGAATATGTATGTGTTACAACAATAAATAAATATTATCATCATATTAAATAGTCACATAAAATTTATTTCTGTACGCTTTAAAAAGCAAATAACAAGAGTAACATATTTCGATAATAAAAACGTTATATATTTTCCGTTTCACGTCTCACCAACTTCTTTTAAACCAACACACAAGCATGCATAAAATGTTCTTTCAATTCAATTCAAATCATATGAAGAAATTAAACCTGTATTTGATTAAAACCTGTATAGAAATTAAAGTATACATATTTTAATATTATAACCAGGACACTATATACAAGAACAACATTAACATTGAATGCCACGAGCTTACTATTCGAAAATTAGCAATCATTTCAAATTGTTTTATATGTAAATCAAAAAAAAAACACCTCCGTATGACTGTCTTATAATATATGCTTCTTTGTGAAGTAACACTTGTACCGATCCTCAAATTCAATACTTACTGTATAATTTATCCTTGTAAAATAATTACTAAATGTACATATATATATATATATATATATATATATATATATATGTATGTATGTATGTATATCTATATATATTTGTATTTGTGTACAACACAAATATCATCTATTTATATGTGTAAGACTTATTTACATACATATACATATGCATGAATAAACCCACGCATAATGAACATAAAAAATAATAAACTTCGGCTTAAGTGAAATTTAACATTTCTTTTAATTTGGAACATTTACTGTGGTATAATAGAAATATTTCACAATAGGAATGTTTAACATTTCTATTTAAATGTACGCAAAAGTTTTGTGGTTCGTAGGGTTCCTTTTAATTAAATTAACCTTTCAGAAATACATAAACAAATGAATAACAAAAACAGAATATATATATATATACATATATATATAAAGTGATGACGTAAGGCAGAGTCATCATCATTACTCTCTTCTAACAATTTATGTTATATATTTCAAAGAAGAATATATGAAAATAAAATATAATATAAAATATTCGGTAATGAAAAATCTGAATCGTAATTTTTGATAAAAAAGGCTTTAAATTGATAAATAAAAATACTTAAGGAATAAAAATCTTCTCGAAATTTACTTACATATATATATACCCTCTCCTATATGCATAACCGGCAATATTAAAGTAAAGTAGAGACTATCTGTAAAATATTAGAAAATCTCTGACAGAAGTAAATAGAACAGGTACATATTGAGTAGTACGGCCGTAAGAAGTCTTGCAAGCAGTTTGCTTACAACTTATTCATGTTGTTACATTAAAATGAAACTGTTGAGAGACAAAGAACACAAGTTGTGTTTATGTATAAGAACATAACACATCACACAATTTATTTGGTTAGATTAAAGGCTATATGTGTTTAACCCAGAAAGCCCAACCCACTAATTGAAAGAATATCAAATAGAAAAGATTTAGGAATTTTGATATTGATAACTAGATGGTCGTTACCTTTTTTAAATATAAGATTTATTCGAATCCGCTTAGGCATTTCATAAGTTGTAAGGCTTTTTAAAATACTTCTATGGTTCAAAACAAATACTGAAACTCAATGTAATTTTCTTGTACCTAAAGATATCTTTAATTCAATTTGAAGTAAATGAGAAATATAGAATATACACACATATGTATTACATAATACACATATATATTATATAATAAGCAGAGCGTAAGCTTATTTAATCTTGAGATATATCGCCCCAACAAACTACGTAGAATGGAAATTAAACGATAATACCTGAATTCCTTAGAAATTATATTCACTAAAGTTACTATAATTATTTTATGTTTAATTAAAAGTAAAAAAAATAAATCACTGTTACAGCAGTTATAGGTAAACACAAATCCCAAAAATCAAATGAAATAAGGCAAATACTTAATCCTGATAATCCACTTTTAACTTAAGCCAAAAGGAAAGAAAAGTATAAAAGCCTATGTGTAAAGCCTAATAAAATTTGTCTTGCTTTGCGATTAATGCCGCGTGGGCACTTTTATATTATGTGTATTTATATATATACATCCGCTTACATGTGTATTTATACATATACACACATGTATATAAATATATATAAACATATATAGTTGCATAAATGCATATAAATGTAAAAATTATAGAATTATTGATTCTAATCTTAAACCATTTATAATGATAGACAATACTTCAAGAGTTATAACGCCATTAGCAAGGTGAGCAAAACAATTGTAATATTACATGCAATTAACTTAACATTTCTCTGTATACAAATGCTGGCATTCAATCTACATAATAAATGCATAAACAATTATTAAATGGCTAGAGTTGCAAGCGAAAGCCGTTTACTTGGTTGGAATGTACCAGCAGAAGAAATACGTCATATACCCGAACATTGGTTGCAATATGAGGAGCCACCAGCTTCAATGCATTATTTATTAGCAACTTTATATATATTTTTTACTGTAATGTCGCTACTAGGCAATGGTTTAGTTATTTGGATATTTACAGCGTAAGTATTTACTGCTTTTCTAGTTTTGTTTGCCCCTTGACATTTACAAATTTGTTAATGCAGTGCAAAATCTTTACGTACCCCTTCAAATATATTGGTAATCAATTTGGCTGTATGTGATTTCTTCATGATGTTGAAAACACCAGTTTTCATTTACAACAGTTTTAATCGCGGCTTTGCTCTGGGCAATTTAGGCTGCCAAATTTATGGTGTAATTGGTTCGTATACAGGAATTGGAGCATCAACTACAAATGCTTTTATCGCTTACGATCGTTATAATGTTATAACGCGGCCATTAGAAGGAAAAATGACTCACGGCAAAGCCATATTAATGATTTTATTTGTATATTTATATGCGACCCCATTTGTTGTGGCATGTTGTACTGAAAGTTGGGGCAGATTTGTACCAGGTAAATTTTAGCTACACATAAACTTGTACATTTTATACTAGCAATCATAGAAATCAGGATTAAGTAATCATGTGAATTATTTTTTTGTCTCTTCCAACATTAATTTACATGGCTAAAAATCAAGTAACTCTTAATTTTAAAAATGTTGTCTCTATGTTTAATACAAACGTACGTTATGTTATACTATGTCTGCTTCTTTGGTATTTTGTCATTTATTTTATAGCTTATGTGTATGAAAAATTAATAGCTTTTGAAAATTTGTTTAATGTACACTTCCATCCCCATTCCTCTTTCAATCACATTATAAACATTTTATATCTTTCGGCTTAGACTGGTTTGAAAATTGCCAACAAAAATTGTTTGTTGATTGGTTTGAAAATTGCCAACATATTATAAAAAATTACAGTTATTTTCTAATTCTATTTTATTTTATTAATTTATTTATATTTGTAATTATTATTATTGTTACGATTATTTTTATTTAATTAGTCATCTAAACATTTTTATTACACAATTGAAATTGTAACGTTAATGCCCAAATTACCATTATCAGCAAATAATTGTGCAATGGATGTATCAAATACTAAACAATCTGAATTATGAATAGCAGAGGCAACGCCTTCATGTATTGAACGTGGCATTGCTTCCCAAGTGAGACGTCGTCGATTGCCATTTAATTCTAGGCGATAAACGAAATTTTCAGCTTCTTTGCGGGAACCAATTAATTGCACAATGGCAAAAAATTGTTGATGTCCATCAAATTTTTCTTGTTTTTCCAAAACCAACATAAAATGATGACCGAAACAGGATTGCATCATAACCCAATCGACGGCACCTGGTAAATTGATGTCGGTTGCTAAAAAAACAATATCCTCACCTTGTAATGTTGTAATACTTTTGTGAGACATCATTAAATGTTGCATAACCAAGTCAAGTGGACCTTGCCATTTACATGAAGCACCAGGACAAGGACATAAATACGGTCGACATTCACAAGTTTCTTCATGTTCAGTTTTTTCGGTATAGAGTAATGATGCTGTGCAACCGTAGCTGGAATGCTTACATGGAAATTTAACATTCGAAGCTACCTTTTCCATAGCTAAATTACGTATATTAGCCAATGGACCACGACATGTTGGGCAGCAGGTAAGTTTTGAGCGGCACGATACGCATACCAAATGTCCGCTAGAACATTGTAATATAGGTGGCAATACATAATCGAAGCACACCGGACATTCAAATAGTGAGGTTAAATCGGCAGACATACCACCATCACCACCGCTAACCGATGATAATGAAGAACTGGACGATGATGATGTATTTGCTGATGTATTTCCTGTTCCTGTATTATTATTTGTATTGTTACCGTTTCCAGTTGCTGTTGTAGCTTCGCGTCGTTTTGGATTTATTTTATTTGACATTGGTCACTAGTCGTCGATATATGTGTATGTATGTAAATTGTAATACGCTTTCGTGTCTTTACTTTATACTTCCTCCGCCTTTTGTATAGTTAAATACCCGGGATGAAAAATATACTTATCTTCTTATATTTGAAAATCAACTTCAGCTTCAGTCCATTTTTTTATACTCCAGAATTTTTCCGCATGCTCTATTATGAATGCAGGGCTACTTCTGTATGTCATCAATTAGATCCGTAATATTTTAATTTGAATGCCAAATTTGTTTCATTTTAAACAAAATTAAAGGTTGCATAAATTTAATAGTATAAGGAATATTGGACATGGAGTAGAACCTATGTTATCTTTAGCTTCCTTACACGAAATTTTTAACACATTTTTCCTTCACAAAGATATTTTCTAGTTAAAAGTAAAAAAAAAAATATTGACACTGGCAACAGATGCACACATTTGTAATTATCTAGTTTTAAAATTTACATTACGCATTGCATCATATAAAATTCTATTCTTAACGAGTGTTCGCTCACATTATGAATACACGATTAATGATAATGTGGATGATAATGAGTTACATAAATTGTTAAGCTAACAGCACTTTAATTAATTGTTAACAACTTCCTTGTGACTTGACTCTTGCTTACTTATGAAAATTCAATTGAACCCCAAGAATAAATTTATTATTAAATAATGAATGCGTATGTGTGTCTACGTGTATGCGTACACTTATAAATGAAAATTCTCTATACAAATTGGACTTTCTCTCAGCCTCTCCCAATCATATATCATCATCATCATCATCACTTATTCTAAGCTAAAACATTTTTTCTTTACCTATAAGATAATTAAACTTTTATGTGACAGTTTTTTTTTTCGTGAATAACAATAAAACAAAAATTTCTGTTCTATTATTGTTTAGTGTGTAGATACACGTATATATACATATGCGTACATAGATGTTGTAGTACTGTTTATTGTATTTTATTACGCCTTATCATTCTCCCAAAATTGATTTAGAATATTGCTTTTTCCGAGTTTACTATTTAATATTTGTTAAGTAATTTGCATTCAAATACACATCTCACACTCGTAGAAAACTACTTCTTACAAAATATTCTATAAATTGACGAAGTAAATTTGCTTCGGCTCAACTGAAATATTTTTTTTTTAAATTTGTTATGACATATTCACGATAATTTATAGCACTTTTATTTTTTTTCACATTGTTTTTGCCTGGCAATCCAATACGGCAGCCATGTTGTTCACAGTATTCTTGACAAATTACTATTCAGTTAATGTTAGGGCAGAAATTTGTACAAACATTACTTAATAAGAAATTTAATTCGTCATTAAGTAAAAATAATATATTTTTACTTAATGACACTTTAAATTATTTTAATCACATTAATATTATTCAATTAAGCTGCACACACCACTTAACCTAAAATAATTCACCGAAACACAATTTACATCGCCTTACATCCGGCCTATAAATGAATACACAGGCAGTAAAGTGACAAATCTATTTCTCTCTTTTGCATGAACATGAAAGAAAAAAACTAACACCTTTCTTTTTCTATATATTGCACAACTTGTATAAATACTTACAATTTTTTACCTTATATCTATTGATCACAAAATACTCTAACTTTGTGCACGCATTTGTAACATCCAGAAGAAGGGACTTAGTTTCGAATCAAATTATCTGTGGACTTTTCGCAAAGAAAACAGCCTAAAAAATAATTTACAATTTGAAATGAATCTTTGTGAAAATTGGCACGTTATTGTATCTTGATGCACTATAATTGATTGATTCATTTTTTGTACCTCTTACACGGTATCGTTTACTTGACATTATTAGCATTAAGAAAGGTGTTGTAGGGTATTGAATAGTCGGTCCTGAACCACTACAAAATTTCTGAATTGTTTTCTTGTTGTTTTTTATTTTCAGAGGGATATTTAACATCTTGTACATTTGACTACCTAACTGATAATTTTGACACGCGATTATTTGTTAGTACGATATTCTTCTTCAGTTTCGTATGTCCCACGTCAATGATTGTGTACTATTATAGTCAAATAGTTGGGCACGTTTTCAGCCATGAAAAGGCTTTGCGAGATCAAGCAAAAAAAATGAATGTGGAATCACTACGGTCCAATGTAGATAAAAGTAAAGACACAGCGGAAATTCGTATAGCAAAAGCTGCTATCACAATTTGTTTTCTATTTTTCATTTCATGGACACCCTATGGAATTATGTCATTGATTGGAGCCTTTGGAGATAAAAGGTTATTAACACCTGGTGTAACAATGATACCAGCTTGCACTTGCAAAATGGTCTCATGCGTTGATCCTTTCGTATATGCGATAAGTCATCCAAAATACCGTTTGGAGTTAAAAAAGCGTTGCCCTTGGTTAGCGATAAATGAGAAAACTACGGAAGCGTCAGTAACGACATCCATAACGACCCAAGATCAGATTGCACTACAAACCAACACTTAAATACTTATACTCTTTAATCCAACACCAGAACTCTTCAGAAGTGATACAAATATGAAAAAAGGCACAACTTATGTGATGCCTATGATTTCAAATTCATTAAAAATTATATTAACGGCTACATAGGATTGGGGACTCGCATAAAATTAATTTATTGCCCAAATTCGTTTGGTATAATAACTTAATTTTTACTTTTTGTTGTAGTCTCCTTTAAGTTTCGTAATTTTGAATAAATAGAGAAATTATTGCAAGTAAAACTATTGCTTTTTTACCCGAGTAATTTACATGACGCAAAGTCAACCATCTTCACATATAGTGATAGAGATTTTATCAAAAAATATAAAGAAAAAATTGAACGCATCCGATTTTACTGTATAAGAAAAAAAGTACAGTCCAATAGATAAACGGACTGACCTGGGCAAAATTTTGATTTCTCATTAACAACCATGCATATTAAAACGATTAAAAAATTCATTTTGTCTGGATCAATATAATAAAAGGTGGGTCTATCTTTCTTCTGTAGTCCCATAAATCCATTACCGTAAGTAGTGTAGAGTGTAACAATATCCCCAAGTAAAACATGTAAACTTGTTTTGCATACGTAAAAGGTTAAATAAAGTCCATTTATTCCATAGTGAAATAATTTATAATTACATAAAACTTTTATTTCCTTGAAAATCAAATTGGTTCGTATATGCATGGGAAGCATACAACTTATTTTTGTTTTAATTTCCAACGAGTGCTTTATGTAATTTAATGACAGCTAGATAATCATTATACGATAGTTGTCCCTTGCTTGATTTATGGCGTACGCATTGTAATTTTTGTAAAAGTTGTGGTTGATGAGCAGCCTGCTGGAGACATTTATCTAAATAGGGCATAGATTCACTTGACCAAAATAATGATGGTATTTTTGAATTTACCATTGGCGCATTGGTGCGTGTTGGCAATTGTTCATTAGACTTGACTAAGCTGTTCATCGAAACGTCATCTTGATAGTTTACATTATGGTTAGGTTTCAGATTGGAATTGAATGAATTTATTTTTGAATTTTGTACTCTTAGTGTATTTGGATTAATTTGAATTGCTGCAATTGCCGTAGATTTATTATTATTCAGTTTATTGTGATGTTTTCCCACATAATTGTTATTTGATTGATTATCGAATTTCTTCATAATCATGTTCGTATCAAAATTCGTATTTATATTATAATTCAATAGTTTATGTCCTAATAGAATAGGATTTAAAGTTAGTTTAGGCAAGCGATCTTGCATTAATAATTTATTGTATATTTGCACTAATTGTTGATAATTGTCATGGCGATAAGGTGTAAAAAGCACTTTCCAATTTTCTGTAATATCATTACGTAGTTTAATTGGGGCCAACTCTTCACCGTTACCTTGATAATTCAATAGACATTTCAAATAGTCTAATAAATTATTCAAATGTACGTGACCTTCTAACAGGCCTGCTTGGCCCAATAATATCATATTAAGTAAACGCCTTGCTTTATCTGCCGATTTAATACTACCTTTCGATTGTATTTTATCTAAACATTTTAAACGACGATATAAATCATTAACATTACCCAAATTACATAGCAACTGATTAATGTTATCACGCAAAAAACGTATAAGGGCATCAACTCTTTTGGGTACACTATTTATATTATAATTTGTATGATGTTTTGCTTCGTTTTCCGATATTTCGTAGTATTTCGACAATAGTTTTTTATAGAATTTATCTTGATCAGCATATAACCCATTTATGACTAAAACATGACCAACTGGTGTAACGTCAATTCTAGCCTTTACATTACATGTATTAGCAATCGTATTAAGAAAGTCATGACCTTCAGGTGATAACAAATATTTACTATGAATATGAGTCAAATAAATTTTCGCTTCAGAGGGCATTGGTGGTGGGGATGGTGGTTTATCTTTAGCATAATTAATATTATCATTTTTGTTGCCGTTGTCTTGCAAATTGTTTTTACTGTTATTGGTATCTTTAGTTGTATTCATCAAATCAGTTAATGGTTGATTAAATGATCCATTCAACTTTACACTACCATTGCTTTTACCATTGATCAAATTCGTACTGATCAAATTCGTACCACCACTTTTAGTATTGTTATTCACCTCGGTTGTCGTTGATGTTAGATTTACATCAAAATGTTCAGAGAAACTGTAATTCGAATCTGAATCAATAACGTGTTCTTCCGGTATATTTGTATTGGATATTTTTATAGGTGAATTGTCACTTCCACCAGTTATGTTCAACTGTATACTTTCACTAATAATGACTTCCGATCCATTATTATCCATGATAATGTCAACATCATCATCATCATTGCTTTGTTTTTGTTGTTCGGCAGATTCATTATCTAAAGTTTTGTCATCTCCATTATTTTTCTTTGTGGGGTCTTCTTCAATTTCAACGCTGGCACTAACTTCTGGAACCTGATTTGGTGCCCGTTGAGACGAAGTTATGGGCTTTTCACAATTTAATAATGAACTCATACCAACAGCTGTTAAAAAGCGTCCATAAACTTTATTTTTTTTCGTATTTAAGGCTAATTTAAATCGAAACTCCTCAAATGGTTTATACATTAAATTCACACCAATACTGGTCGGCGTTAATAACACAGATTTTGATGACGAGTTCGTCAAATCTGCGTAAGATTTTGTATAAGATTTTACCGAGCTAACTATAATTGGATATTCCATTATACGTAAGGCATTGCGACAATTCTCTCCTAAATGTCCTTTAATACCACATACACAACAATATTTTTTGGCATTATATTGTATAGTATGATTGGGACAGACATTCGGTTCAATTGTGGAATGATATCTACGCCATTTGTCTGGGCACAAATTGATTGAATGACCACGTACCTTACATATTGGACAAGTTATATAATTTTGAAATAAACAAGCACTACAACTTTTTACAAATACTTGGGTTTTATTGCCACACCTTAAGCAAATTGTATTTGGGCAGCGGGGCTCGTGATGACCTCTTTCGCCACACATATAGCATATCAAGGGCTTGCGTGGTCGCGTACATTTAGAACGAATATGGCCAAACTCACAACAATTTGTACATTTTAAATTGCGCCGTATTGGCTTATTGAAGCGATCTTCACTATAAATTTTCCACAAATTTTTATCAGGATTCATTTTATGTAGAATGCGATTCACTTGAAATAATTCGCCATTCCATGTATGATTATAAAATTTGGTCATTTCCTCATTCCAACCAACACCACCATATTGTGCAGATTCAAAGTCACCTCGATCAATAAATGTTACATTATAAACTGGCGAACCATTTTCAAAGGAATTATCTAGATGAATACTACTGTCTATTGATGTATTGCTATAGTCATCCAATATTTGTACATCATCATTATCATCAGTATTATTGATATTTTGTTGTGTTTGTTTTTGTTTCTTCCGGTTTTGGTGTTGGTCAATCGTTTGAAAGGCCTCATTTGAATCATCCACAATATTTTGAGATGTCGCAGTTTCTTTAACTAATAAAGTTGCTTTCACCGATCCGACGCTAATGGAATTTCTACCACTTAGTGCACTTTCAGCAATTTCTCCTACTCTTGCTATATTTTTTACGTTTTCACTCTTATTTAAAATATTATCCGAAGCAGGTAACGCTTTAGAATCATTGCCTTGTATCAAATTATTTAAAGCTGTTATAAATTCCTTATCATTAGGTGATGCACCGTTATATGGCAGAGAAGATTCAACACTACAGTAACGACTACTGGGAGATGTACCGTTCCTTTCTTCAATGCTTAGAGATCTCTTATTTAAAATACACTTTTCTATAGCAGGGCCGCGCACTATATGTGAAATAGAAGTGCGCCGTTTACCAGGTGTAAATACGTCTTCATCATAGTCATCACTATCACCTTGTAGCATCATGTAATTTTTTTGATTGTCTCTACGTTTAGTTAAAATTTTACGTTTTCTTGTCAAGTTTGGGTTCTGAACAGAGCATTTATCAACATTACTCGTGTTTTCAGAATCACTATCAATCACATTAATCAATGATGGTTTTTCTAAGGCATTTGCCAAGTCATCTGCACTCACTTCTTCTTCCTCTTTATCTTCTAAGAGTACAAAATCCTCTGGAAATTGATACTTTTGGTGATGCAGTTTATTTATAATATTTGCCCCATCATCCTTATTAGTTACAGGATTATTGACACCAGTTAAATTTTCTACTTCAGCGGTCAGTAATAATATGTCGGCATCATCTGCCCCACTATTATGATTTAGGAATGATAAACGATCTCTTTGTTCTATAAAATCATTCGCAGAGAGTATAGAACAAGGGCTAGTACATCGAGAATGTCCTAACTGTTTCTCACTCATACCGGCAGATGGTAAGATATTAAGATTTCCACTTGGTAGATCACGTATGTTACCTGTATTATTATTTTGAGATGTCACCGCTTTTTCTCGTTCTTCACAACCATCATTATCGCTTTCATCGATACTAATAATCGGCGGAGCTGTTGGGGACATAATAATCACGTCGCTACTATCAGATTCATCTGTGGAATCTATTTGTATTGTACCTTCAACTGAAACATTTTTTCCAACTTGTTTTATTTTCAATTTTTCCGTAAGTTTTTTATTTTGTACAGATTTATGTTTCTGAAGTTTTAACAGCCTACGTTTTTCGACTGGTGGTATATTTGAAGCATATATTGCGTTGATTTCTGGCTTTTTACTGTTAAAGGCAACAGGGTTTAATCTTAAAGATGATGAAACTTTTTTTAATGGGTTAATAATTAAATTTTCATATTGTGTTTGTTGGTGTTGCTGCCGCTTCCTAGATGCCGTACATGTCTTAGATCCCATTGCATTCAGCTTATTATTTATATTTCTAAATCTTTTGTTTCTATTATCTTTTTGAGCGATTGCACTTACTTTTGAAGCATTTATTGTTAATGGATTACGTACAACATGAAACCTTTCAATCTCTCCATCTGCTATGGATTTTGAACCATCTTCTAAATTCTTACCATTCCAATTGCACTTGAAAGGAAGCACATTAGACACGGTTGGTGACGAGTTAGCTTCATCGTAATTATTATTGTTTATATTAAATGGTTCATGATGCACCTGAGCATATAAACGTGCTTCCAAATCGTTTATATCGTCAATATTTTCAATACTGTCAATCCCTTCCATACTGCAAATTTAAATCACTCAAAAAAACCATCTCCTGACATATTGACAATTACACGAACATATTACTAATTCATGTGGTGATTGGACATTTGGAGATGGCACAAAAAAGATAATTGAAAATGAATAAATCGTTTTGACTCATTTAAAATTTCTTACAGAAAGTTCTTTTTAAAAAGTTGATTTATTCATTTTGTTGCGAAAGATTTAGACGTCTATATACTTTAATTAAATAGTACTATTATTATACAACTCTTAATATATTTATGTATGTGCAAGACGTTAGTATAGTTTAGTTTCATTATCTTTATCAACTTATTTTTTCAGAGAGAATTTCTGAGAAAGAGAGACTGACAGAAATTTGTAAACAAACATACACCTTTTTAACATATTTATGTAAATTATATGATTCAAGAATAATAACAGAAAAAACGAGTTGGAGGTTAAAAAGGCATTACATATTAAACTAGAACTAATTAAGCACATTATAAGTTATTAAAGAATATTGAAAAATCCTTGAAAAAATTTTGTTAAACAGTGTATTTGTATATATATATATACATATGTATTTATATATTTAAAATATATTTTTTCACTTTGCGATATAAAAATGCGAGTTGGTATGAAAATAGTAATATTTTTTACACCTGTGTTGTACATTTCACTAAAATTGTATATGGCAATGCTCTATTGCTAAATTCGTGCTCTGTGTTAGTACGTGGAAAAATTTTTTTACGCAGTTGTAATAAAAAGAAAGTTAAAAAGCGCTGTGTTAAAGTTAATATTAATGTATAAAAGTGTAAAAATATTACAAAAAATTGTAAAACTTTTATTAATTGTATAAAATAATCACGAATTCAATTGCAGTACACCTAAAATTCATGTAGAAGAAAGAGTTGTGTCATATTAAATGTTATGTGCGTTCGTAATGTAAAATTGGCCGGCTTAAAAGAAAATATATCAAAATATTTATAAAAAATTGAATAATAAATGAATAATAAATTAAAGCAATACATGCGTATATGTTGAAAAGAAAAAATTAAAAGAAAATTCGTTTATGAGAAGCAATTTAGAGTTTTTTGTCTAGTGTATCAAAGCTAATTAATGCATGCACACTTTCTTTTGTTTTGTTCGTTGGTTTTATTGTGAAATAAAATTAAATGAAAGTAGAAAAGTGAAAAAGATGAAGTAATAATTGAAAAAAAGTATTTTTATTGTTCATTTATACAGAGTATATGAAAAATGTGACGTAAAGTAGGGAATTTTATTGGAAATTGCAAAAGTTCAATTAAACGATTGAAAAGATGCAGCAATTACAGCCAAGAGCGAAAAAGTAGATTATAACTGTAAGGTAAGTTTTGTTTATAGAACAATTCTATGTACAATATATTGAAGAATCAATTTTATATAATTACAATTCGAGCATAGGGTCTTCTGTTAGGATTCTAGCACAATTTCTAATGCATTTTGTACGTTTATGATTTACAAATGGCATTCATTCAGCATTTGTGCGCTTATTTATTGTGGTTACATCCGAATTGAAATGATTTTCATTATCATTAACAATGACAATAGTAATAATTTTGACAAAAGACTATGATAAAACATAAAATGTAAAAAACATATATCGAAAATACCTAAATTTGCTGTGTTGTGAAATTGTACAAACTATCTATTACAAGTTAATAGAATTGCTGTGCGAGTTATATATATATCAAACGATTAACTTGAACTTAGTTCACATGCTTATCCAAAATTTTGCATATGGAAGAATCAAAGGTACCAATAACTATAAAAGAAAAATTAACTTTCATTCAACTCAACATACATACATGTCCATGTATATGTGCAGCACTGCATGTATAGAAATGTTGCGCATATAAAGTGTTAAGTCAAATCAAGATATAAAGTTAACACATTACTATCATAAATCGTAATAAGTATAGAGAATATGAAGAACTTGGTTTTTTTATATGTGGAAATAAACAGGGAATACGAAAACAACGAAAGGAGCGAGCCTCAGTTACATATTACGGCTGTAATTGCTGAACATTGGTAATCCTTATGTATGCTTTGTTCAGTTATAAAAAATTGTTCTTACATATACTACATGCGTGTGCATGTAACTAGATGCATATAGAACGTAGAGTAAAATGTGTAGAATCATATAATAATATAAAAATGAGCAGTTCATACTTACAAAGTTTTCTTTTATGTTCGAGTAATCAGGGAATAAGAAAACGAATAACACACCTGTGTTATATTAGGTGCACTCTAAAGATGGTAACTCTTCTGCTTATTTGTTTATTTCGCCATGAGTTTTTGTGTAAATATAAGTTGAAATAAATTAGTAATGTTTTTTTCTCATTTTAAGCAATAACAAAATAAATTTATGTAAAGAAATTAAAAATAAATATGTAGAAAGTTAATTAGTTATGTAAATAGGTATTTGTAAGGTGCGCACAAGAAAGTGAAAGTAAACAAAAGTATTTGTATTAATTAGTAAGTAAAAACATAAGGAATGAAGTATAAGTGGATTAAAGCAATAGGAAAAAAATTATAGTTATCCCCAATAATTTATAATTTGTACATATGATGATAAGATTTAATTCCTATTACTATTAATCGCATAAACCAACGTGCATATAATACAATAAATATTTGTTTTATCATTTTAAACAAGAGCAAATTATAATTCCCTACAATATGGTGAGTATAATTTTCCGCATAACTAATCAAATTCTTTCCCATTTAGTCATTTTGTTATATATGCTTTTCTTTCTTCGACAGTTGTATTCTGTCAAACATTTCGTTTGGATGACTTAATACAGAAAAACTATGCCAAAAGTTTCAACAAGCCTTTGAAATCAACTAGAGTGGTTGATGGAAGAAGGGGAGGTTCGCATAAATTGCAAATGAATTAATATAACAATAATTGTAAATAATTGAACCCAACAGCACATTCATTATTAATATAAATGTTATTATTTATTTCTTTATAATATATAAAATATATTTGATGCTTTGCCATTTTTAGATTCATATTAGGAAGTTAACGCAGATAATGGAGTATACAATGTATAAAAATTGAAATATGTACTGGTAATTGCTGAGCTCTATAAAAATTGTTAAACTCTAGTCTTCTGAACAATAATCAGAAATGTCACTGGAGGCAAAAAATAAGCGGTAAAAATCCATAATTATTAAGCAAGAGCAAACAAAGTAAAGTCCCTAGAATATGATATAGCTTCCTCTTTCGGCAGATGAATCTTATCAACCATTGTAGCGTGATAATTTAGTACAAAGAATCTACGCCAAAGCTTCAACAAGCCTTTTAATGTAATGAATGAGATAGAAGAAAAGAAAAAATGCATAAATTGTAAATTAGTTAACGTAATAATTATAAATAGTTTAGTTCAACAACAGCACACCACATATATTTTTATTAATATTTATTTACATGTAATATTTTAATGCAAAAAAAAAACACAAACAAATTGCTGATGAATTACTTACTTTCAATATTAAGTCTAATTTTCAATAAGGTAAGTAACTTGTAAGTAAATGTTCAATCAATATACAAATAAAGTTATAATGTATTATTATATAGTGAATGAAAAAAAAGAAGCAACGTATTGTTGATTAAAAATATGAAAAGCAAGGCATGTTTATATACATTGTAATTTTCTTTAATAAAACAAGTATAGAAACATTCTGTTCTCCTCTGTTCGTATACATTGGTATGGTTGTTTATTTACTTTTGTATACGGTTGCAGGGTTGCAATTTATATATTAAAAAACATACTTTATATTAAAGATTAACATTGATACATCAACAAGTTTACGTGGTGCGAGGAGATTGTCACTGCGCACGATGCGTTGGGTATGTGGTTCGAATCATGTATTGTTTTCACAAGTGTTTGAGGTTTTTCGGGTTTATGTAGGTTGTAACCATAATAGCTATTGTGCACATCGGCAGCATGGGTATGTGAGAGATTTACTTACTTACTACGTGGTTGTTTGCTACTACAGACGCGCGCATATGTGTGTTATCTATCTATAAACATTCCCAGTGTGTCATGCTGCTGCTGTTTGGTCGTCGTTTCAACTACGGGGGTGTTTTATAACACTGCTTTGTTGTTGTTTTATTACTGCAAATATGAAGGGCGTTAATGTAAGGTAGGTAGTGGTAGTTGTTATGAACTGTGAAAAAAGCTGGATGTTATTAAAAACAGACTTTTTTGATAATCCCCATTTTTGTACCATTCAGGAGTTTATCGGTTGCGCGTTATATCTATCCATCGTTTTCCCTATATATTTTATTTAAACAACCTATAACCGGCGGGAGGGGGTGGTTAATAAATAACATTTGTTGTTGTCAATTTTTATACATTGTATACTCCATTATCTGCGTTAACTTCCTAATATGAATAATTATTGTTATATTAATTCATTTGCAATTTATGCGAACCTCTCCTTCTTCCATCAACCACTCTAGTTGATTTCAAAGGCTTGTTGAAACTTTTGGCATAGTTTTTCTGTATTAAGTCATCCAAACGAAATGTTTGACAGAATACAACATATTGTAGGAAATTATAATTTGCTCTTGTTTAAAGCTTGGCAATTGCTAGTAGATTCTTCTCTTTTTGTTATATTACACAATTAGTTATTTACTGTAATTCCTAACGTTAACCTGGAAAATGCCAAATAATAAAACATATTTATTGTATTATATGCGCGTTGGTTTATGCGATTAATATTAATAGGAATTAAGTCTTATCATTATATGTACAAATTACAAATTATTGGGGATAACTATAATTTTTTTCCTATTGTTTTAATCCACTTATACTTCATTCCTTATGTTTTTACTTACTAATTAATACAAATACTTTTGCTTACTTTCACTTTCTTGTGCGCACCTTACAAATACCTATTTACATAACTAATTAACTTTCTACATATTTATTTTTAATTTCTTTACATAAATTTATTTTGTTATTGCTGAAAATGAGAAAAAAAAATTACTAATTTATTCCAATTTATATTTACCCAAAAACTCATGACGAAATAAACAAGTAAGCAGAAGAGTTACCATCTTTAGAGTGCACCTAATATAACACAGGTGTGTTATTCGTTTTCCTATTCCCTGATTAGATTTCGGTGCACTTTTATAACACAGTCATGTCATTCGTTTTCTTATTCCCTGATTACATCACAATGCAGCTAGTATAATACAGATATGTTATTCGTTTTCTTATTCCCTGATTACTCAAACATAAAAGAAAACTTTGTAATTATGAACTACTCTATTTTATATTATTATATTATTCTACACATTTTACTCTACGTGAGTAATATACTTACCCTATTTTAACGGTTTTTTTATATGTGGAAGTAAACGGGGAATAGGAATACAACGAAAAGAGCGAGCCCCAGTTAAATATTACGGCGGTAACTGCTGAACAGTGGTAATTCTTATGTATGCTTTGTTCAGTTATAAAAAATTGTTCTTACATATACTACATGCGTGTGCATGTAAATAGATGCATATAGAACGTAGAGTAAAATGTGTAGAATAATATAATAATATAAAAATGAGCAGTTCATACTTACAAAGTTTTCTTTTATGTTCGAGTAATCAGGGAATAAGAAAACGAATAACATATCTGTATTATACTAGCTGCATTGTGATGTAACCAGGGAATAAGAAAACGAATGACATGACTGTGTTATAAAAGTGCACCGAAATCTAATCAGGGAATAGGAAAACGAATAACACACCTGTGTTATATTAGGTGCACTTTAAAGATGGTAACTCTGCTGCTTACTTGTTTATTTCGTCATGAGTTTTTGGGTAAATATAAGTTGGAATAAATTAGTAATTTTTTTTTCTCATTTTAAGCAATAACAAAATAAATTTATGTAAAGAAATTAAAAATAAATATGTAGAAAGTTAATTAGTTATGTAAATAGGTATTTGTAAGGTGCGCACAAGAAAGTGAAAGTAAACAAAAGTATTTGTATTAATTAGTAAGTAAATACATAAGGAATGAAGTATAAGTGGATTAAAGCAATAGGAAAAAAATTATAGTTATCCCCAATAATTTATAATTTGTACATATGATGATAAGATTTAATTCCTATTACTATTAATCGCATAAACCAACGTGCATATAATACAATAAATATTTGTTTTATTATTTTAAACAAGAGCAATTTATAATTCCCTACAATATGTTGTATTCTGTCAAACATTTCGTTTGGATGACTTAATACAGAAAAACTATGCCAAAAGTTTCAACAAGCCTTTGAAATCAACTAGAGTGGTTGATGGAAGAAGGGAAGGTTCGCATAAATTGCAAATGAATTAATATAACAATAATTATTCATATTAGGAAGTTAACGCAGATAATGGAGTATACAATGTATAAAAATTGACAACAACAAATGTTATTTATTAACCACCCCCTCCCGCCGGTTATAGGTTGTTTAAATAAAATATATAGGGAAAACGATGGATAGATATAACGCGCAACCGATAAACTCCTGAATGGTACAAAAATGGGGATTATCAAAAAAGTCCGTTTTTAATAACATCCAGCTTTTTTCACGGTTCACAACAACTACTACTACCTACCTTACATTAACGCCCTTCATATTTGCAGTAATAAAACAACAACAAAGCAGTGTTATAAAACACCCCCGTAGTTGAAACGACGACCAAACAGCAGCAGCATGACACACTGGGAATGTTTATAGATAGATATAACACACATATGCGCGCGTCTGTAGTAGCAAACAACCACGTACGTAGTAAGTAAATCTCTCACATACCCATGCTGCCGATGTGGACAATAGCTATTATGGTTACAACCTACATAAACCCGAAAAAACTCAAATACTTGTGAAAACAATACATGATTCGAACCACATACCCAACGCATCGTGCGCAGTGACAATCTCCTCGCACCACGTAAACTTATTGATGTATCAATGTTAATCTTTAATATAAAGTATGTTTTTTAATATATAAATTGCAACCCTGCAACCGTATACAAAAGTAAATAAACAACCATACCAATGTATACGAACAGAGGAGAACAGAATGTTTCTATACTTGTTTTATTAAAGAAAATTACAATGTATATAAACATGCCTTGCTTTTCATATTTTTAATCAACAATACGTTGCTTCTTTTTTTTCATTCACTATATAATAATACATTATAACTTTATTTGTATATTGATTGAACATTTACTTACAAGTTACTTTCCTTATTGAAAATTAGACTTATTATTGAAAGTAAGTAATTCATCAGCAATTTGTTTGTGTTTTTTTTTTGCATTAAAATATTACATGTAAATAAATATTAATAAAAATATATGTGGTGTGCTGTTGTTGAACTAAACTATTTATAATTATTACGTTAACTAATTTACAATTTATGCATTTTTTCTTTTCTTCTATCTCATTCATTACATTAAAAGGCTTGTTGAAGCTTTGGCGTAGATTCTTTGTACTAAATTATCACGCTACAATGGTTGATAAGATTCATCTGCCGAAAGAGGAAGCTATATCATATTCTAGGGACTTTACTTTGTTTGCTCTTGCTTAATAATTATGGATTTTTACCGCTTATTTTTTGCCTCCAGTGACATTTCTGATTATTGTTCAGAAGACTAGAGTTTAACAATTTTTATAGAGCTCAGCAATTACCAGTACATATTTCAATTTTTATACATTGTATACTCCATTATCTGCGTTAACTTCCTAATATGAATCTAAAAATGGCAAAGCATCAAATATATTTTATATATTATAAAGAAATAAATAATAACATTTATATTAATAATGAATGTGCTGTTGGGTTCAATTATTTACAATTATTGTTATATTAATTCATTTGCAATTTATGCGAACCTCCCCTTCTTCCATCAACCACTCTAGTTGATTTCAAAGGCTTGTTGAAACTTTTGGCATAGTTTTTCTGTATTAAGTCATCCAAACGAAATGTTTGACAGAATACAACATATTGTAGGGAATTATAATTTGCTCTTGTTTAAAATGATAAAACAAATATTTATTGTATTATATGCACGTTGGTTTATGCGATTAATAGTAATAGGAATTAAATCTTATCATCATATGTACAAATTATAAATTATTGGGGATAACTATAATTTTTTTCCTATTGCTTTAATCCACTTATACTTCATTCCTTATGTTTTTACTTACTAATTAATACAAATACTTTTGCTTACTTTCACTTTCTTGTGCGCACCTTACAAATACCTATTTACATAACTAATTAACTTTCTACATATTTATTTTTAATTTCTTTACATAAATTTATTTTGTTATTGCTTAAAATGAGAAAAAAACATTACTAATTTATTTCAACTTATGTTTACACAAAAACTCATGACGAAATAAACAAATAAGCAGAAGAGTTACCATCTTTAGAGTGCACCTAATATAACACAGGTGTGTTATTCGTTTTTTTATTCCCTGATTACTCGAACATAAAAGAAAACTTTGTAAGTATGAACTGCTCATTTTTATATTATTATATGATTCTACACATTTTACTCTACGTTCTATATGCATCTACTTACATGCACACGCATGTAGTATATGTAAAAACAATTTTTTATAACTGAACAATGCATACATACATGCAGTGCTGTACATATACATGGACATGTATGTATGTTGAGTTGAATGAAAGTTAATTTTTCTTTTATAGTTATTGGTACCTTTGATTCTTCCATATGCAAAATTTTGGATAAGCATGTGAACTAAGTTCAAGTTAATCGTTTGATATATATATAACTCGCACAGCAATTCTATTAACTTGTAATAGATAGTTTGTACAATTTCACAACACAGCAAATTTAGGTATTTTCGATATATGTTTTTTACATTTTATGTTTTATCATAGTCTTTTGTCAAAATTATTACTATTGTCATTGTTAATGATAATGAAAATCATTTCAATTCGGATGTAACCACAATAAATAAGCGCACAAATGCTGAATGAATGCCATTTGTAAATCATAAACGTACAAAATGCATTAGAAATTGTGCTAGAATCCTAACAGAAGACCCTATGCTCGAATTGTAATTATATAAAATTGATTCTTCAATATATTGTACATAGAATTGTTCTATAAACAAAACTTACCTTACAGTTATAATCTACTTTTTCGCTCTTGGCTGTAATTGCTGCATCTTTTCAATCGTTTAATTGAACTTTTGCAATTTCCAATAAAATTCCCTACTTTACGTCACATTTTTCATATACTCTGTATAAATGAACAATAAAAATACTTTTTTTCAATTATTACTTCATCTTTTTCACTTTTCTACTTTCATTTAATTTTATTTCACAATAAAACCAACGAACAAAACAAAAGAAAATGTGCATGCATTAATTAGCTTTGATACACTAGACAAAAAACTCTAAATTGCTTCTCATAAACGAATTTTCTTTTAATTTTTTCTTTTCAACATATACGCATGTATTGCTTTAATTTATTATTCATTTATTATTCAATTTTTTATAAATATTTTGATATATTTTCTTTTAAGCCGGCCAATTTTACATTACGAACGCACATAACATTTAATATGACACAACTCTTTCTTCTACATGAATTTTTGGTGTACTGCAATTCAATTCGTGATTATTTTATACAATTAATAAAAGTTTTACAATTTTTTATAATATTTTTACACTTCTATACATTAATATTAACTTCAACTTTTTTCTATTATAATTATGTTAAGAAACTACGGACTGATAGCTTTGACGGTTGCCAATATTATAATAATAGTTTTTAAAAGTATTGCCAAAGCACAAATTTAGCAGTAGAGCGTTTCCATATACAATTTTAGTAAAATGTAATTTATCATTTAGTTCATAGTCTTAACAAAAAGTGAACTTTTTCATGTGTTTAAGAAGAAGAATTTTTATTAAATTCCTTTATTTAGTTTTCTTAATTTATATTACTTTATACCGACGGCTGCAAAATGGAAACAAAGATGCAAAGATATGTATCACCAATTAATCCATCTGTATTTCCCCATTTGGCCTCGATATTAGTGATGATTGGAACATTCTTCACTGCTTGGTTTTTCATATACATGGTGACGCGGCCAAAAGTGTCGAGAGAAAATACATTATTCAAAGAACTACTAATTGGCTTATGCGCTTCAATATTTTTGGGTTTCGGCATAACATTCCTTATGCTAGCTGTAGGAATCTACATATGAGAATTGAAGAAATTGTAGTGGCATTTGTCGGGTTGTTTGATTACGGAGTAAGAAATTGTAACATTAAAGATGTATATCAACCAAATTTAAAATCAAGAAATAAATTTATTTTTCAAAAATATTCAATTTACATTTGTGCACATGAATATATATATCTTTCTAGCAAGAAACAATTTACACTTTTACTTATAATTTATCATACATTTATTTCTATATGGCTTATAAATTGCATCATTAAATCGTTTCGTTTATAGTAATAAGCCAATGTCTTATGTAATAACTACTGTTAATCGACAAAAAAAAAGAAGTTTGAAAAATTAAAATGGCAAATGAATTTGGGTAGAAGCTGAAAAAGGATTTCCCAAGTAAGGCTTGCAATTTGGTGAAGAGAGTATTAAAGCTCATTGAGAAAGTTTTAACCAGCAAGACCCGCCCTTTGCCGACATTTCTGCATAAGAGCTCGCAACATAAACTGTTTACGTGACAATTGACGTACATGTTTTAAAAATGTCTCTAAATCAATGACACCACTACGTAACGCTTCACCTAAATAATAGATGGCATCTTCAACTGCGGCCTCCTCCGCATAGGCATTCAATAATTGTTTATATAGAGGTGCCGTAGTTGTTACTGCTTCATCCGGATCAATACCTTCGGAATTTTCTAAGGTGTGTAGACTTTCCTCTAATTCTTTTTCTTTGTCACGCAATATACTTATGTTTTTTAGTAATTCTAATTCTTCCTGTTGTAAATTGCTCATAATTGTATCAATTCTAGTACTTCCTTCTACCAATTCTTGTTTGGTACGATTTAATGTATCAATTTCAGCTTTACATTGATTCACTTTCTCTTGCAAACGACGTCGCAACTTATCTTCCACTGCACTAATAAGCGATGCCTTTATGTGTTCCTCAGTGATTGTACCAGTTGAACTGACGTCGGATGGATTATAGCCTGAATTGTAACCCGATGTACCAGGAAAATTTGCATATGGTGGGTAACTGCTGCCAGCGGCAGGAACGTCTCCATCACCACTTGATTGTGGATAATTACCAAAATTACTGCCAATGGTAGATGATGGATAATTACCAAAATTATTACCACCAGTAGGCTTTGGCATGAGTGGATAACTTCCAAAAGTATTACCACTTACAGGATATGGTGGAAAAACAGAAGCCGAACTGCCGCCACTAACTCCACTAGTTGGATAAGGTAAATACGGACCACCTGAGGAGTTTATGTGTTGTGCTCCAACAGCGCTACTACCCCCACCAGCTGAACAAGATAAAAATACGATCAAAGAATATAATAAAATACGTATATATATATATGCTATAGATTCTAACTATTATGCAATGCCAGTGTTTTTTTATTTAAACAGACTTACAAGTTGTTGGATATGGGGTCATCACTTGTTCTTTAGGCTTTGCATATACTGGTGGATGTTCACCAAAAGTGACTATCATAACTTGTATTAATGACAATAAATCGCTGCTATGAACTTGCCAATCGTGCAAATATGGCAAATAGATACGACCGTTATGGTCCACATACATAGAAACTTTAATTTGCATGTTGTTGGTAGGCTTCACGTAACATATTGGTGCATTCATTGGATGCGTATCCATTAACCAGATACATATGGGAATGTAGTACGTATTATCTAAATAGAACAGATACAATAGTGCAATTAATGTCATTGTTTTGTCATAATTCATAACATAATAAAAATATGAATAAATTTATTTACTTTTATAAACCACTGGTATAGTGCCTTGAAAGTTGAACAAATCCTTTGATGATCCATCATTAAAAACAAATTTTTGGAGACTATACGATAAACTGCGATAATTTGCTACCACATCACAGATTTCCTTTTTAGTGGCATGTGCATGTTTGTACTGTAAGTGTCAGATTTTATATTTAATGAAAATAACAAAGCAATTATTTAATGTTAAAGTTATGAACATTTAGATCGTTTGGACCAATAACATTACAAATCAAGAGGCTTACATTCTTTTCCTTAATCAATTAATCATTTACCTTCGATAGTAATTTAGCAATTTGAGCTTCCTCAGCAGCAGGCACCATTTTCTTAATGTTTCTTTTATTTGATTTTCTAAGTGTATTAAGTAATTTATCAGTAAATATATGGGTAACAATAAGTATTCGTAATTATAAAAATTATTCATACATTTTTTTTGTTTTGTACTTTCTATTTTATGAAAGATTTTGTATTGTATTCTTCTTCTTCCTTGCTCATTATTTTAATGTTATTCACATAAAAATGTGAACTATATTGTTTGATAATATTTCTTTATAAATCGTTGTGTTACTATCATGTTAATTCGTTATTACAATTTACGATTATTTCTCAAAAAATTACTTTGATCTCGTCGAAGAGCTATTTCTTACTTTCCTCATAATCTTTGATGTTTTTTTTTCGTAATTTTCATAGAATCAATTTAAGCAGTTTTTCAACTAAATTAATCCTTGTAAGCACGTTCATAAAATGACAAAGAAAAATAAACGGGTCCACATTTTATACACTCTTATATAAAATATTAAGTTTTACATGTTTTCAGTCGGATTTTGTTTTTTTGGTTTTTTTTAATGTTTGCATAATTTCAGTCTTGATTTTTTTGTTTAATTTGTTTATTATTATTATTCAAAGTAAATGACATGATGCTCTATAAATTAATGTCTATGTATATATAAATGTGTATGTGTATGTGTGCTAAAAGTAATAAGAAAGAGAATATGGATTTGTTGTATTATTAGCTGAAACAATTTTAAGCCATTATATTAACTTAATTTACCTAAGCCAGGTTAATAATTAATATAATAAATACAGAAATATTAGTTATAATTTTTTTACATCAGTTAAATGAATACAACAAAACAATGCTAAATAATACCTTCTATAAAAAGCCGGGAAATTAAATTACAATTTTGATTCTGCACAAGCAAGTTGATTATATAATATTTATATATGTATATAAATACGTATATATATGTATATAAATATGTATATATGTATATAAATATATGTTATGTAAAGGGTTGGTGTATGTGTATGCATTTACAATTTTTCTTAGGTAAATTTTAATTTTAATTGCAGGGAAGAGGACATCATGGTAGGTTAAGGGAATGAGGTATGGTCAAAGGGTTTGCACTTAGGTGTATGAGTGTGCGTGTGTGCATGTATGTACGTTTAAGTGTGCATGAATATCTTAGATAAGGAAGTGTTGATAAAAACTGTAAGGGCAAATGTCCCTTTAGCTGTTCTAAGTCCATTTCGAATAAGCGTATACGCATAGAACACCCATAATAACCCCAGCTGTTACATATTTAATTATTGATTTATGCTGATTTTCCGTCGTCTGTTTGACCCTCTCAGTTTCGTTTCGTTTCCTTTTAATTTCTTGGATTTTCTGCTCAATACTGGCTTGGCGTTCCATACGTTGACGTCGGCGTAACTCAACCGAACTGCTTGCCATAATTGTTGTAATACTCTTAGATATATCTGTTTCTGTACTATTGAATTTGTTCCTTATTTCATTATGCATTGATTGTGTCATTAGTATTTTTGCTACGTTATCCTTATTAAGGCTAATATTATTAATATTAGTACTTTTATTTATTGTTTGCATTATTGTTCTCTGATCGTTGAGACAATTTTCATTATGAATCTGTTCATTTTTATTCATGTTAATGGTACTATCATTAGCTTTAATTGTGTTCGCATTACTGTTGTTGCCATTATCATAATTATTAGCATTAGCATTATTATCAACTACAATATCATTGCGTTCATCATCAGTTTGATCATCATTTAAGAATTCGTTGCCATCACTATCCGTTTCATGGTACAAATGAAGCGAGTTTTCATGATTATGAACTGGACAATAATCGCTTACTGGCAGTGGAGGTAGTGGTCTATTCGATACATTATCAATGCTATTATTTTCATTTGTATATGTTGTGTTTGCATTATTATTATCAATGTCATTATTATTATCGTTGCCGCCGTACAAATAATCGATGTTACAACTAACGCTATTTGAAATTACCGGTAGTAATGGCAATGGTTTACTATCATGCGTACTATTCATTATGTCTATATTTATGATTGGATAATTTTCTGCATCAATATTATTTGTTCCCATAGTAGTAGATGATACTAAAGAATGTGTACGGGGTGGTAAAGGTGGCGGCATCTCATCTATATTGCACTCTTGATCTTTTTCGCTTTCTTCATTTTTATTTTCGTTATCATTGTGGCTGATGATTGGAGAGATAGGCTTCTCTTTGTAGTTGTTAAATTCCTATTGAATAGATTCTATATATAGTATTTTTGACAAAAATTTTTCATTTTGCTTATATATATATATGTGAACATATGCATCAAAATACTAACTGGGCTTTTAAGTAATTTAATGCCTTCAATAATTGCTTGATATGAGAAATATAATTGATCTGCTGTTTGTATTAAACCCATCCGATATTTACGCAATTCGTATAGCACGTCCTGAACTGATACATTATTCACGCCTTTTTTGTCAATCTATCGATAAATCGAAAGCCAAAAGTCACATAAATGTCTTATAATATGTATATAAAATTATATTTTGGATAGAAATATTAAAAATTGTGAATAATAAATACCAAAACTAAACAACAATCCACTAAGCAAAAAGTGCCAGACCGTCCTATACCAGCACTACAATGTACAACAGCTGGTCCAGCAGTAATATCTAATGCGCTTGAATCACGTACTTCTTTTAAAAATTGTAAAAATGCAACGGGTGAACTCGGTATACCAAAGTCAGGCCAAGTTGTATAATGAAATTGCATAATTTCTCGGCTTGTATTGGATTCTAAATCAGTTAATCTGAAATTTCAATTAATTAAATTAATTAAATAAATTAATTCGTCTAATTTTTTTGCTTTGTTTTTTCTTCTTTTAGTTATACTTTAACCATCTCCTTGCAAAATTTTTATATTCTTCGTAATGTACTAATTCGACAGTTAATTTGACATCTTTCAATTCGAGAGCATGTTCGGCACCTTTTTGTGCTGGCCAATACTTGTGACACTTGATCTGTTTCTTCTCCATTAATTTATTCAACATAAGAATAGCCTTACTATTTTGTTCCCAAATCATTAACCAAAAATGGCCAACAGTATCGTGCAATGGTCCTTGCGTTAATATATATTTACGGCCGGCATCTTTATGCTAATTAAGGTTAAATAAAAAATAACAATAGGCCGAATAATTTTTTTACGTTTTTTTGCCACATATACAAAAGTGACTGAACTTTTACTTACTTCTACTAAGTTGGCATTTATGTAATCAATAGATCCTCGATGTATAATAATACGAGAATGGTCATAGGGATTTACATCACGGTATCTGTTAAGGCAGCGATTTTGGGGTTTCTCCGATTCACTCGTTTCAAAATGCTTTTCATTTGCTTCTTGCTCACATTTTTCACGGATTTCCTGAAAGCACAGTTTAAAATTAAAAATCAAAAAGTTAATGTAATGTCATTGGGAAAAAATTGCCTTTATGGCAGTGTAGGGAGTTTGGAAAGTTTATGTAGGGGGAACGTGCAGAAAAAAAGCGAACTAATTTTATCTAATCTGTCGAAATGCTACCTTTTTTACCAAATATATGATCACACTTCCAATTTCTAATTCTCTAGATAAATAGCTCAAAGATGAAAGCTACGTATAATATTCTGTATCACAAGTATAACTAATAAAATTATACAATTTTTTATACCTGATATAAGCGCTGCCAACCATTACCGTCACTAGTTATCTGCTTATATTCCAATTCAATATTATTACAGTTTACATCGGTTTGGTTAGACATTGCAGCGATGGTGTTTGCTTTATTTGTAACATCAGTAAATGCGTCATTTTTGTTGTACTCTGTTTCTTCATCATTTTCTGAATTATTATTGAAATTCTTTATACTGGAACTAATGGAACTCATAATCCTGGTTTAAAGGTACTACTGTTGTACTAATAGATATTAGCAGAAATTTATCTCGCAATTTATCCAAGTGCTTTATGTGTATTTGTGCTTGTACTTGCTCTGTGTTACTGCCTTCCTTTTTTGAAATTAATGAAATATAGCGTTAGGTTAATATTTTACTGTTTAATTGGAATTGAATATGAAGTAATGAATAGGTTACAGCGCAATAATACGATAGACTTTTGCTTATTCAAAACCAATAAGAAAACAACACTAGAAAAATGTTTGTCTTTGTTTTCATATAAAATTATTTCTATGAAATTTTCACATAATTGTAATAATTTATAAATATGCCTTTGCACTATAAGAACACACGTAAAGGACAACTAATTTTCACTAAAATTTTATTTATTATAGAAAAATAGAACACTCAGTGTTTTGTTTGGGTAGGGCCGAATATATTAGACTTCTATGTGATATTGCGATAAATAACTTTTTATAAATTTTTTCATGAATCGCTTAAAAATTATAACCAGTGATAGGCAAAAAAGAGATGGTAGGCAATATACAAAATTCACGTTAATGAAATTATCAAGGAGCTTTTTTGTAACTTATTTTGTAAGAGAGAAATTTTGAAAAAGAGAAATTGAAACAAACATCTATCTTTCTTTACTATAGTTTAAATGCACTATTTATATCTTGTGAGCGAAATAATTTTGTTCTATCAAGATTTTATGCATCTCGTATATTAATTACATAAGATAGTGTCCGCTGACACGTCGTTCTTCTTCTGTAAAATAACCCTGTTTGGGAATTTTATGTTAATTAGCGGTAAATCTTTCTCTTCTTTTGTATTTTGAAAGTGCCGTTAATTAATAATTTTCTCTAAAAATATGTAAAGAATTTTCTTAAACCTTCTGTTCTATTCTATAATATATAATTGTTCCGTTAATTTAAGCAAATTCAGTGTAAAAAAAGGAACTTAACAATTAATACGAATAAGAAGCATTTGTTTGTTGAACGATTGTAAGCAAAAAGTGGCCAATGTAAATTTGAGCAAAGCAATTCAGGTCCTGGAATTATATTTTACGCCACCAGAAAATATGTATACGGCTGTCAAATCTCTATCTAAATATCTTCAATATAAATCTGTTCGCATTTATGATATTGTCTTTACAATGCATTCCAAATGCACTGTTGTTATATTGCTAACGTTTACATTTCTACTGTCGGCTAAACAGTATTTTGGTGAACCCATTCAATGCATTAGTGATGAGAAGAATATTGAATACGTTAATACGTATTGCTGGACAATGGGTACTTATATACTTAATTATTATGATTTACTTGAGCAACGCGAACTCCTTACTAAATTGTCACAAAGTGAGAAGAATGACTTGGCCTTTGCAATAGCTGAAGGTGTGGGCCCTGAACACCAGAATAAAACAGAACGGGTATATCTGCGTTATTATCAATGGGTTATAATGCTTTTATTATTACAATCAGTTGTTTTCTATTTTCCATCATTTCTATGGAAAGTGTGGGAAGGTCAACGTTTAAAACAGTTATGTTCTGATGCTGGTGGTGCTCTTATACCAGAAGATACATACTTAAGTCGTCGCCTTATGCTATTGAAGTACTTTACAGCCGATTACAAAGATATACATTTTTGTTATGCTGCGCGTTATATCTTTTGTGAAATATTGAATTTTACAATTAGTGTTTTGAATATAACATTTTTGAATGTATTTTTGAATGGCTATTGGTCAAAATATATATATGCATTAGCTGCAATGCCGCAATATGATTGGACTTTATGGAATACAATGTCATCTAGAGTATTTCCAAAAATTGCCAAATGTCATATGGAGAAATACGGCTTCTCTGGTACAACGAATTCATATGATATTTTATGCATTTTACCACTAAATATTTTAAATGAGAAAATTTTCGCCTTTTTGTGGTTTTGGTTTATGTTAATTGCCATATTAGCTAGTTTAGTACTCATTTATAGATGTATCCAATTATTCTATGTACCATTTCGTTATCAATTAATTGCTGCTCAAGTGCGTCCAATGTCAAAAGCAAATGTGCATTGCTCCTTAAATGGCATGTCATATGGCGATTGGTTCATATTATTTAAAGTAAGTGCTAATATTAATCCAATATTATTTCGTGATTTAATACAAGCATTATACGAGGAACATCGACATCAAAATGTTAAAAATATGGTATAAATGCCGAAATTATGCTTAAAGAGAGTTCATGGTTTTTGTTTGCTTTTCTGCTTTTTTTTTTCTTACATTTTTTAAGTGAATTGTTAGAATTAGAATAAGTTCGTAAAGTTAAGCGACATAAAAGAAATTATACGAATTTTTTATTTGTATACATATGGTTTTTTTTATAGGCATTTCATTTCTCACTTGTTGAAATGTAATGTAATATTTTCTATTGAAAGTAAAATTACAAGTATGTTTTTTTTGCAAATGTTGATTAATTAATAATAATGGAGATTTTTTTTTTTGTATTCTTTATATTAACCCATTAATCCTTTAACAGTTTTTTTTTGTATTGTGAAACAATATACAAAAACGAAACAAACCAAAACAAAACAAAACGGAGTAAATTGCCCAATATGTACACACTTGCCCGATGGCTATAAATTTGTAATAAAATTTCATTTAAAACATAAATTTTATTTTGATTTCGTTCACTCATTTTTTCTTATTTTGCAGAATATTGATTGAGGTCAAAGTTATTATTATTATTATTGTTATTTTGTTTTTATTGTAGTTGTTGGTATTATTATGCCCGTTTTAGCTGAACCAACGAAAATTTACCACTTTTGTTTGTACAAGTTGTCTTTATCATTATGTGATCTATTTACAATTAATAACTGAGAGAATTATATGTGGGTGCAATGAAGTTTTTAATATCCCTTTCAGAACTATTAAATTTTTTAAATTAACTTTTAATGGTCGCAATCCATATGTTTCCATATTTAAGTGATATTTAGAATATGCGTCGGATGAATTTATTAGATTTATTAAAGTTAATGCAAGTCACTCAATCACCAAGTCCCTACCATCATTTAGATATTGTATAGCTTTTTTTTTGTTTGACAAAATGAACATATTCTCAATGTGATAGGTGAGGTTTTACATTTTCACAATATCTGGCATTTGCAAAGACATTAAAATAAATCGAATATATTAAGCAAAGCAAAAATTTAATTAATTCGCTTTCATCATTAATTAAATTGTTTTTTGGTTTCTTTGGTCTTCATTTATTTACGTTTGGAATTTCTTGAATCATTATTATCAATATTGGTATAACAATTTTGTTTTAGTGCAACATAAATGTGACAAGTGAAGTAAATATTTATTAATTTGCATTTTGTGGCATTTTTTTGCATTCTTTTGAATTTACAAATTAATTAAAAGTCAAAATTTGCGTTTTTATGTTTGTAATTTTCTAAAAATAACCAATGTGCATTTTAAACGTAAGACAATTTCTTATTTAAATAATTTATTACAAACCACCGAAATATTTTATGAATTTTATAAACTTCCAATTTAAGAAAATGACTATTTCATTTGGCATTGTTATACTAATTACATTAATTTCGCTATTTGCAAATGAAATAGGTATTGGAGTTGTGATGGTAACAGGTAACCGTAGTTTTTTTTATTAACAATTGTATATAGAATTGTGTTGGACTTTTGAACTATGTTTTTTTACATCGCTTAGAATCCTTTATACAGGAAGCAATAACTCGGGAAAATTATAATTTGGCATATGACAATATTAATTTTAAATGTAAGTTTTCTTATCCTCAAAATATTTGAAACTATTAAAATGTAAAGTAATCATACAACACAGTAAAAATAAAACACAACTAGCTTGAAAAAAATTATGAATATTTGAAAAAGTTTACAAGAGTTTCAAAAAAGACAAATGTAATAACCGTTTTTACGTATTCAAAATTTGCATTTTTCAATATTATTTATAATATATTTTAATGCTTATAGTGGAACAACATGAACCTGAACCGTCAATCAAGACGCTACAATTTCAACCTACATTACCAACTAAATTATACAATAATTTGCCCATTAGCAATTATATTAAACAAAGCCAAACTCCTGTATATTTTATTGGACCATTCCCATTCATGTTATGGTCAAATGTACGCATGGGTTGGTGTTGTCATTTAATGCCATCGAATGTTCTAGTGAATTTATTGTGGTTACCTCTAACTGTCATTACCGGTGATAACCCTTATTTTCAATCTCAAAATATTATAGATGAATGGAGTAATCAAAAATATGTGTATGGTACAGCACCAGGAATTTTAGGTAATTTACCGCAAATTTTTTCAAAACACTTACATTATTCACAATTTCCACATCAGCATAAGCAAATATTGTGCAATTATTTCTACAATGACTATCTGAGACATTATTTTAATCGTAATATTGATTATGATAACAATGTTCCTTCAATAAAAGTGAACAATATATATAATATGAATGATGAAGATGTATCCATAATGAATTTTCGGAATGCTCTATCATCGTTAATGGATGTGAATAAACCATTCAATCAAAGGCAAATCATGTCTGCAGAAAAATGTAAATTATCAGGTGACATATCCTGCATAACTACAAATGAATGTATTAACTTAAAATATTGGTGTGATGGCAAAATCGATTGTTCCGATGGTAGTGATGAAATAGCCTGCAATTGCCGCAAACGTATAAGTGATGAACGTCTTTGTGATGATTATGCTGATTGTCCCAATAATGAAGATGAAATGGGCTGTTATGGCTGCAAAGATTTTATGTATTCATGTTATGTAAATCATTCTGAATATATACGTAACAATATGTCGACAAATTTAATGTGTTTTAGTATTGTGGAAAAATGTGACGGTTATATGAATTGTTTAAATGGTCGAGATGAAATGGAATGTAATCGCGTTGTAACAGATATAATAAATTATCAATCTACAGGTATTAGCATATATAAATATAAAATCAGAGAATAATAAACTGAAATTTTTGCAGTTTCAATATCTAATGGTTATTTATATCATAATTATCGCGGACAGTGGTATCCGGTGTGTTATAACGATGATAATAATATAATTTGGTCTCGTGACGCTTGTGAAGTTGAAGGCGGTCATAGTGGTAACCCACTTATTACAGTTCGTACACGTTTACAACGTGGACCCTTTATTGAAATTTTTAACAAAAATCGCGCACATTTTGTACAAAAGTGTACAACATATCGTAACACTTATAACAAATTATTTAATTCATTAACATATATTCAATGCAGTCCACCAAAATGTGGCGTTATTAAACGATCAACATCGCTTATGAATATGATGGAGGAAAATGAAAATAGCAATAAGGATGATGTGGTGTTGAAATTGTTAGAACAGAAAAGCCGCTCTAATAAGAGAGTTGTGAATACAGATGATGAACGTATTGTTGGTGGCAGTTTAAGTAAACCAATGGAATGGCCATTCGTTGTGGCAATATATCGGAATGGTGATTTTCATTGTGGCGGGACAATTTACTCAGATCAATGGGTATTTCGATTTCTTCTTTATTTTAATTTTCTTTTTTCTTAGATGATTGCTTAAAGTAATTGCCTTTTGTAGATAATCACAGCGGCACATTGTGTAATAAATTTTCAAAAATATTATTATGAAGTGAAAGCTGGTATGTTAAGGCGTTCCAGTTTTTCAGCTAGTCTACAAATCCGTTCAGTTTCACATGTAATTGTACATCAAGCGTATGAACGGTATACGATGCGTAATGATTTAGCATTATTACGTTTATTGACTCCATTATATTTCAATCGTTGGGTTAAACCAATTTGTTTACCCGATTTTGGTAGAACAACAAATGGTTCAGATTGGATATGGGGACCAGAGGAAGGTACTCTATGTACCACAGTTGGTTGGGGTGCTATACGTGAACGTGGTAGTGGAAGTATGTTAACTATTTTAAATTAAGTAAATCTAAAAAGATGATTGTTTTAAGAAAAATGCAAATTCTATATACTGCAAATATTTTCTGAAAATGAATTTTCAATTATAACATTTAAATTTCCGTTTATAGGTCTAATACCATTTTTTAAAGATATAGTCTATGATAAAACTTTTAAAATAATTTTAAGAAAAAATCTGCTCTTTTCTTCAATGGTCTAGAAATGTACATTACTCCATTATAACTGTATTTATTTATTTAGGTGACCATTTACGTCAGGTAATTGTACCTGTACGTAAACTTTGCAATGATAAAGAAGATCGTGAATCGGAAGATATATGCGCGGGTGATCCAGGTGGAGGACGTGATGCATGCCAAGGTGATTCCGGTGGTCCGTTATTCTGTCCTAGCATAAGCCAACCAAATGAATGGTATTTAGCTGGTATTGTTAGTCATGGTAATGGTTGTGCGCGAGCTAGACAATTTGGTGCTTATACAAGAGTATCACTATATCTGGATTGGATACAAGTATCGATGCTCCAAGTACATTTGCCAAAAACTCAACCAATACAAAATTGCCCTGGCGTATTATGCACACAAATCATTAGGCAATGCATTTCACAAACAAAACGATGTGATCGTTATATTGATTGTTTAAAAGGTGAAGATGAAATCGGATGTATATATATTCATGAAGAAGAAAAAAATAGCCCAAGAAATTTCAATACAACTATAAATGATTACTTTTATGAAATAGAAGTTGACAATACATTGAAATCAAATGGAAATGAAAGTGTAGTACTTTCAACATCCCCTAAAATTAAATCTAAGATAGACTCTTCGAAAAATGAAAATACCAAATTAATCTCCAGTAGAGATAAAATTAAAATAGGCATTGATGCCGAGACAACATCTCCTCGCACGCGAAACCATTTGTTTAAAGTAACACAGGTGATGGAAAAATCCAAAGTTGGTGCGAATTCAGTTAAAAACTCTTGTTGTTCTATGACAACCACAACTATACAAAGTATAACCAATTTGAAAGACATTGCAAAGACAAATCCAACTAGTAATACAACTTCTATCCTAAGACGATTTATTCAAAAAATTATATGCAAAATGCTGGATGAATGTAATGGCGCATAAAATCTTAAGTCTCAAATGAAAAGGCAGAAGTTTAGCATTTAACAAAAACGCAGCTAACATTTTTTCTTTGTTTTCTTTCTTTTTTTTGTTTCTGTTTGAATGGAATAAAAGTTTGCGTTTGTCGTTTTATTTATTTTCACTCTTGCTTGTTTAATTAATTTAATAACCACTTTAATAAATTTTTACCTTTCGACCGTAAGTATATTTTTATTTAATTTTTTAAAGAATAAATTGTGCTTTTTTTCGCTTTAATTAAATAGTTTTATCATTATATTATATAAAAAAAACTTAATCGGTTTTGCCTCAAAGCTATTGAAAATTTCGTATAATTTTAATTTAATTTTTTCTATTTGTATCATTTTTTTAAATTTAGTTTATTTATTAGATTTAGATTCTTCTTGTTTCCATTTGTTTTTATTTTAGCTTATAATAATACCTTATAAAATGTTTGTATAAAGCATAACAATTGGACTCGTATGTGTTTACTTGAAAAAGACAAAGGAATATTGTTTTATTTAATCTTAACTAAATAAATTAAATAAATAAATATATATTTACATTTTTCTAAGAAAATAAAAACAATACACTTAGAAATAAAAAAAAAACGCGACAAATATTGTAACACAAAGCGAACACTTAAATAGCTTAAATATATAAAAATAGTTGCAAAATTTATATACATATTTTTTTTAAGTTATGGTTTTTCTATTTTTCTTTCACCATTTTGTGCATATATTTGAGAATATTTATGTGATGCGTAATGCAGACACACGTATACATGTATATGTATGAGGGTGAGGGCCAGAGGGCCAAATTGAATTGAGTTAAATTGTGACTGAATAAAAGAGAAGGGAAATAGTTTTCTATATTTAAATAATATATTTTAAAATTTAATTTTTAAAGTTTAACGATCTTTTATAATATTTAGGATTTTGTCGTTAAAAATGGTAAACTAGGACCAGACCTTTTACTAGGTACTAAAATTCTAGTTGTAGTTGTTGTTGCAGCTGCTTTCGTTTCTATTGGATCCTTGCAAAAGTTGTTTTGATGTGTACTTTCCTGTGATTTATTGATATGGGGTGGCAGTTGTAAATTAAGCGGATCACGTAATCGTTTTAAATCATATTCAATTTCAGCAATTTGTCGTTTTAAATTATTATATTCTTCTATATTGAAATTCTTATTTTTAGCACGTCTATATATGGCAAAGAGGTATTGTCGTTTGTTAACACTTGGCATATTATATTCAGTTCGTGTTAGGCAATAATAAGCATACATAGCCATAGAAGTACCATATGTTACAAAATACGTAACTGGTTCCATAATATCCCAAGAATACTCCCACCAAGTGAGACGAGCAAGAATACCAAATTGTACCGACATCATACTTAAGCCGAACCAATTTAAAAATGTTGTCTTCCGTCTCGCGTGTTCACTTAACTCATTCTTTTCCATTTCCATAGGCGCCAATGTAAATTTTAAATCTTCCAATCTTTTAACAAGTTGTTGTTCCTTTTGTATATAGTATTCACCAACATTTAATATTTCATACAGCTGATACAATACATAATACATAAAGAAATTTTAGACGTTAAAATGAAATTTTTATGGCAATATTAATTACAGTTTTTACGTACTTGGCCAACTAGTGATTTTAAATTATCCAATGTATTTAAATCTTCTAATAAAACTTTACTTCGTTTTGGTGGCTTTGCTAAGTACTTCTGATCATTAATATGAATCCTTTAAATGAAAAAAATTACAAATTTTAAACTTTTTCCCATAAAATAAATAAAAAATTAGAATAGAAATAAATTGAGAAGTAGAAGTTCAATTTACCAAAATGGTTCGTCTAATATGCTTTCAATATTACAAGATGATGCTATTCTAATACCATCATTATTTAATATAGCGGCACGGTCGATGCCACGATCTTCCACTTTAAGCATTTCAATAAAATGTCCAACCGTATGGGAGAGAGGTTTCAAAGCGAAGCGGCATTTTTCATTTCTGCTTGGCAGGGGTATTGTAAAATGTGGAAAACCATTTATATACTCTATACATACATCTCCTAAAAAAAATAATAAAAAAGGAAAATTTATATACATATATGTATAAAATAAATATATAAATGTATATAAAGTATACATGTAATAAATATGTGGCTAAAATTTATAATACATTATTGATAACAATTAAGAAAGAAACATTTATTGTGATGGTCATATTGAATGTATGCAATTAAATACACCTAAGGGAATTTTCATTTCGTATTTGATATAAACGAATTTCATTCATCATTTCATGATTAACTTATACTTGTGGAGTATAAATTATTAATGATAAAGTAAATCCAAAAAAAAAAAAAAACTAAATGCTTAATAGAGTCTTTTTTATAATTATTTAATTGTTAAATGAAATTGTTAGAAAGTTTCAAAATTCTAAATGCAAAAATAAAACTCTACTCCGAAAGGATTAAGGTACATTGTCGACTTATATTTTGAATTTTTCATTAGATGTTGTAGGTGCATTCACAAATTGTAAATATATTTATTTATATATTTTATATATATATATATATATATATATATATATATATATATATATATATGTGGATCTCTGCTTTATAAGTACATATAAAAATGTAGGTAAGTCGTATAAATATTATTAGTTAAATGTTTAAGATCACTGATGCGAAATACTTGTACGGATGTTCCATTTAATTGAAATTTGTTGCTTGCGTGCATGCATCTTTTTCAATTTAACAAAAAAAATGTATCGTTTTTTAGATTTCATTCTTTTTTATGGTTAATTATTATTATCATGATCTTATATTTTTCATGATTTATTTAAACAAGTCGAACTCACTCACTAATCTTATTGCTTTCTCCTCCATTTTATTAATTTGTTTTGTTTATTATTTTGAATTCTTGGTAAATTTTTCATATTAAAGTAGAAAAAAGAATCAGTCAATTTGATGATTTACTTATTTACAGACGTCTTGTAACGTGTATTGTTGCTTTAAGAAGTTGCTTAAAACATTGATTTTAAATATTATCGGTATAATGCTTAATTTATATAAAATAAAAACATAGGCAACAAAAATAGATCCAGAAAAACAACAAAACACAAAAAGCAAATTAGAAAAAATTGAAAATGAAAATACAAATTGAATTTCAAAATAATATGAAAATTTCGTAAAATATTTTTGCTCTATTCCTTTTTAATAAAAATAATGCTTTATATTGTTTATTTAATGGCCAATTAGTTTTGTATTTGCAAGAACTGCATGTAGGATATAGAAAAAAAAGGGACACTAATCATAAAGCATGGCTGGTTGAATAACTTAAACAAAAATAATGGGTTGTAAATTATGAGCTAGATTTGCTTAAAGCATTAAAGAGCTTATAGCAAGTGCTCCTAAAAATCGTCCGTTTTCATTTCTATTGAGAAACAAAATATGCTTTTGAATATAATTTTCTCAATCGCGCTTATAATTCCTTGTCCGTTAAGAAATAATTTTATGGTGATGGTTATTTGATATATTAAAATTAACATTTTAATGTTTAATATTCGGAGCATATTATATTTTATTTGTCTCAATTACGTTTTTCCTTCGCGTGTAGTGTCTTATTACAATTTACTATTTTTAGGAGTTCTCTTTTTTTGTTATAATTATTGTTAATTAGAATTTAATTTTAATCTGTATGTGTGTGTCCATGCGCACTTTTCAACATCTGACTAGTTGCTTTGAGAATTTAAACAAAATAGGAAACAGTCAGAATCATCAAAACTTTTGCGATGATGACGGTGCGCTGGATAATGAATATCTACCAGCAAATCAACAAATCCGTCGTGATAAGCGGTATGTATTATTTAAAAAAAATTTATATATAAATTTGTAACCCAAGGGATGCCAAAAGGATACATGAAAGAAGAATTTAATTCAAATTCCCCTTAGTTCAATTCAAAATTGTGCTTAATTCCTTTCAGTGAGTGTTCACATTTTAATTTGGCAAATGCATTTATCTTTTTAACATATTATCATTTATCTAGTTCAGGAATATTAAAGTTCAATAGAAATATAAGTGGCAAAAGAAAATTCTAACTCTCTTTAGATAAAATTTCGAATAAGTAAACAGAGTTCGGACAAATTTTTTGCTCTGTTTTTTTATTCCAACATTTATTGCTTATTTTATTTCTTTACATATTTGAAAGCGTTTCTGATTAATTGCGGGAGCAATGTTTTGTAGTTTCTTAAAATTAAAAAATTTCCCCTTAATATAAGCGAATGTACTCAATTAAAATAGATTTTTTTTTTGTAAACGGTCGATAACTATCTACATAAAAATATGAATATGAAAATGCGATTTTACTTTCGCATCAATTATCATAACAATAATGTACTGTTCGCTGAAATAATAATTTATAAAATTTTATTTATTTATTTCTTTTTTTGGAAAAAGATTATACAGCGTGACCATCACGATATGATCACACATACCAACTGCCTACTTTATCAAACGAATATAGAGATCTTCATCATATCATATGGTAGTCGTACACGATTTATTATCCTACACTATACACCAAAATAATCAACTAAGTATAGATATATATATATATATATATATATATATATATATATATATATTTGAATAAATATCATATCCAGACTTTGTTGATTTTTTTCATGCTTTTGATGAAGATCTCATATCCATTTTCCCCCGTTTTGCCGTTATTGACTTTGCCGGTTCGTTGCTTCAACATTTCTAATATTGCATTATATTTCATGTTTTACGCTTTCATGCCAATTTCCATATAAAATGTTAGTATTAATTTCACCTTCGATCAGTCAAAACAAAACGTCTACTTGATTCCAACATTAAATTCATTTTGTATTAAGAGATTTTATTAACTCTTAGATCTATGTAAAAGTAATGGATAATTGTGAAATTTGAAATTTTTTGAATGCTTATTAAAAGAAGCAGTAAATTATTTGAGAAAGGAGTGCAAAGAATGATATTCTTAACACTTTAATTTGCATATTGGTATGCAATATTTAGACGATTGACTTGCTAATAATTCGATTTATTTTAGTCATAATGATGAACGATCTTTTAGTCAAATTATATAGTTACAGTTCAATATATTAAGTATAGAAAGTTTTACTACTATTTTCAATTTTGTTTTAAGAATGTTTGTCAAATCGTTTTAAATTGATTGTATAATACATTTTTTCATTTTTCATTGTTTTAATGTATAGAAAAGCGAAAGGTCCAACATTTAATTACGTGGATCGTGTACGGGGATTTGCTGAAAACACTTTACAAAATTATAAAAATCCAAAAAGAAATTCAGGTTGGCGGCAACATTCTAATTCTATTTCACATCTTGATTTAGCAACAAACTGTTTCAATACAGTTTCTAACTTAAATCAGTGGCCGTTGCAATCATTATCAGCATCACATCATCATCATCATCATTTACGCCATTCACGTTCATTAGATTGCAGTAATCATAAAGATCATTGTAATAATAATGCATTAAATTCAGATAAATACAAATGCCAATTTGACTATGATTGTGATATTAACAATTGTGACGTTGAAAATCAATTGCCCTTATCAAATTTAAAATATGTTAGCGAACGACAATTAGCACAAATTAATCAGTATCAACAACTGCAACAACAACAACAACAACAACTACAGCAAGATTTGAATAAACAAAAATTTAGTAAATGTGGTAAGAAAGTATCAGCAAAATTTTGTTGACATAATTAAAACATTTTTAATTCTTAAGTCTTTGTTGCATAAATTTGGCTATCTGTATCTAGAATTTGTAAAGTAGCTGTTACAATAATATTATTTTAGTATAAATACATTACTTTACTGTTATAATAATACTTCCAATACTCTACTCTATTTATCTTTATAATCAACGATATTTATCACATAAAACCAACTGTTCAAAACTCAGAGTCACATCATGATCAGCAAAAACAGAAATACAGATATCAGCAGCAGCAGCAGCAACAACAACAACAACAACAGCAGCAGCAGTCTCAGAAACAACAAGATTTATTTCAACTGCAAAACAATTATGAATTTTTAAGTGATGCATGTAGTTTACGGCGTTCACGCAGTTTAGCAGTAATACGTGAAGAGACAAATTGCGATCCTTCGATTAATTCAAATTTGATTAGTCATCAAAATCACAATCATCAACGTTCGCAATTAATACCACGTGCACGTTTAGTCACAACGCTTGATAATTTTCAAGAATTTGAACGGTATGTTTTTTCTCTAAGAGCTATCACAAAATTGTATAGAAAAGTAAATAAAAATTATCTACAAATTTGAGTAAAAAAGTGAATCAATTTTACTTTTGTTTCACATTATAATATTATTCATAGTTCTCCTTCAAATTTTCATATAACCATGACAAGTTTCTGAGTTATTTAAGAATTTATTTGAAAATATTTACTTCTCTTTTACATGCTCTGATATTTTACATTTTTAAAATATACCAGACGTATTTTATTGTGACAAATAAATATTAAGTCCTATTTATTAGGTTTCAATAACAGTGCTCCGTTTTTCTTTTATGCTTTTTCATTTTTCATAGAATTAGTGACAAATTACTTCACAGTAATCGTACTACAACGCGTGAGAAATTAGTATGTGATGATTATAAAGCAATAGATGTGGACAAACAAAGTAATGAAAGTCTTTCCGATACTTGTGAATCGCATAAGCATCAACTTTACTTAATTCAACTTCAATATAAATCAGAACGGCAACAGCAGCAGCAGCAGCAGCAGCAGCAACAACAACAACAACAACAACAATCAATTCCATATTATCTACATAATTTTAATAATCGACATATTTCGGCCGAAAATGCTGATTATCATTATTACGATCATTTGAAACGTTTAGATACATTAGCGTTTAGCTTTTCCTCAGATCCGGTACATCATCCTTGGCATAATGATAAAAGCGATTTGGAAAGTTTAAATTCTGATTACTTTAAAAACTCATTACATCAAGCCACACATAATAAGCATCTTGAGCAGCAGCATCATCATCATCATCTAGATTTAAATGATGATGGCGGTAGCAATGCTCTAGAAAATACCCCTGCTCTATTATCGCATCATTATGAAAAATCACGACTTTATCAGTCACATCGAACGCAGATGCAAAAGCAACGTTCCGTAGACCGACAACAGCATAATATTACTGTATTTAGGAATGGTAATGATTCATGCCCAGAAAACAGTCAAAGTAGTGTCATACCTGAGACAACACCAAGTGATTCAGATGAGCTAAGTGATAGTGGTCGCTCGTTATCTGAACAAGATTACGATATAAAACATATAGAGGAGATTTTGATGAAAACTCAAGCTGAAGGTGAAGAAAAAGAACGTTATGAATTGATTAGTTTAACGGCGACAACAACAACAACAACAACAACAACAACAACAACAACAACAACACCGGCTCATTATGAAACAACGGAAAATGATGATAGTGATGTTAGTGTTGTATCACACACAATAAAATTAGACACAACTTTAAATAAGAACATCGATTCAATATTAAATTTAAATAATGATACGATAGACAAAGACGATGGCAAAAATCATAATATAGAAAATCAAATACATATTCATGCTAATGATAATATCGTTTACGATTTGCAACAAGAAAACCAACGAGAACAACGGCAGCACAAGCAGCAGCCAAAACAACCAGAACAACAGCAACAACAGCAACAACAACAGCAGCAGCAGCAACAAATTATTACATATGATACCATATATTTATCATCAGAAGAAGGATCTGAGAGTACATTAATTAATGCTTTAGAGAGTGATCATACAACAACAGAATCTTCTCCTACTTGTGCAGATAATAAAGTGAATTCTTCGATAGATTTATCTAACGAAGCTGAAAAACAAACAGTAAAAGAAGAAAAGGAAGAGAGTAATAAAGAATGCGTTACAGATAAATTGTGTGCAACAACTTTAAAAGTATCACAGATAAATAATATTAACGAGTACAAAACTGAAATACAAAATTCGGGACAAACGAATGCTATAAGTATTGCAATTATAAATCAACAAGCTAAGGATGAGCGTTCATCATGTATTTATACAAAAATTCTAAAAATTGATGAAATCAATAGTACAGAAAAATTAATACAAACAGAATCATCATCATCTCTAGAAGTAGCTAGTAGTGAAAAACGACGATTAAAAAATTATTCATATTCCAGTGGTGCTAATTCTTTACCACCTCGCCCTGTATCATTTACTTTAACATCATATTTAAATCGTCAGGATAATAGAAATAATGGAATTTTGGAAAAGAATCAATATCACAGTTTACCAGATATTTATTTCGATCAGAATTTAGAAATTTGTGAAACTATTGATACTCAATTGAGATCATCATATAATTTAGATAAATATTGTTCATTTGAAAGAAACATTAAAGAACAAAATAGTTTAACTGAGAAATCGAGGACGACTAGCAACAGTACCCTATCATCATTATCATATGACAATAATAATAATAAGTATACTGTAGATACATTAGAAAACAATTCTTCGGATAATCTTGAAATAAAATTTAGTAATGATATTAAACAGCCTATAAACATTGCAAATGATATTGTTATTGATGATGTAAATAACTTAAATCCCAAAAATTATTTGGATAACAGCAATATCATTAATGAGACTAATACTGATCATTTTAACAATAAAATTACTGATAAAGTTACTGATAAAGACGAATCATCATTAAATATGGAATTGGATATATCTGATTTTAGTCAACAAATCGAACGCAGAGCTAAGGAGATACGTAGAAATTATTATGATATAAAGCCTCAATTACTTGAGCGAGTAAATCGTTCAAAATTCCGTCTAGAAAATACGTTATTACATCCTCAAACATCTAAATGGTTTACTGATAATAATCAATATAACAATATAAATAATAAAACTCAAATTAAAAAAGATAAAAAATCTTTACATATCGATTCACTTGTTGTCAAACAAAATCAATTGAATACACAATTTTCGTCAGAAGATTGGAACTCTTCAATGATTTGCAATAAGGAGCGTATAAAAAAAGTCTCAACAAAAGCCAAACAATATTATCCAACTATAGCCTTTACAGAACCATATCAAAAAAGAATTAAAATGGATAATGGTACATTGGCTAATGGTGGGAAAATTCTGCCTTCATATAGATTAAAAGATCGCGCAGGAATTAAACATCAAATGTATCGAGCTTGGCCAATTAAAGTAGTGTCGCCAATGAACACAAATAGTTTTAATCGGCGCATCCAACGAGCGCATAGTAAAAAATTTTGTGGTAATAATATTGGTCAAATAGGAGATTGTGACGATATAAGTGAATATGTCAAGAAAGTTGATGCTATACGTTATTATTGGTCAAATTTAATTCAGCAACAGCAACAGCAACAGCAACAAGTACAACAACAGCGTAATGAGAAGAAAAGAGATGCAGGAAATATAAATGTGAGGGCAAAAGGGGCTAATGAATGGAATGGCATAAAATATCAAGAAACTGTTAATGTTAAACAAGATGAACTTGTAACGACAACAACAACAACAACTACGTCATCAACAACAACAACTACATCAACAATTACAACAACAACATCAGTAAGCACAAGTGAAACCCCGATACATTTACATGATCAATGCAAAGTTGATACAGCGCAAACAACAACAGCAACAACCGTAATCAATTGTGATAATAAAGAAGAAGGCAAGTGTTATAAAAATAATAATTGCAAAAATGAAAAAAGTCCATTGATGCCATCAATAGAAATAATTGAATTAGATGATAATAAAAAAGCAACAATTGTATGTGTAGATTCACATGATCACAATGAAACAATAAATAATCATGAACCGCCATTTGATCATATACGTTATAAAGTACTTAAATCACATCATCAATTATTTCACAAAAGTATTTTAAGCCGCAGCAATGATAACAACAAAAAGGATACATCATTCAATAATATATTACAATATCTGCAAGAATATAGTTTAAAAGAGCTATTATGTAATAATAATGTTGTTATTGTTGAACCCATACGTACCAAAATTGAATTACCAACAAATAAATTACATTGTAATGATGGTAATAGATCTTGTACTGGCACAACGAATTATTTGAATTGTCTTTCAAGTAAAAATCAACAAATGCAAAAAGTACATGGTGCAACAACAGTTAACTGTGCAATGACAGCCCGTTCAACAGCAGCAACCTCAGCAGCAACTACATCATCAATGACAAAAGCAACAACCGCTACAACAACAAGTGGCATTAAAAGGCATTTCTTTTATCAACCGGTTCAAGTGAATCGTGAATTATACGATGAGGAGTTACCGCATCCGGATACAGTGCGCAATGTATGTGAATATTTTGAGAAACATTTTTTGAAGGCTTCAAAAAAACTTCATCAGCATGAACATCATTATCATAATTGTAATACTAATGATAATGATAATGGTAATGATAATGATAATGTCAATTGTAATGGCAATAAAAATAATAATCATTCAGGTGATAATACTAGTACGGTAATCATATTAAGTCCTAAAACGAGAAGATCAAATAAAACAAATGAATACTATACAATTGATGCCACATTCAATAATGTTAATAATTTTATGGATACATCTAAATATCATGAGACCAATTGTAATGATAATGAAAATGCCAACATCACTGAAACATTAAAACATCAATCAAATTTAAATATTTTCTCTAATGGCAATACGACTAATAATGACAAGAGACAATTTTCAACGAATTCTACTCATTCGATGAAGAATTGTTCTATATCGCAGGTAAATAAAGATTATTGTAATTCTGTAAAGAATTCAATTAATCAATGTAAACATCATCAATTTGATATTATAACCGAATATGATTTTAATACAAATAGTACAAGTGACGTAATTGGTCCATCATATTTTGTAAGCAGTGTAAGTAAATTATTTGATATCGATTTATAATTTATACCAAAACAAATTTTTTAAATTTGATTTGTTTAGGATGTTTTAAAGAAAATTCGTGATTGTGGCTCAACCGTCACTTATTATGGTGGTCGAATTATTAAAGATAATAACAATGTAATGTCATCACAGGAAAAATTCCATAAAGATGAACATCAAATAGATTCATCTAATCAAATTGGAACCGTTTCAATAAGTGATACAGCCACCACAAATTCAGAATATAAAAATATCTATGGAGGGAATAATACGCCTTATCACACGGGTAATTTCTTATTAAAACTACAATTACTCGTAACAATGTTGTGCAATTCTTTCTTCATTGTTTACGCTTTTTCATTTAGATGGTATAACATTTACATTAGTAAAATCAAAGAATTCTAACAGTCCATTAGAGTTAGTAACGGTTGAAGAGGGGAATGATGGTAATACTAGTGAAACGGAATTAGTTAAAAACATAGTACAAATGTTTGAAGCACAAACGATGGCCAAAATTGATCAAATAACCAATGATGAAATAATAAAAAATGAATTATTATCTAACATAATTACAACTCCAACTGTAACTCCATCACGTTGCTATAACACTTTGAGTAATTCCCCAATTTCGCATACGGAAAAAGATGATCAATTTGCGAAATCAATCAAATTGGAGAATATTTGTTATGATCAATTAGATTGTGTAAAAATCTATCGTAATAAAAATGTTGATTTAGCATTTAATTCAATCAAGTCAATAACAGCAAAAAAATCTAATGATAGCGATGCCATGGCCACATCTAACTGCCATCAACTAAGAAACAATAAAGCAGAGCATACAAAAATTGAGGAATGTCATAAAAAAGTGGATTTAAAAAATTTGACAAGTTATAAATCAGAGCAAATGCTTTGTAATCAGAATAAAAATAGAATGGAATGTCTCGCTCCAGTGAAATCAAATTTATTATCAGTTAATAATGATGAATCTCGTCATATATGCAATAAATCCCAAACACAATCACAATCACAATCACAATTACAATCTCAAGCTCAAGCTCAAGCTCAACCTCAATGTCAATCGTCTGTTGCGTTAGTGTCATCAACATTTCACCCATCCAAAGATACTGTGGTTAAATACTATGTGGCAAATGATCGTAGTATATATGAGAAGAGGAAATATGATGAGATCGATTTTGAAGAATTTCAAATATACGATCCAATAAAAGAATTTAGTAAAAAATCACAAAAAACCAGTGATAATAAAAAGACAATTGGAAGAAATAATATGAAAATCATTAATGAACAAATTGAGCAATTTGAAACTGTTTCAGCATCAACAACAATGTTAGATAATATTGAATTGAAAAATAAACATTCGAATATCACTAATACCATGGATAACGATCATTTAGTTGATAGTTTAGAATGTAAAACATAAATAAAACGTAATCAAACAATTCAAATTAAAATTATCTTATAATACAACTTTTGTAGTATATTTTATCTTACAGATGATACATATATAACAATTTTTATACTTTATTTTTATTTTTGACATTATATTATAATTTATCAAATTTGCGGACACTCTTGAAAAACAGCATCCCCGAAAAGAAATCAAAGTTATAACAAGCAAAACAATAGAATCGTAAAATGCTATTTTTTCTTCTTGTTTTCTTTGTTTGCTTTTTTTTTTTGGTTTTTCACTTTTGCAAAGATGACTTATTAAATCATAATTATAAAATTTAATTTTAAATGGCCATTTATAATTTGTGAGAGAATAATTTTTTTTTTATATTTACCTGATTCATCACTTGAACTAAAAGTTGTAGAGGAATAATACCGTTGTGTACTTAAATTCCACCATACATTTTTATTCTGTAAAATAAATCAACATACCAATATACGCATTATAAATTTTGCTTTTTTTTTTTTTTTATAAAAATTTACAAATGCCTGTAAAAAAAAGTCAATAGACAATAGAACAAACTAGAACGGAACAGAATAAAACAGAATAGAACAGAGTATAATGAAAGAATGAGAAAGATAAAAAATGTATGGTGTAATTGGTCAAGGCCATTATTAAATGTCCTATGCCAAATCAAGTTAAATATTTTGTTACAATAAAAATAAAAAACAACAAAAATAAAAACCTTAGAAAAAAGAAATAATAAGCCATTGAAAATGTTTTAATTTTTTTGCAAAGTGCCTATAATTTTAAAATACTTGACATGTAAATTACTCACGTTCAGAATTTAATTATTGGAAAATATAAAGTAGATTTTGAAAAATAGACTGTACAATTTTTAAAATGGTTTAGACTAGTTAACTAGTTAAATGGAATTAATAATTAAATCTGAGTGCACCATTGAAGTTAGCTAAAGGATAATTTATGTTTATATGAATGTATGCATTTCATAGAAGAGTTTCATTAAATCGATCTATTTAGAATCATTTTCTTATTAGTCGATTTAAACCTGCCTGGCCATCTGTCTAAAACTTGATAGGTAGGTGAATTTTGGTCAGATGGCCCTCCCAAATAATGATTCTTAAAATTGGACTATACGACAACAATATATTAAATACAAATAATTTAGTTGTATAGAAACAAAAAATAGGTAACGATAAAACCAAAAAAAAAAGCAAACCAAAACCAAGTAAAAAACAATATGATTTCAACTTAAAAAAGAAATATAATAAACATAATGAAAACCACTTATCCCATATATGTTGACATTGTGTATATATATATATATATATATATATATATGTGTGTGTGTGTGTGTGTGTGTGTGTGTTTGTTTGTTTGTTTGTTTGTTTGGGAAATAGAGCAAAAGACAGAGAAAGGCAGCCAGATATAGTGCAAAGAGACTGATCAAAGTAAATATACATATACACCTTTTTATATGTATTTATGCTTATTTTTATTTATATATGTATGTATGTATGTATTTGCATATATTTTGGCAGCTATAATACTGGTAATTTATTTATATATATACGTACGTATAAGATTTTCTAAATAAAGAATCATTGTTTTTTATTATTTATTTTATTATTAATAATCTTTTGTTTGTTTTTTTTTTTTATTTGAAACAAGAAATGATTTCTTATCATATTTCTGCTTTCCTTGGTCTTTTCGTTGAAATTATTAATAGATAAATCGCCATGCTTTATATACAAAAACGTATATATATTTATAGGCATATGGTTTTTACGATGTAAAATTTTTAGCAACAGGGAGGAGATTTTAGCATTAAAAGGAGATTTCTGTTTACAGACTTGATTGACGTTCACATCAACTCACTACCTTGAATTATACATTTCGTATTTATTTCTTTTTATCACTCATTTTTATGTTAATATATAATTTAAAAGAAAAACAACAAACTCAACAATATATAAAGTGATTTAAAGTTACTTACAATATAAAGGGCATCACCACCAGAAGAAGAAGAAGAATACACTGCTATTGGCACATTATGGCATTGATTGTTATTTGGTGCAGTTGTTGATTTTGTTGTTTTGTTTGTTGCTGTTATTAATGCTGCTGCTGTTGTTGCTGCTGCTGCTGCTGTTGTTGTTGTTGTTGTTGTTGTTATTATTGTAGTTGTTATAGAATAACGTATTAATAAACCACGAAAACTTTGAACAAATACTCTAGCAGTCATTTTCAATTAACGATCAATCAATTTTTATTATTACTATTGTATATGTATATGTATGTGTACGTACGTATATTATTAATGTTGTATAAATTAGGTGAGATATTTTGTTGTTGTTTTTACAAACAAAATAAACACATATTTATATATAAATTACACGATTATCACAAACACTTATACTGAATTATTATTATTGTTATTCCTTTATAAGGATGCCGCATATATAACTAAATACACACGCACATATGTATATGGAGGCATTTACCAAACAATACGGTAAATGCATTCACATATGCATTAGCAAAGCAGCAATTGTTGGTTAATAGTGTAATGATAGCTTTATATACACACAACTACCATGAACGTGAAATCCAACAATAATAACATTAACAACAATAAAAATTAATGAATTATAATTACACTAATAAATATATTTATTATTATTCCATATCACAGAAATAATTAATTAAGTAGTAAATGTTGACACTTTAACAATCAAATTTTATGTTTAAAGTAGTTTACATAAAAACGGCAACAACAAAAATTGGTACATTTATGATTATTTTTTCACTTTTCACTTATAACCATATATAAAAAAACAGGAATTTAGTTTGTGTGTGTGTGTGTGTGTGTGTGTACGTGCAACGTATTATTAGGCTCTATGTAGATATTTACACGAGACTAAGTTTCTTCATTCGTTTGCAGGTAGATAAATAAACGCCATAAAGATAAGGATTTTATTGATTTAAAAGGTTTTCTTTTAAATAACTATTTTAAAGATTTTCCCATGAATCTTTTCTTCTCTTTTTATATATTTCGTATAATAATGAACAAGTAATAATAACTAAAGGCGATAACGACGGCGACGACACTAACTTTAAAAACAGTCACCAATAAAAGATAATTTATTTAAAATTTTTTTTTTTTTTGCTTTTTTGAACTTATGGTTATAAGAACTTTATATGAATTTTTTTATTTATTTAATAAAAGATGCACCATACGCGGATGGTACATATAATAACACTATATTAAATGTTCAGTCACTGAGATGTGATTACTGCTTGTGCATATGTCTGCATAGCTTATGAAGGTTCATGTTTTCTTTTTTTATTGCAGCACACAGAAAGTTGAAAGGGCACACAGAAAGTTGCGCGTTCGTATATTGTTGCTACATTAGCATCATTCAATTTATATTTAAAAACGCGTGACTATCAAAATAATAAATAAGTAATAATGCATGTGAATCACTGTAAACTAAATATATTATACCAAAAGCTTTTATTTTTATAACAGAAACATTTTTGTGAAGTTATCCAATTAGAAAATTTTTATGAATAAGAGAGTAAAACATTGAAACCTTTGTAGATATGCATGAATGTTTCAATTTCATATCGTATCTATATTGCTAAATTCAAAAACTAGAGAATCATTTTAAAAAACCTTTCAAAGCTTTTATATTATATAAAATAGAAAAAAAAGTATGTAATAAGTGAAAATTGAAAATTATTCACAATTCCTCCTCATACTTGCCAATTCTATGTGATTAATATATGTGTACATATTGTTAAATAAGTCATTTATTAAAATTTTCATATTTCATTTGTCATTTTTTTTTAAAATGAATATATAAAAAGCACTGCTATAACTAACGTAAAAAATAATTGCTTTTTTTTATAATATACATATAATCTGTATTTGTTTGTCTGTAACACATTTTTTATTCGTTATTAACGGCCAGTTAAAACTAATCATCATTACGTACATAATTTTACAAATAAAGTATAAATATTTTTAACTTGAACAAACCAATTTTGATAACACAATTAGATCATATAAATACTTTAAAACATGTTGCTTTATTACATTATTTTATATTGTTAGAAAAAATAAAAGAAATTGAAATATAAAAAATTTTGTAGACGTTCGAAAAACAGAAGAACGATTTTTTAACATTAATATATCATGAAGAATTACGATCGTTTCATGGGTAGAGAATATGAATTGTAACAAGTCCCAAACAATACAGTACATTATAAATTTAATATATTTACACATTAAGAGATGTTATTTTGAAGGTCTTATATATAAATGTAAGTATTGTCAATGCTCTATGTAAAAATATTTATTATTAATTAGATAATTAGTTTGTTGATTGTAACGACATCTATTTATTTATATCACGTGCTTGTTGATAAATCATCTTTAAGCCATTGGGGTATGGGACGTGCTCCTAATTTTTTCAATAATTTTACTAGTGCTGCATTATGAGATAAATAATACCTTTGTAATAATTTGGCACTACGTTCTTCCATAAATGGATATTGTCGTCCTTTAGATTTTCCCAAACATTTGTTTCTCTGTTCATTAATAATCTGACAAAAGAAACCTTTTTTATTATCGAATCGTAAATAATTGGAATAATTTAAAATCGGTTGTATTTTTAAAAAACGCTGCAATTCAGTCATAACATCGACTGGTTTTAGACGTAATTGTTCACCATCAATAATGTATATTTGTTGTGCTGTATAAAACGATAGCCAACGTTCCAAATGTTGAGCATATTTACCCGGATTAAGGCAACGATTGCGCAGATCTCTTAACGGTTTTGGCGCTGTGTCCGCTGCTGTTATAACTTGATGAAAACTATAATTGTTAGCAACTTCATCTCCATGGGCTCTCTGATGCTGATACCAAGAATAAGCCCGTTTCGCAGGCGATATTAAAATTGTAACAATTTTTGCATGTGGCAATAGGGCATGTGCTCGCTTTGGTACCATTTCGCCATCAAAATATGTAGCGCTCTTCTCAAATATGTATCGCGTTGTATTTGTGTTAGAAACACTAGGGAAAAATTCCATATACCAGTCCAATCCGCGGTAATAATTATTCCCATTAAAAAATTGAATCTCCTCAAATGTTTCTGGACTGGGAATATTGCTTACTACATTCGAGTGCATGGACAGGAAAGTGTAAAGAGCAGTGGTTCCAGTTTTTTGTGGTCCTATTACTAAAAATTTTGGTAGTGAATCGCAATTTTTTGTCTTAGACCAAATTTTACGATGTCTGATATCATCACATGGATTACCCCATACAGGATCAACTTCTTCGGGATGTAAACGAAAATACAATTCACCTAATTGTAATGGCGGAGCCGAAGCTAATCTAAGATTCGTCCAACACTGTATAAATTTAATTACAGATTGAAAAGTATACAAAGCCAAACGATCAGAACCGTAATTTGACATGTGAGTCATAAATATATTAACAGGATTATAAACTATTGTTTGAAATAGTTCTCCACCTTGTATAGATTCATCAAGTTTATCTCTTCCACCTGGGTAACGCTCTATATACATTGTATGCGTAAAAAGGCCGCAAGTTTGTCGTGGCAATACCATTATATTACGATGTATAAAACCTCGCCTTAAACGTGCTGGCCTTAAATGCGGATACTCTTCAGTAGAGGTTACTTTAATATTCCATACCTTTTTCCATGATTCATACAAGATTTCATGAGCTGGATAAACGCCTGAATGATGTGGTGATATAGAATAACCTGACTCTGTTGGTATGTTATGCTCTTTGGCAAAAGCATAATTCAATTGCATTTCAGTCATTAAAGCTGTCGCATTATCATATAAATGGGGCTGCTGATGTTTCCACATATGTGAAAACCAAGTAAATTCATGGACATTTTTTAAGAGAAAATCATCACCAAAATTCTCTTCACGTGTTCCATGATGATAATACTTTCCCGAAAAACCTAAATTAAACCGAAAACCCGGCACCATGGCAGCAATTTCTTTTTGCGTGGCTATTAGAGCTCTAACATCATCAGGCCTTAAACGAGTACCCTTTTCACCTACAAATATATCATCTATATCTACCAATATCTTGCGCTCCAAACTTACACTTAATTGGCCATGACTTAAATAAGACAGAGCGTCCAATAATAATAAACGGTGTAACCAAAAGCGTAAATTGCCACCAAATAAGATACGCTTAATGCCATCTATGTAACCATTATCTTGTAGTACCGTTGTTAAATGTACTTGTTCGCTATTCTCACTGTCAAATGGATAATCTTGACTATTACGCTGTGCCCACTCTATTGGTTCATATGTTGTGTGATTATGTTGAAATATCGCCCAATTTTCAGATGGTAATGAGCCCCATACCGTTTCACCGGCTCTTGTTATACGTAATATTGGTGATGCGGGATTTAAACTTGCATCACGTAAACGTAAATTCGTATGAACATATAATGGAAAACCTTTTAACTGCGCAGCAACCAATGTTTCTTCAACAGGGCTCACAAAACCTATAATACCGACGGAGTACTCATGGCAATATTTATCCAGCAATTCACGATTCCATTTATCCATATTTAAATACTTATCGAGATTTTCAAAAATGATAACACCATAACGTCCTTTATCTAAATTTGTTAATGATGGTAGACTCTTACCAGCCACTTCAATTTTGTACCTAAAAGGTAAAAGTACAAAAAATTCATGTAAAGTATACATCAATTTAATATTTTTAGTAAATGAAATTCCCATTAATTTTCCCTGTTATAATAATCATAGAGACAATAGTCGTCCTGATTTTAAAAGTTATCAATACGTACTTACTTCATTCTATTGTAAACGAGTAATTCTGCTACATCACGTCCCAAACCTGAGTACGTTGTTTCAACAATAACTAAAACTTTTGGATCAATGCGTAAACGTCTCTCCGTACGATGATCTGGAGTGATAGATGATGCACCTCTTATATGTTTATTACTTCCACGACTCACACGACAATTTATAATAGGCGTGGGTCGTGTACTATGTTGAATTAATCTATAACGTATAGAGAGAAAAACCAACAAAATATAAACAATTATAAAAACACTTCTCCCCTCAAGCAGTACAACTAAAAGTAACGTCGATCCTACCCCACAAATGCACCTGTATCCACATAATGAGTGTAGTAAAATATCGTTATAACGGTTATAATGAATAGAGCTAATACACAGCGGCGAACATTTAAAGATTTCAGCAATGGTAAACCGAAATAACACCGTGCTATGAAATACGTACAACAACAATTCAAAGATGAAGATGACGCCAATTTGGATGCTGCTAAATTGTTTGAAGTGTATTGAGGTAATCCCGCATGTGACACATTTGATAATAGTGATTGCTCGGATGACGATGGTAGCATTTGTGAAGCTGGTGATGACGATTTCATTATCACAGTCTGATGTGATGTGATTGTTGTTACAGTTGTCACGGGTGTGATCAATTGCGTTTGTGTTACATGAGACAATCGAGAAGTTCCAGTTTGCGTTATATTCCCATCTACTTGATAATCATATTTATCATAATGATCAATACAATTTTCATTCTTAATAATGGCCGCAATTGGCTTCTCAACATACTCAGTTGATGAGACGCCATATTTTTGATTTTGTTTTTCATTTTCTCTTGGCATTCTAGATTTCTTCTTGAAGCCTAATGATGCCTTTGCGTTTACTATTCCACTGATTTTTATTTTTGCTGCTGATGTCGATACGGCTGCCGTTGGACATACCATTCAAAAGTTATGCGGTGTATGTTGATATGCACCATTATAAGTATTCTCAATTTCTAAAACCATAAATCCTACTTTATTAGTGTTGTTCTCTTTCAGTACTCAAAGTTTCTTTATATTCCTTTAATTGAAAGGATGAACTTTTATCATTACAATATTGTCATAGTAACGTTAAATACCTAAATCTTAACGTTAATCTTATTTATATTTAACCCCAATTGTACTATTGCGGATGGCGATGATTTAATTGATTTATTTAATGATATTCTCTATTTGAATTTAAAATAGGGGAACTTTTGGCAGCAAAGTAGAGATATGCCTCGTTATTTCATATTGTGTTAATATTATTTCACTATATTTCTATCGTAATGTGATTTCCTTGCTTGCAATTAATCGTTTACATTCATTCATAATCATCATCGTTGTTGTCTTTTCTTGCTTACTTTTATATTCATGATTTAGGGTCATTTTTGTTCACGTAATATTATTATTGCTAAATATAATAACGCGATAATCAGAGTAAATGAAAATTCTCTTTTTCTTTTCATCGCCACTTAATACGTTTCCAAAAGTTTATATATTCAACATTTTGTACGCTATGTTGTCCAAAAGCCATTCCACTTTGAATAGGACGCATACATTTTTTACTTTATACATTTATTTAGTAGCGCCATACTGCTGAAAAATGTTTCATTTTTACGATTAAGTTGTTTTTAAGTTTTTTCTATACAAAACAATTGTTTCATATTTTTAATTGTTAAATTTTTTATATATTTTTTATAGAGGGAGATATCCTGTTTTAATACTAATAAAAGTCACTTAAAAACACAAATGAACGCAGATAACCTCAGATTTGATTTAGCATTATCAAGTGATGGAGTTAACTATTATTTTATGTAACATAAATTAAAAAATATGCTTAATTGTATCTAAAATATGTTGTTTATTATTTGTCTTATATAATGATAGAAAAAAAAACAGAAACCCATAAAAACATATTTTGTATAAACGCAATCGCAGAAATCGAAAAACCTAAACAACTTCTGTATGCAAAGTACCAGTAATTGTAGTAAGTATGGCGCAAAAAAAAACAACAATAATGTTGTAATGTTTAAGATTACAGGCAGATTACAGATAAGATATTTGTATACTTTTTTTATTAAAACATTATTATTTTTAGAGCAAATAAAACTGCTAATATTAATGTATTTTAACAATATTATACCTTTCGTTGTTTTAACTGTACGAGTTGATGTTTGGATATCACTCTAATGTAATGTTTGTCCAAAATATTTCGGTTTAACTAAATTTTGCACTTATTAACTTTTTAGGTATGATTGAATTTTTCTTTTTGTTTTTAATTTAGCAATTAATTCTATTTATTACAATTGCACAATTGACGTAGTTCTCAAAATATTGGGCATACACTATTTTAATTTCCCTACACATAAATACTCCCCCACAAATGCGTATAACAATATTCAAAGTAATAAATATAAATATGTAATTATTAAAATAAGTTATAATAGCAATAATAGTTGTAGTGTTTTCAATACAGATTAAAATATTAATCGATTATTTGTTTATTTTTAATACAATTAATTACGAGCAAATTTTAATTAATAATTTATTTTTAAACAAAAGGAATTTTTCGGGTTCTTTTTTATATCATCCCTGTTATAAGGAAATTAGAAAAAATTTTATTATAAAATTGATTGCACGGCAATTTTATTTGTTTGTGACATTCATTATGTTAAAAATGGGAAAAACTTGTATAAATATACAGAAAAATAAGAAAAACTTAAAAAATCTTGTTAAATAGAAAATGTCAGAGGATATACCAATACGGCCGCGTTATGGAGCTCCAGAAGACGTAGAAGAAACTCAAAGTATTAATAGTGGAGAGATGGATAACAATGAAATTAATATGGAAGTATTTAATCCAACGAATGAAATGTTTCACTATGTTACTGAAAATTTAGAAGAAAAATTGCGTCAAAAAAGGCAAGAAGAAAACTATATTTCTGATAATACAGTACGATCATCTTCAGCAACAACAAAAGTTTTGAAACATTTATATCACATGGAACCAATACTCCCAATTGATCCTAATATATTAAATGATATAGAGATTGAAGCACAATATTTAGCCACATCAGTAGACAATTTAACGGAAAATCTATGCAATTTGTTACATTCCATATCTTCCATAACGGCCGACAATGTGGAAGTGCATAAAATTGCTGTTGATAAGCTTACTAATAGTATTGATGCCAATATTAAATGTATGTACACAATAATGGCAAAAACAGAAGAGATCTCAAAATCTATGCAACCGACAGAACGAATAGGAACAAGAATACGGGAAATTAAGCAATTTATTGATGTATTGGATAATATTGTCTAAACGATATGCACATATAAAAGTTCTAGCCAAATGTGAGAGCAGATTACTTGGAATACGCCTAGTAGAAATAAATCGATTATGTAGACACCATATTTATAAAAGCATGTATCACATAAATAAAGTAATATGAAACTAGACAAACAGCTTTCTTTGCAGTTTGTTAACCTTAGTTGTGGTTTTATGACCATTCAATTTTTGCTTTTATTATACGTATTCCATCTACTGGTCGGTCATTTTTATCTGTTTCCACCATGCCGATGCGGCGTACAACTTGCATACCCGTATACACTCTCCCAAATATGGTATGTTTACCATCTAGCCACTGAGTTGGTGCCAGAGTAATAAAAAATTGAGATCCATTTGTATCAGGCCCTGAATTAGCCATAGAGAAAATACCAGCTCCTGTATGCTTCAAATCTGGATGTATTTCATCACTAAACTCTTCGCCGTAAATGGACGTGCCGCCACGACCAGTCCCTGTCGGATCGCCACCCTGTATCATAAAGTCTCTTATAATTCGATGAAATAATACATTATTATAGTAACCGCGACGTGCTAATTCTGCAAAATTTCGACAAGTGTTTGGTGCATGCCTCCAATATAGTTCTACAGTAATTTCACCCATCGTTGTTTCTAGACGAACAAATTGCGGTTGCCATGATTTTTCTGGTATGCCAGATATTGGCAATGAAGAATTATTAGTTATTGTATTTAACATAATTTTAATAATAAATAATATTTCTATTTTTATCGGAACAAAATGTACTAAATTATACTTTTTAGTTAACTCAATATGCTATGACTTAGTATATGATTTTGATGCGTATAAAAGTCTTTCAATGAGATCAAGCAAAAACTTGTTATAATCATTCCTTATTATACATAAATTTAAAAAATAAATAAATAAGTACTTTCTATTGGTTCTTTAAATCTGTACCTATAGAAGCAATTATTCCAGTAATTTAGTTTTTATTTTTTTTATAAAAATATATATTAAAATGGGATTAAAAACATTGTTTCAATTCTATGTAGATTTCATTTTGTTAACTATCATAGTGTGTAACATCACACAATATTCAAAATGTACTAAATTACGCCATATTGGTTACAATCATAGTCGTAAAACGAAGTCTGTTGCGTGTTTGTCTAAAAGAAGTATCAAGAAAGAAAAATTTTTAAGATTTAATTTTTATTAAAAAAACATATGGATATAAAGTGAAATATGTTATTTATTACCTACAAATTGGTAATTAAAAAGTAATACTGAGTAAATGTTGAAAAAAGAAAAAATGCTGTATAAATATAAAGTAAAAATGAGGCAATTATATCTTTTTTCCGATTCACTTTTGTGAAAACTTGAATGAATGAATTAGTAATAATACGTATGCATGTAGGTGTGCGCAATCAAAAAAAAATTGAAAAAATTTAGTATATCAAAATGATCAATTTTTATAAAGATATTTTTATGTCGAGTGAATATATAACGCGTTTTCATATTATTCAAGCGTTGTCTATGTGTGTGAATTTGTGATTTGGTTTTACCGTATTATAATGCACATATGGTTAAAAGCGAAACAAGAGTATATAAAAGGTGAATATTCTCCAGAACGTTGTAAGTTCGACATCAAAATTATTAAAATATTTATTTATACCGATATATAAAATATTAAACATCGTATTTTCGTGAGAAAATAAATGTATGTAGAAGAATCTACGTGTTTGTGTTTACTGTTTTTGCTCTAATTGCACCATATTATAAAAGGACACATTCAATTAACTTTTTCCTTATACAATATTTAATGTACTAAGTAAATAAAGTAGGAAAAACATATTGTGAATATATTAATAATTGAAAGCAAATGTTTTTTATATTGCCGCTTCGACTAATTTATAGAAAAACAAAGACCTATGAAAACATGGTTTATAGGTATATAAAAGTGCGCAGTGGCAGTAAGTTTTTTGTTCTTTTTAAAGAGCGGCATTATCCATATAATGAAATTATATGAATATATATAACTCTTTATATGAATACTACACTTTACTTAAAATTGGTTGTTATAATTCTTCTTAGGTGTAATGGTTAATAAATCTTTTGAATACTACATTGTAAAAAACCAGCAGTGATTTAATTTTTTCGAAATATTTAATAAAATGCCACATCGCCTCCACAAGAGCGGGATTTCATAATTTTTGCAGGTGGCTTTAGAGATTGTGATTCTTCTCTTCGAAGTTGATGAAATGTTTGATTTAAATAATGTTGTTGACCCATATTTGGTATAAAAGAATAACCACATTAGACAAAAAGATATCTGCTTTATCACGCTACCAATGGAACTTGGACTGGCACCTACTCTTTTGGTCACGTGTGCCGTTAGACAGTTTAGAAATAATTATACAGGGTCTATGTAGAAATAAATACCATTTATGTTTGATATATTACCGTTTAGGGCACTTTATCAATATTCATTACACAAAAAAACATATATCAACATTTTTTGGAATGTCTTTATAGATTTATAAATGTATATAAAGACATATCGATTATAATCACTTTTAATACGACGCCATTTTTATGTTTAAATTAAGTTGTTTTGAAAGATAAGGAGGTTATTGAATTTTTTTTACTGTTTATTTTTGATAAAAAGAGTAACAATGGAAAAAACATTGTTATGAATATATTTGTGGGCTTTTTTCATACATACATATATGCCCTTCACCACATTAAATACCAGATATAATAAGTTTGTTTGGATATTTCTAACGCTTAAAAATTAAGTTTTATTTTTATCGATCGACTCAGATTAACCTTTAGTCTACTCGTATTAATTTTTTCATTGTACAGATCGTAATCATTAAAATATTTTGATGACTGTTATTAAGCAAATGTGATTCGATCCAAAGACTGTATTGAAAATTCTTTTAAATGGAATGACTACCCGCCATATATATAACGCTTTATACTAACAAAAGTTCTTCTATGAAGAAAGTATGAAAATTGTGAATTTTCATTAATGTCATTTCCATATATGGTTGGAATTATTTTTTCGATATTTTTTCAAATAAGTACTATTTATGTATTTCTAAATGAACTATCTTGCTCGTTTTTAGCTTTTGATTCGCTTTCTTGGCTTATTAAGCGATGTACTATAGAGTACCTAAAAGTCCTTGCCACCGATCGGTTATAATATTTTTTATTTGTTTTTTAATATTGTCTTTGCCATATTGCTTATCTATCATATCATTGCTTTTTGTGCTGGCTGGAATTCTCTTTGCACAATATATTTTTGTTGTTATTCTCACTCACACTATCCCATTGCCTCGTTAAACAAGCGAATGAAATAAGTAGCTCAGAGTGATTCACAGCACAGAAGTTTTCGTTACGGGTATGGTAGCGGGTCGCCGTGAGTAGTAAACGGAACGCAAAAAAACTTTCTATTTATTTACGAATTTTATGTTATTTTAAGTAAAAAAAAAAAATAATATATGTAAAACATCTTGATTTACTTCATTTACTTTGTTCTTTTATTTTTCTGCTACAAAAAGAAAAGAAATGAAAAAGAAATCTTATTTTACCTACCCTGAGTTGAAGTTTCTCTATCGTGTGTGTTTAAAGATTTAATCAAGTTTTTGTTGCCCTTAATTTTCTTTCATTCGTAATTTAATAACGTATAACATATTGTAAGCAACAATCGTATTATAATATATATATATATATATATATATATTTATAATTGAAAAAATTGTGTGTGCATTAAATTTTTTGTAACGAAAACACATTTTATCATGTCTCAATTACTTTTCAAAGTACCATTTTAGATAAAAAATAATAAAAGAGAAATTGTGCATTTTAGATGGCAGATAGAAGATTGATTCTTGTCCACATTAATTTTATCCATTATGAACAATAGTATCTTTTACGTATTACACGGTATTTCGATCTTTGTCCCGAAATTATGACGCATCATCATTTATTTTATTTGTTACAAATTTATTTTGCTTACAAAGTGCTATTATTTGTACTTATAATTTCTGTTAGCTTACACTCATTTAATTTTTCATTGTTTTTTCTCTTTTGGTATTATTAATTCATTTGGTTTCTTTCTTTTAATTTTTTTGGGTGTTTGTTTAGTTGCTTGTTTCTGTATTGTGCAGCATGCAATGGATGATACCCCTCACGAAAAGCTATCTCCTATATTTTACAATACAACTTGGTATTCGTGCAAATATGATTATTGTATATTGGAACATTACCAGCATAAACGGTAATCGTGATTTACGTAAATAAAATCAAATGAAAATTGCTAGTATATAAACAGAAAGAATAGTAAAAAAGAACAGCAGCAAAAATAATAACAAATTGTCTGCAAGATATATTATTGTTCACTCTATGTACTTTAAATTATTCTATGTGTGAGTGTGCGTGAATGCATGCTTCTATGCACACATATATTTTGACAATACTGTCAATTGTGGTATTGTTATCGAAAACAAAATGCGTTACGATATGTAAAGAGGTAACGTTTGAAACGTTTTTATTTGTTTATCCTATCTAGAAACTCTATAATGAAAAATTTTATTCGATCTAGTTGTGTCGATTCATCTCTCTTGTATTACTGCTATTGTTCATAAACTGAGATATTAACTTCAAGTTTGGTATAATAAAAAAGAAGGGTAGCAGAAAATGGCTACAATTGGTCAAGGTACATTAATTGTTAATCGTAACGATTAGAACAATTATAATAATAATAATAACAATTAAAATAATCCAAATAATACTGAGGTTTTGATTTACTATCGATCTGTTTGATCCGTTTCGGTTGGAGACTATAAAATTGTATTGGAAAATAGTATATAAGATACAAAACAACCGAATGCTCGCAATTGAATTGTATGTGTACACAAATGAAAACGCCGTATAAGAATACAATTAATTTCGACTATTCAAGTCGCCCTGACTTTGAGGGTGAATTACAGCAGCAGCAGCAGCAATCACAAAAAGAGAAACAGCATCAACAACAAAGACAAAAGTTCCAACGGAAAGAACATGGTGAAGAATTAGAAATAATTGAAGAGCAGCAACTAGTTAATTTAATTACAACATACTCTGCAATAGAAGTTGAGGAAAGTGATCAACGACAATCAACTTATACAAACGATACAAAACGGTCATTACCGGAGCCAGTTTTAGATCAAACTTCGGCTTGTTCAGGTGAGATAGTACATCGGATAAAACAAACGCCACCACCAACATTAGCGACATCTCCTCTTAATGGAAAGTCAGATATATTAGAAACTGTTATCACGAGTACTAAAATAAATAATTCTCAACGTAGCCGCAGAGAACGGCAACAACAAACACGTAACGTCAGTTATATTGATGGTAATATTGCGTACAAAAACGGTAATAACGTCGACGGCGACATTAACATAATTCAGTCACATAATAATCGAGGGAGTTTAGGTGAAAGCGTAATTTGTTACAATTCAAACAACAATTGTTTTGATAGATCATTTCACAATAGTGACGCAAGTGAACATCCTAAAATACCGGTTTCGGAAAGTAATTTCGCTTCTCATAATAGTAATCGCACTAATAACTGTGGAAATTCTCAGTTGCCTACACCTACAACAACAGCAAGAACATTACGTTACGTAACAAAAACCGAACGGACCAACAGTGAACATATTCAAAAGCAGCAACAGCAAAACCAACGCCAATCCTCATATAATAAGAGGAAAAGGGAAGGTAACTTATGTATATAAAGTTACATAGAATATCAAGATTTACAGAAATTAGTTGAAGCCTGTTTACATGGACGGTTTTTTATTTTATAGAGTGCGATTGTGGTTGCCTTGATTCGTATAGTTCAACATCACCATCGAGTGCTATTGGAAATATCAGGAATATCGATAACAGCCCTGAGGTATTATTTGTAAACGAAGAACAAGCAGTTAGTGTTATAAGCAGTGCAATAGCACTAACTGCACCAACTGGTAGCGGTACTATTATCAAAACGGCTCAGACGAAAGTCGCCACATCAGGGGGGCATGCTAATACGCAGCCCCCCAGCAAGCGTTCCAGTAGTGGAGCTGATGGTGATTATCAATTAGTTCAACATGAAGTCCTTTATTCATTATCCGCTGAATATGAAGTTTTAGAGTTTTTGGGACGTGGTACATTTGGCCAAGTGGTAAAATGTTGGAAACGCGGAACTTCAGAAATTGTTGCAATAAAAATATTAAAAAATCATCCTTCTTACGCTCGCCAAGGCCAAATAGAAGTATCAATTTTATCACGTCTGAGTCAAGAGAATGCAGATGAATTTAATTTTGTGCGAGCTTTTGAATGTTTTCAACATAAAAATCACACATGCTTAGTGTTTGAAATGTTAGAGCAAAATCTCTATGATTTTCTTAAACAAAATAAATTTTCACCGCTACCTTTAAAATATATTAGGCCAATATTAGAGCAGGTAGGCAAAAAGGATAAATGCGTAAAGGAAATTTTTTTTTCTTAATTTTAATGCATTTTCTTTTTCATTTAGGTCTTGACGGCTTTATTAAAATTAAAACAATTGGGTTTAATACATGCTGACCTAAAACCAGAAAATATAATGCTGGTAGATCCTGTTCGTCAACCATATCGGTACTGTTATTATCATTTTCTTTTTTCCTTATTTTAGTAATTTCTTCTAATTCGTACTTGTTATAGAGTTACTTCGCATTTGCACTTTACATTTTTTACATATTTCACATTCGATTATTACAATTACAGCGTAAAGGTGATTGACTTTGGTAGTGCATCACATGTTAGTAAGACCGTATGTAATACATACTTGCAATCACGTTATTATCGGGCACCTGAAATAATTTTGGGTTTACCATTCTGTGAAGCCATAGATATGTGGTCGTTAGGATGTGTGGTTGCTGAGTTATTCCTCGGATGGCCTTTATATCCAGGGTCCTCAGAATTCGATCAAATAAGGTATATATCGCAAACGCAAGGATTACCTACGGAGCATATGTTGAATAGTGCGTCAAAGACGTCGAAATTCTTTTATCGTGATACAGATTCAACCTATCCATTTTGGCGCCTTAAAACTATTGAAGAGCATGAGGCTGAAACAAATACGAAAAGTAAAGAGGCCCGAAAATACATTTTTAACTGTTTAGACGATATTGGGCAAGTAAATGTACCTACAGATCTTGAAGGTGGGCAATTATTAGCTGAAAAGACCGATCGTCGGGAATTTATTGATTTATTGAAACGTATGCTAACGATTGATCAAGAGAGGCGCCTTACACCTGCCGAAGCCCTAAACCATTCATTTGTACGATTGACACATTTAGTGGATTATGTTTACTGTAACAATGTGAAAGCCTCCGTCCAAATGATGGAAGTTTGTCGACGGGGAGATTACCATCCAGTACAACCTACATCTACCCTTGTGACTAATTTTGTACCGAGTTCAACAGAGAATATGACCTTTACTATAAACAATCAATTAACAAGTCAAGTGCAGAGATTAGTGCGAGAACGTCCTTTAGCATATGAAGGTCTTTATCAGATTTATGGCGGTCGTAGTGTTGGTCGGCAGTACGCTCAAGCACGTACTGATACGTTCCAACATCAATTAGTCTCAAACATATTGTGTCCTCCATCGTATCAGACAATGCCCAGCCCAACCAAACATGTAGTTGTTGGTAGTGCAACAATGCAGCCACCATTGCAAGTCCCACCGCAACAATATGTTAATGTGCCCGTTCCAGTTTCAATGGTTGAACCAACTTCTGGTCAACGTATGTTATTAACAAATCGTGTGCAAGCGGCTAGTGGTGTAGCGTGGCCACAAACTGGTCGCCAAATGGCATTAGTGCCGTCGTGGCCGCAACAAGCACCACCTCACTCTTTAATTGTAGATCCGGCTCCTTTCCTAAATGTTGAAGAAATATATCCAAAACATTTGAATATACCACGCAATGACCTTAAGAAAGAATCACCAATGCACCATTTGATTACTAAAAGTAATTCATACCGGGTGCCACGACATGATAAGAAAGAGACGCAACAATTATCCCCAGTAAAAAAGCGTGTTAAAGAGAGTTCGCCACCACACCAACATCGCTTTAATCGGACTTTACATGTGTCTCCTCAATATCACAATCATCATAACTGCAGTTATGGCACTAACGGGCCTACTAGTAACAATTATACTGTTCCAAGTGGAACTAGTGGACCACAAATAGCATCTTCAGCTACTTCAAATAATAATCTAAATACTAACACCAACAGTGGCAATCATCACCATCAAAGTCATCATGGCAACAGTAATGTTAGTACTTCAAATCAGCAGCAACACATTAATAATGCTTCTGGATACAATAACAATGGAAGTCATCTTCTAATAAATGGCGGTTGCAGTGGAACAGTTGCTCCTGGTAATGGTAGCAGTAATAGTAATGTTTATCACCATCATACTTCCACAACGTCAGGACAACAACACCATGTAACTTCGTCATCGCATAATAACCAAGCGCAGCATTCTCATCAACATCATCTTCACCATCAACAACAGCAACATCATGGCGCTATAATCAAGCAGCAGACAATTACTATACATGATACACCTTCACCGACTGCCGTTATTACAATATCGGATAGCGAAGATGAAGGTAATGATGCACCAATATTAAAGTCGGCAGTACCGATAAAACAACGAGCACATGCTCAGTCGCAAACAACAACATCAATGTTGCACCACTCGGCTTCTTCGACTTCATTAAGTTGTCGCAGTAATCATCATCAACATACTCAGCAAACGAGTATGCAGCCGGTGCCTTCACAACATCAACAACAGCAGCAACAGTCCCATGCAACACAACCACTAGCGGCTAGTTCTATTCATAATACTTTTGGAGCATCCTGTAATTCCAATAATCAGAAAGTTCAACAATATCAACAACATCAGCAACAGCATCAAATTGACCAACAACAAACCGTAAATGTAGCATCACAACAGCAACAGCAGCAACAACAGCAACATTATCAACTTCAGCATCAATCGCATCATCATTCAGCTAATGTTCAAAAAAATAATACAAATGATAATGATCAAGACGACATACGCCGACGTAATACAGTTGGTACCATCAGCCATAATGGATTAATTAACAATCATCATGCATCAATGGTGGCAACAAATAGCCCACAAACTCAAGCAACTATTTATCCTCCACCAAGTGTCAAATATGAAGCCGGGCAATCACAGAAAAAACGTATCTTGGCTATGGCTCAAAATGAATGCTACATACCAACAGTCAACAATCACACTTCAACAAATAATGCCCATAATCATAATAGTAATGAAAATAATGGCAGTGGTAACGGAAATACGGTCACCTCAACTACAGGTGCACAAATGCATAATTCGACAGCCAGTTTACCGCACCTTCCGACGAAACAAGAGCCCACGGAGTTTTATGACTATCCAATTCAACAACAGCAACCGCAACAGCAACCGCAACAGCAACATATAGATGGTAAAAGGTCATCATGGGCAGCTGCTGGTACTGGAACGCAACATCAGCCGCCAATGCCACTAGTTGCCCACCATAAACGCGAAGTTCCGTCTGCAGCACCATTACCTGTATGTACGTACGTACAACAAGCAATGTCATCCGGTACTAATAATACTGTTGCGGCACCACCCGTGGCTCACTCAAAAAGTTCATCATGTTCATCTAGCGTGGCGGCTACAAGTACAGGACCACCATCATGGGGACATACGACACAAATGTACCGTCAATCGTCCCAAAATTCTCAATCCCAACAAGTGACTGGGTCGGCAACGCATGCTCCACAACAAAAATCTCAACCATCACAACATTTACATCACTCTAATACGACACCAATTGGAAATTCACCGAATGCTGCTGCTGGCGGAGCAACAACAATGTTCCCACAAGAAATCTACGCAGCTGCCACTGTACAGACTGACCTGTATCGACGTCCAACGGTATTTGTGTCCCAAACCCCGACAACCTATTCATATAATCGAGCCGTTGTAGCTCCTCCACCTGCACACAACAGTTCGAGCCGACAGGTTATACCATCGCATCCCTTGCCAGCGCATATGCAATTTCCCACACAATATGGTCAATTTGGGCCCTTAAGTCCTGCACAAGTTGCCGCAAGTAAACATACACATTATGCACCAACGAATATATGGTATGGGGGCGAATAAACAATGATATTAAAAAACAAACAAACAAACGAACAAATAGAACGAATCCTTTTTGAATAATTCTACTAGATATTCGAATAATCTGAATGAAAATCATAATGTTAACAGCAATTGTAGTAAAAATAAATCTATGAAGTATAATAAAAACGGACAAAATGGAACGAATCTTCAGAAGAGTTCTCACAAAGAGTTGCATAGTACAATGAGGAGGATGTTAGATAATATGACGGTAGATAAGAGTAAGCAACATCAAATGCAGCAGCAGCAGCTGCACTTGCAGCAACAACATCAATTTATTCGCTGGTGGTTCTTACTTATGCAACAAATAATTTATAACTTGCAAAATTATCATGAGGAGGTGGAGTGTAAGAATGAGACAAAGTCATCATTAATTAGTTCATCAAATATTCATATGATAGGGAATAATAATGATGGAATGCAAAAAGCAAAATCCATTGTTACATCTGATATAAATTGGAATTCAACAACAATTGCCGATGAATATGTATTATTTCAAAATTTATTGATGAATCTTCAGAAAAACAACTTAAGTGTGACTACGGCCCACAGTAACAATAGTAGTATTCGTAATACTACTAATAATTATAGTAGTAGTAGTAGTAGGAGAAGTAGCAACAATAATCATAATAAAAATAATAATAATGTATCACTTAAATTAGCACATTTAAAAAAAAATCTTGATAATACAACATCGTAAATATTATGGCATAATATTATTATTATTACTATTATTATGTACGCATGCTCGTACACATTATGTTTTTTAGATTATGAAAGATTATGAAAATCATAATCCGCTTTTTAAAGATATTTGTATGAATTTGTTTTAGCAATATGTTACATTTCATAAGTTAAAGTCTATGATTTAGATTTAGTTTTAACTTTATAGAAATACTCAAAGAAATAAGAGTTAATAGGTATAAAATGGCACTATTTAGTATACCTTATTGATTTAAAAACAAAATTAAGAATATAGGCTAATTATTAATATATATTATGATAAATGTATTTTAAAAGATTAATGTATGTATTTGTGTGAATGAATGTATGCTTTTATCCCATAGATGTGGGAATATGCTTTGCCTTAATTTGATTTGAATCACATCGAATTATAATTAACGCAGATTAATAATATTAATATTAAGATTAATTTTTAGCCTATTGTTTTCTAAGCTTTTTTAAATTTTAATATGATAAACTAAAAACTATACGATGGTCAATGTGGATAGACCTGCAAAAAGGGACTGAAATAAAATAAGAATAGTCTTTGGCGACCGTCAACCATTTTATTAAATAGTATACATCAAATTTGAAAATATCAGAAATTCAAACAGAATTCTAAACGTAGTAAAAAAAAAATTAATTAAATCTAATGGTGTTACCTAGACTAAAATAAGTTCTCCGTTTTCCATTACTTGTCAATTGCAAAAAGATTTTGAGAATACCCGTACTTTTTTTTTTTTTTGTCAAAAAATATGAAAATTACGAGGATAAAAATAAAAGCAACGACATAGAACACAAGCACCAATATAAATATGACCATATAAGTAGAATAGAAGATGCCAATTTAATGCTTTAATTATATTATCAAATTTTGAATAAATGTAGTGTGTGTTTGTTATTTTTGTTTAGCAGGTGATTTATCGAATGAGTGTAAAATGCATTTCTCTTCTCAAACTCCACAATATTCTATATAATGTTTCCTTTTCAAACAAGCAAACACACACGCATGTATATATATATATATATATATATATATATATATATATATATATATATATATCAAGTGGTGGTATTAAACCAAAACTGAAAAAAAATTCATAAGCTTATATTTTCAATTCTTTTAAGTAAATATTTTAACATTTTCAGTAAACTCACAAGTACATTTTTAAATGTTTTAAAAGAATACAGTTATTACAATGTGAAAAAAAAAATAAAAAAAGTCAACAAAAAAAGCAAATTAAAAGTGAAGTTGGGTAAAAAATTAATCCAATTTATATTAATTTTATATATTAGATATGGTTAATCAAAAATAGAATATAAAAGTGTATATTAATTAAAATTATGTTAAAGTTCTTATTAAAACGTTATACTTATTGTCCATAAACATTCCGCTTATTCAATGAACATTGAATTTATCATTAAATGAAATCTACAAAGCAGAATGGTTTTGAAAACTTAACTAACAAAACTGTTTGCATTAAGAAGGGACTATTCGAAAAAAACTGGAAGCGCCAGCATTTTCTATTAAACAAAATCAGGTAACGACACGCCCGTTAAAACGGCTTTTATTAGCGAATACCATTAAATAATTTAGCTTACTTCATATTATAGAAAGGCTTTAATCGATTTAAAATATATTTTTGAATCACTCGCCCCGTTGTCGATGTAATAAGGATTTTATATAAATGCTGTATCGCAAAAAATATCTCCAAGTGCATATAATATACATATAAAGTTTATGTGATTTTATTTTATGCTATTTGGTATGTTTAATTTTTTTTTTTGCACTTGCCCAATAATAATGAGTGTATACATCCTTTTTACATGGTTTCTTAATTAAACATCGACAAAATCTAAAAATTTAATAAATAAAGATACAAAAAGTATAGAAATTAAAAAAAAACTAGTAAACGATATCAAATCGATTAATTATAAATGTATCATTGAATATTTTATATATATATATATATACGCAGGTACATATATATAAATATATATATGTGTATTTATGATGTATGAAATGTTTGTTTATTACAAGTAGAAGAAATAATTTAAACAAATAATTATAAATGTAAAATTTTTATAATGAATATTAATATAAATGATCAGGATATACAAGAAGGATTTATAAAGAAAAAATGAAAAAAATAACATTATTATGTCGCGCACATATTGAGCACATACGCTGTCTCTTGTCTCGACTTTTAGTATCATTAAACTTATGTATAAGAAAAAGAAGGGTTACATATATACATGGTTAAGCAAGTAGAAAAGAGAAGCGAGAGGAACAAAGAGGACAAATGCAACGCAAATAATAAAAAGGCATAAAATAAAATCATATCAACCCACCAATAACAACAATACGCAATTGTAAATGTAAAACATAATGATAATCAATTTTAATAATTGTTATAATTTTTGAGCAAAATTATCACTAAAATATCAGAGATTGTAAAATGCATGTATAAAATGAAAAAAAAGCACAGAGAAAATGATGAAATAGTTAAAAAGAATATTCTTATTTCGCTTAGTGCTGCAAATCTATCAAAAGTCATGCATAAGCACAAGCCAAATATAGCTTACCTCTTTTTTTTTTTTTGAGCCAAATTTTCGATGAGTATTCTATCCATCATAGTTTCGTTCTGGAAAAAGTCGGTTACGCTTGTCTGTATATGGTATGTTAGATATTCAAGACTTAGATCCAAAAAAATGTAATTTTATATCTTGTTTTCTCTCTCTCTCTCTTGTTGTCTCTCGATTTTTTACCTTCTTTTCTTTACCTTTTTTAATTCATCACTTCTTTCATTATCTCTCTATCTCTTTCGCAATTGTCTAGTATATTAAACACATGTATTCCACCGTACATTACATTACAAGTTTAAGTAAATTGTTGTGATTAAATATTAATATAAATATATATATATATATATATATATATATATATATATATATATATATATATATATATATATGTTCACGCTTATTGATATAAGGTGTGCAACATTTTAATAAAATAAAATAGAACAAAAAACAAACGTAAAGCAAAACGACCAAACAGAACGCATTATAATACAAGCATACAGATTTATATATAAAATGCAATTTTATTTATATAATAGAGAGAAAGAAACACAAAAACAACAAAAAAAAAGTACGAAGAATGAGTGTATATTATAATTGTAAATACACGTAATGTTTATAGCCTTATTACGCTATTATTACTACACTTTTTCTACCATACGTAGAAAGGATACATATGCACATACCCACACATACACACAAACGCATATATATATATATACATATACGTATATATTTTTGTCTAATAGATGCTGTTTATAACTGTGTAAGTGTATGTATATATGTATATGGATAAATAAAATCCAAAAAAATTTTATTGCCTACTTTTGTGATTTATCTCTCAACACATGTATAATTATTGTTGCAAGCATTATAATTATATTTTTCATTGAAGGAAAATATTTTTGCAGCAAATCTTTACAGCTTCGAAAAAGAACTGTGGGGACAAAAAAATTACGAAAATAGAGAGAAGTAATAACTTTTTTCTATATTCACATAATGGATAATGTTTGATATCAATTGTGTGATATGATCTGGCATACAAAATTTGTTCACATGCGCCAATTGTTAAGTATTTAGATGCGCATTTAAATGAATTATCGTAGTGTACAAAAAACACGTCGTTATTATTCTTACATTCTTTTGTGTTAATCTCTTTTTTTCTGTTATATTTGATCTTTTTAGAAGGATACTGATTAATTGGAGATTTCTTAAATTCTAGATAATGGAAAAGTATTGGTTGCTCTAACATATTTCATCTAAATTTTATTCATCACTGAATGCTTTCTTATTGAGCATTCAATTTTAGATAATCAAGCATTTGTGTAAAAATGGTAAGTGAAATATAAATTTTCCTCAATAAGTATCACTTACTGTCAATTTTGAATTTTTTTTGAAACCATATTACGCATATTTAAAAACAAAAGCTTTTGTTAATATTATTGATCAATAACTGCTGTGAATTTTTTTTTGGTAGTTTGTGAAAAAATATTAGAAAATTTGCTAGATGGTCGATTAAAGTCTTTTAAAACTTCATTTAACAGTACTTCCGTAGTAACGTTCTCTTCAAACTGACATTTAATTTGTATCATTTGCTTCCTTTCAAATTTTATCTTGTGCATTTGTAAAAACATATACATATATTATACGTTATGCAGAATGTGTTTGTGCAATTACAAGTCTATAAGTTTTATTTATTTCTTGGCTATAAAAAAAAATAAAATTATCAAACATACAAGTGGTACTAGTCAATAAAAATGTGGTTTCTTAGATTACGCAAAATTTAAACGTATAAGCAATATTCCTTGGACTCCTCAATTCCTCTGAAGCTTTGTCTAACATTTGCCATTTGCGGGGGCTTTTGGGCGGCAAATTTTACTTCGACCATTCGCACCGTAAACGATGTTGCAAGAGAATGTAAAATAGCCACATGTAGAAGATTTCGTGTAAAAAGTTGATTGAAAATTTTTACCAACTTGAGCAGGATTCTTAGGATTATTCATGCTTCCGGTAATGGATTTTGTTACAGTAACGTAACTATCAGGTGAGAGCGGTTTTTTCGAAGAAGGCAAACTTTCATTGGCTTCATTGTTAGAAGATGTGCTTGAAGAAGAGGAGGTCAGTGATGTTGAATCCGTAGTTGTACTATGCGATTCTAATGATTTTGTGTGGAACTTCTTTTCAACATTTATTGTACCACGAAAACCATTTGGTATATCATTATCTCCACTATTAATGGAATTATGTGATCCTATATTCTTTTTCAGTAATTTAGGATCTGATGGTGAAAACGCCTTCTTATCACTTTGATTTGATTTTGATGTTGTGCTAGTAATTGATTTGGATTTTATCTTAATAAGGCTATCATTGTAATAATCGTCATCGTCATATTCATCGTATGGCTCTTCACCAATATCATCATAAGGGATATTACCATCATCATTATCTAATTTATTAGTGCTCGAAGCTAAATGTTTAAATATATGTGCTTTATTTCGTTTTGATATTAAATAACCTTGATTCTGACCTTTAGATGATTTTAATTGTAAATCCGGAATCCGATCTGACTCCTCTGATGTTAGTCCAGGATAAGTAGGATTATACATGGTATCTACACGATCTGTAACCGCGTCGGCTCCACCAAATTGACTTATAACATTAAATAGATTTCGATTTTGTTCACGGTATGAGGCCACTTGCTCTTTTGTACCTGAAGCCGATTGGGCAGCGCCGTGATATGAAACACCAAAATTTGATGTTCCTTGGATTTGGGATTGACTTTGACCTGAATGGATGCCAGATTGGGCAGATGCTTGACCACCACCTATTGATTGAACCATATTTCCATCTTGACCGGGCCGAAATCCTATTTGTGCTTGAGAAGATGTTTGTCCCGGACCACTCGACTGAGCGTCAGCTAAACCACCTTTGTCATTTGCTTGCACCTAAGATATATATTTGAATTTATAATTGCAACATAGCACATAAAGAAAGTTTGTGCACTCGTTTTATCAAGTCTTTCTTAAGAAGTACATTATTCTTATTACTGACAATTTTATTTACCTCACTTTGACTTTGATGTATTATACCACCACTTTGAGAAGAAGCCTTTGTTCCACCTGTTTTTTCATTCACTTGTACTTGAGCCTGCGATTGAGCAGAACCACCTTGGCCCTGAGCTTGACTCATAGCTCCTTCTGAATTACCAGTAACCTGTGAGCTAGCTGATCGATTGCTATCTGAAGTCATTGCGCTAGCTGTAAAAGAGCCTGTGGAGCTGTAAGTACCCTGAACTTGCGTTTTGGCTGCCCCACCTTGTTTTCTGCCCTCAGCACTAGCAGATGCTTGACCATTGTTAATAGAAGTTTCGGCTTGTGAAAAAGCATCGTCTGTTTCAGCTCCAGTTAAACGAGTAGCTAATCCTGTCTCTCCTGTTCCGTAACTTATAATACCTGGATATTCCACACCAGGCGACATCATTTGTTGTTGAGCACCGATTCCGGATGGAGGCATAATTTGCTGTTGTGGTACTCCAGCTAAACCTATTGCACTTGGTTGTTGCATTGTAGTTACTGTCGGTTGTTGAATTTCCCTAAATTGATCGTAACTAGGCATACTAAAACTCGGTTGCACTTGCACTGAAGCTGCTGGTCGTTGCGCATAGCCAGGTATTACTTGTTGGCCATAAGAATTTACTGGTACTCCAGGTGGCTGTCTTGTGCTATATTGATCCATGGGTTGACCGAATGATGAACCAATGGTAGTATCAGGTTGACGTTGTTCAAATGTTTTAGATCGACCATATGGTAAAGTGTCTAGTTGTGCAGAAATTCCAGGTTGAAAACCTACACCAGGCTGTAACGCGGATTGACTTGGTTGTACACTTGATTGCCAAGTAGGTTGTTGCGGTAATTTTGGTTGCCCTGGTGTGGTTCCATATTGCACCCCCAGTCCGTGCATATCTCCTTGACTTGGTGCAGTTACGTATTGTAAACCAGGTCTACTAACTTCTGGCTGTACTCTACGTTGTGGTACTCCTGGTTGTCCTGGTTGCAAGATGTATTGTGGTTCAATGCTTTGTGGCACTGTACCTTGTGGAGGACCTGGTCTAATTCCGTATTGTAATTCGGGTACTTGTGGTACTATTGGCTGTCCTGTTTCCGGTTGACCTGGCTGTACGATGTACTGCAATCCAGCTTGTTGTGGCCCACCTACATCGGGTTGTGTTCTAATTTCTCCTGGACCCCTTGCTTGCTCTGGTCCAGTCGTATATTGTACGGCAGGTTTTTGTAGTGCATAAAATTCTCCTTGTGGTATTTGAGAAAGGCTTGGCCCAACTCCAGGTGCCTGCGACGTATCGAAGGCCGACTGCGTTTTCACCGCATGTGGTATTACTGGTTGACTTGATGGAACACGATACTGTGTTCCAGGTCCTTGTAATATGGGTATTCCTGGTGGTGCTCTAACTTCCTGTTGTGTTCCTGCTTGACTTGATTCAATGCCGTATTGCGGTCCATATACTCCTGATTGGTCTCTAGTACTTTGTTGTGTTCCTGGTTGACTTAGTCCAATTCCGTGTTGTAATCCAGGTCCTTGTACTAAAGGTACTTCCGGTTGTATTCTAGTTTCTTGTCTTACAGGTTGACTTAGACCAACTCCATAATGCATAGTAGATTCTTGAGGTTTACCAACTACCGGTTGTATTCTAGTTTCTTGTTGTATTCCTGGGAAACTTGGTCCAATTCCATATTGCGGTCCAGGTTTTTGCAACCCTTCTGGTTGTATTACAATTTCCTGTGTTGTGCCTGGTTGGCCTTGTCCAATACCTGGATGAATTCGTACTTCAAATCCAGGTTGTTGGACAATATGTGGAATTCCTCGTTCAGTACCCGATTGGGCAGGAGTGCTAATACTAGGTTGCACGCCAACAGAAGGAGCTCCACCTATTCCAATTTGTAAGCCAAAGCCTTGTTGTGCTCCAAAAGTAATTGTTGTCTGTGGTTGCCCAGTTAATGGAATGCTAATTTGGCCTTGCGGTTGTACTTCAGTTTGAGAAATAGTTCGAGCAGAAGGGGCTTCTTTATCTTGCTGCGATACTGCACCCACACCTCTTTGTGTGTAAGTTGTGATAGGTACTTTAAATGATACGGTCTTTTGTTGATCGCTTATAGGTTGCTGTATATAACCTGGTGCAACACCGCCGTATGTTATAGGCTTACCTTTAAAAAAATGTCAATAATAAAGTTAATAAAAAACATTTGGTAAGGCAATTTGTACCCTCTTCATATTTAACTGTTGAAGTGCTTGCATTACTCGGAAAACTTGGCCAGCCAGTTTGACTATAAGATGGTGCATAACCTACAGTAGTTTTTTGCGGTGTTGACCTTTGATCACTTGTACCATAATATTGTCCAGTAGACGTCGGTGTTGCATAATGTGTTAGTTTATGTTGTACCTCAGTTTTCGGTTGAGATGGTGATGGCTGCATTGCCAGGGTAACCGGATCGGGTTTTGATGGTTGAAATAAAGTACTTTGAGGTCCTATAATATATTTTGTTCCATATAATTAGAATGTTTTTGTAACTGTTAAAGTGACTACCATTTCACAAAATTCCATTCCACAAATTTTTTAAAAACAATTCAATGGAAGCGGTTACTGCATTTAAAACTATTCAGTGTATCGTATAAAAGAACACTGAGGATTTCGATAAATTAAAAGGAGGTACCTGTTTGATCTGCTTTATATGTTTGTACCAAGGGCTGGCCAATGGTGTGAGATGGGGGTAAGATTGATGGTTGTAAAATAGATGTACCAGGTTGCGCTAAACGTGCAGAGGCTATTAATTATTACTTCGAATGTAATAAAACAAGAAGATTGTACCTTGTGGTTTTTGGCTGGGCATTGTACCGTAAGCCTGAGGCAAAAGTTGACGGCCAGACTGAATAAAACCACCACCAGGTATAGCTGTTTGCCCAATTGCTGTAGGCGATTTAATTGAAACACATATTTAATTATGGAATGTTATGTTTTCTAATAAAATTTTCTCTAATACCTTCTGGTCGTTGATCAGATACCGTTCCATATATATGTGGCAAAGGTTGACGGCCAACTACACCTTGACTAGGTTGCACAGATGGTTGCCCAATTGCTGTGGGATAGATTTCAAATATTTCAATTCAAGAATAATCTTTTAAAAATCAGTAATACCTTTAATTCGTTGATCAGTCAATGTTCCATAAGGTTGCACTGCAGGTGTAGGGGCAATAATTTGGGGTTGTGCATGACTTGGCTGTCCAATTGTTACACTCGGTTGTGCTATATAAAAACTTTCTATTAAAACACAGATAAAAGATAGTTGTGTAAATACCTTGTCCTTGTTGATTTGGACGGCCAATTCCATAAGAGGTTATTGTGGAAGGGCCAGAAGGCATAAGGCCAATAGGTGAAAATCCGGTTTGAACATCTTGAGGTTTTTGCCTTGATAAAAGCTGCTCTTCTGTTGTAGTTGGATATCCTGGTAGCATTCCCGTTGGTTGAACTCTTTCACCTCCCCTGGAAGAAGGTGTTTCCATATAATATCCCGGGCCAGGCGGTGTACCTACACCTGACGGCTGTTGAACTCCTATGCCTGAAATTGGTACGTATGTTCCACTTGTACTAGGTGTGATTCTTCTAGAATCAACATCTATTGATTTAAAAAGAAAGTTAATGCAAACATTAATATGTTGGGATTTTTACCAATATATGCTGTCTAAATTAATTTACCTAAGCCTGTAGGTCTTATTTCAGATTTCCCATTTAATACTCTTTGTTGTGCTTTATCTATAGGGGGTTGCGATATACCACCAGTAAAAGGTTGCCCCTGGTAACCCGGCTTCCCTAATTTCAGTGAATCCGGTGGCCCTAATGAATAATCTAAGAAAAATTCTTTCTTTACAATATTTACATTACATTTTATATTTTTCTCTTGAACAAAAACGTTTAACTTGCTGATTAAATACAAATATTTTATTTACCATACATGGAGACTCCTGGACATTCGCCGCAATCACCTGCAGAGAATTGGCTTTGCGCTTGACCCATGCCATGCGTTCCAGCTAAAAGTATAAAGTTTTTTTTACTTGTCTCTTAAATTCATTAAACAATTATGTAATAACTTACAAACCGTTGATCTTGAGCCACTTTCATTAGCAGCGGCTTCAGCTTTACCTTCTATTTCTGGTTTTCCAAAATTTAAATACTGCGATTGAGTCTGCCCACGTAAGCTTTTATATAAGCAAATGAAAACAAGTAAATACGTTGTAGTCGACCGTGGCCGATTATTTAAAATCCCGTACTTAATGCGATTAAGTCAACAAAACGCATTAAAAATCAGGAAAACAGAATTGCAATGATTTTCGGATGACTTAACAAGTTTATTTCATGAGAGTGATGAAAAAGTCATTCATGAGTAATTTTGAATGTAATATGATGGTTTAGTAAATAATTTATATGGACAGACATCAGATAGACAGATAGTCAACTTTAAGTCCTTTTGAATGTACCCAATATTTTCAAAAACTTGTACCACAAATTATGTTGGACATAATAATGACTAAAGTTTGTAACTCATATAATATTAAAATCTTTAGGCAATGCATAAGCCAATTACTTACTAGCCTTTACTACTTCGCTTTATTCTTTCCAAATATATCACATCCTTGTTCAGCGAATTCTTTGAAAAACAGAAAACAAAATTAAATATTATCCCTTAAGATTCATTAGCATTATTTGTTATAAATCAATAAATAATGTACACGGTTTTTTATTATTTGAAGATTCCTTAAAGGTTCCTTTCATGCATAGCCGCAAGTCAAATTGGAATTTTGGTAAACACTTTTGATTAAAATGTATGTAATTGTATCTAATATTATACAACATTCAAATACTATTTACAAATTATCAATGAGTCAGTAAGTCTGTTATCGAATTATAAAAAATTGCATTCAAAAGCATTTGATGTATTGTTTTTGGTATTCGGATTCGAAGAAAAGTTGGGTTCCATATTAAGCAAACATCGATGTTTATAGAAAGCGGACAAAATTTGCCTCTAATTTTTTCATATTATTAGTATGTGTCTTATTAGTCAAATTTTCTAATATTTTGTATTTTCTAAAGTCCTTTCAATAATAGGCAGATACAAAAGACTTAGCAGCGCATAATTGTAATTACATAAAAAAGTATTCTTGTACATTGTAATTCAACTTACATGTTGGGCGGCATAAGTAGTGATTACAATAAAAAGTACTACACCTTTAACACCCCAATAAAAGGGCGCCATACTTCTCAAATTAATTTGATATATTTTTTATGTAATTTTATATGTATATGTGTATATATTTTTTATGTAAATCGTATTAATATTTTTCTTTACATCTGATACCTTCCGATTTCTAAAATTTTCACAGATTTTTTTCACTTTAACCAAAATCCAATTAATTCTTCCACATAAAATTGTTACTGCGAAGGAAATTAAAGCAAAAGTAAAACAAAAAGAGCAAAAACCAAAGGCATTCTTGTTATCTGTGTATTTAAAGGGGCAACATCAACATCATCATTAACAACATCAATCCGGTATGTGTTCATATCTCTTTAAAAAATATCTCTGTATATGGGTGCTCTAGTTTATGTATTTCTTATAGTTTTATTTCTATATTTCTATGTGATCACATAGTAAAAATATTGATTAAAAACGATTATGAAGCGTCTTCTTATGTTTTTCAAGTACACAAATCCAATCACAATGTATACGTCTATACAGATAATGCATATGTATTTTACAAGCATACACGCAATAATACAATAATTATTCTTATGCTTCTTCTTCATTTTCATCTTCTATTAAAATGTATGTACTTTCTATGATTTGTTTATTGAACTATTTATGTAATGAAGAAGGTGTTGTGTTGTATTGTATTGTATAACGTTGTAACTGTATACGTAGAGAAATCTTCTTATCTCTCTATGAAACGTACAAAGTAATGAAAAAATGAATTGTGTTTTGCAATTTGTGAAATTATGATTATTAATCATTCATTCATTCACATTGGACACTTTTACTTTTTAATGTTGCTATGCTAAAGCAATCAGCAAGTGAGAGTTTATAAAACTATTCATAATATTTACATATCCTTTATCTAATACATGCAAACATACACGTCCACCCAACCATGCATATACATGTTGTGCGAATAATCTCACTGCTCTTTTGGACAGCAAATGATTTTTAAAAAGCTATTAGCATACTTTTTATACTTCATCAAGTATATTTTGATTAAAAAATTCTTCATTCTAAACGGAGCCCCTTTACGATCCTATTAACTGTAAATCCTGAATACAAATACCAATACAAAATTATAATTATTTAGTTTAAGTTATTATTTCTTGACTAGTTGACTTTGACGGTTACGTTGTCGACTTTGGATTTAAATAACTCACAAAAGATTAATTATTGTTATTGTTTTATTGATGTTGTAACGCCTGTTCCTTTATCAATGTTTTTAATATTCACTTCAATTATAATTTGAGAGATATTTTTAGAAAAGGAATTTGCTAAAAACTTAGTTTTTTATTGTAAACATTTTGTTTCCTTTGTTCAAAAAAAAAAAAGAAAAGAAAAGAAAATAAAAGAAAAGGAAACCACAATGAACAACAACGAACTTTTATTTAATTTAGAATACAATTTTTATGCTGCCTAACGCGATCACGATCAAACTGAAAGTAAACGTACCATATTTAACTAACAAAGAGCTGTACTTAAAAATGTTGAAATAATTATACATTTGTCTCTCCTTTTTTTTTATACAATTTTTTTTTTAGTTTTCTTCTTATTATTAATGTATTTTGTTTTTTGCTGTTGCTGTTGTTACTTGCTCTATTCGTAGTTGCAAATGCACTGCAGATTTTCATTTATGTTTGTATATGAAAGACTATGATAATGAGAATGACAATGATGATGATGTTTATGAAAATAATGATGATGATAATGATGATAATGACTAACAGATGGTACTCCAAAATATATATTATATTTTCGATGAAATAATTTTAACTTCAATTATGGAATACGACCGCGTGATGTATAACCATATGAGGACACATGTTAACATGTAAAGTATAAAAAAATTTGGAATATGTGAATTGTCTACGAACTGCACATTAGGGTATTTGTAAACTATATGTACAGGGCACATTTAATGCTGCTAACATATTTAAGAGAATTAATTTTGATCTATATCTGAATGAAACTCAAAAATTAAAAGACAATTGACGGACGGCCAAGATATTGTCTAATAATAAAGCTCTAGACATTATCATGTGAGCTTAATTTTAACAGCAAGGTCAAATGTATAAAGATCTGTATTTTTGTACCATTTATGTATTCTTGAATTCTTAGAAAGTTGTGTGAAATACAGATCCAAAGAAAAAAAGGAAAAGAAAAGGAAAAAAACATAGAGACTTTAAATAAAACAATTAATGAAACTCAATTAAGAAGAAATATTAACAATAACAATAACAACTACATCTAATATAAATTTTCGCATAAATGACCGAGCACATTTAAGTGCATCGTTTACATTAAGTGTAAAACTACAACAAAACAGAAAAAAAAAAAATAGCAAATATGATTTATGGGTATGCAGACAGTAACACAATCATTCCATTCATTCATTTATTTATTCATTCATACACTCTATGCCTTTATATGCTTTTGTATGCCACTGTATGTTTGAGCATCAGTTACGGGTAATGCCATTAAAGTAATAAATAAATTGTAACAGGCTATCGATTTTAATCATATCAATAGATCATTTACCGCTTATATTTTTATTCGTTTAAATGTAACATATTTATTCCACGTATGTTATACATTTTAAATGAATTTAGTCGAGACAAAATTATTATTAAAATATGTGTATAATTATAGATGTATACAAAGATGTCCTAGTTATATGTATAGATAATAGTTTTGACCCAATTTGGTTTATTCTTTTTTTTTTTTTTTTTTTGTTTTTGTTGTATGTCTACATTTCCTATGTTGAATGAGCATATAATCACTTTGTCATATCATTAGTTACATGATTCCGAAAATTCATGAATGCTTAATACTGCGCATACATATATAAAATTCTCTTAGAAAGCCTTATGCACTTCAGAGTTACGAATACAAATCGTGACGCAAAAAAAAAAAATTATTTGAAATAGTATAGCAATTTAGACATACAAAAGTTATACGTAGATGAAATAAGAATGATTTATGTGGAAGATAAAAACAGATTTAAGTCTAAGCATGTCGCTGAGTTCGATTTGTTAATTTTTAAAAAGAAAACTTAATTTTTTATTCGAGAATTTTGAATCATTTTTTTAAATACAATTTTTCCATTACTACTTTTTTTACATTTCCCACTTAGTCACTTTTTTTTTATTTAACTTTAAAGTAATTTTTTAAGTGTAAATCGAGCGAACTTTGTCGGGGGAATTTTTTACTCTTTACATGCAAAATGTTCTAAAAATTTCATCATTTTCTTGAATTTAAAAAAATTAAAAGCAACATTTATTTAATGATTTGTACATAATAATTTTACTTTAATAATTCTATTTAGTAAATATTGACAAATGAATTTCATAAGATAAATTTGTAAAGTCTATAAAATATTTACAAAAATTTTTCGGAAACTCTAATAAAAATAGGGAAAATTAATAAATCTAATACTAAAACGCGATATGTTTATAATATTTAAATAAATATTCTTTGGTAAATTAGCTGTAAACGAAAATATCTACACTATAATAATTTTATAATCAATTAATAAATAATTGATTATAATTTTCGGGTATACATATGTGTAAAGAATAAAATAATTCTACAAAATGCTACAATTTCTAATCAATACTCAAATATTTTACAAATCTATACTAAAAGTGTAAAAACAAAAAGGCAATAAGAGGAAATTTATCTGAAGCCTTGTGCAATAAATAACCAAAGCAACTTATATATATATATATATATATATATATATATATATATATATATATATGTTTATATATGTATAGATCTCTTCCTATAATTTTCATAAATATAAATTTCTTGTTCTGTTTATATAAATTTATTGCACAATCCTGATGCCTGTCCACTTAAATATATCAAATGTATAAGTGTACATAATCCCTATGTATGTGCATGTATATGCAAAATGTGTAGTATGCCTGAAATGTTTTCTCAATGAGATCAAACTAAAAACAAATAAGGGCGCTTTAGAGTTGTTTAGGAGTGACTTAAGTATATCAAACCCATAAAAACAATAATTTAATTTGATTTACTTTAATCGCGTTTACATTTAGCAATGTAAAGCGAACTTATTACTTATTATTTTTTACTAAAGCATATAAATAATATTTTTTTATAAATTATTGTTATGTAGGGATTTTTGGTTAAAATTTGTTTCATGCCATTCGTCATTGGGCAAATAAAAAGACATGCCAAAAACCTATCAAATTTCATTATTAGATATTTAAAAATAAAAATAATTTGATAACAGACATACATGGACAGACGTCAGTTAATTTAATAAACAAAATAGATTATGTAAAAAATTAAATAATTATAAAAAGAAAAAAATTTAAACTCTTCAAAGAGCATTGTTTCATATTAATATCAAAGACTAGATTATCTCTCGTTTTTCGTACAATATTTTCACTTTACAATATAAAAATTATCATGGAGTTTAATATATAAATAAATATATTATTAAAATAGAAAAAAATTCTTAAATCTATTATTTATTTACATGAAAAGTTGCTTCAAAATACTATAAATCAAAAAAAAAAAAAAATTAAAGAAAAAAACAAAGATACTGTTTAAATTACTTTTATCTAAACGTTCGTCTTCTTTTTCTACTTTCTCGATTTTTATTTACTTGTCTATCTCTATAACTATTTATGCAATAGTAATTAATAAAAGAAAAAGTTTAAAAAGATAAATATTAATGTTTACGTGGAATTTTCGTAAATATTAATTAAGCCGGTATTTATGTTTTTATTATCCACATCCATACACCCATACACACGTATTATAAATCAATTATTGAATACTGAGAAAAATTCTAAAATTATAACTTAAAATAATCTTACGATAGTCATTATCAAATTATCATCTAATTCATTGAAACTCTTCAAATATTTTAAAGAGACAGCTGAGATTGAAAGTATAACATTTGAAAGATTTTTACCCGTGTAAAGTTTTGTTTTTATACAAGTCTTTTTGTTTTTCGTTTTAAGCCATCCTTAAGAGTAAATATGTTACGAGTTAAATTTCCAAATTTGTAAATCGTTTTGTTATAGATTAATGAAATAGCAATTTCATTTTGTATTAAGTTTAGCTAAAAGAAAAAATAAAAAAAAAAGAAAAACAAATAAAAAGTACAGATATTTTGTAATAAGGATCGTTTAAGCGACAATTGTATAATTTCCAGTCATTTCGAATGGACTTGTTTTTGTTGAATGACTAAAATTATTTCTGGGTGAATAATCGACTGGTTGCTGTTCTCTTAAATTATTTTTTTGCATTTCATTTATGCCATCTTTTCGTCGATAAACATTTTCACGACCATAATTATCAGACGAATGAACTGATTGTGTTACAATTGATGATGCTATTGATGTTACATTTATAGAATGATGTGTTGATATTGAATTAACAACTGCAATTGATGTTGGTTGTATAACACTAATACGTTTAAAACGTTCATCGTTATAGTCACATAAGCTATCACTTAAAGTTGTATGTAAAGTTAATAATTTGTTTGTTTGTTGTTGTTGTTGTTGATGTTGCTGTTGATGTTGATGTTGCTGTTGATGTTGCTGTTGCATTGTAGAGCGAACTTTGACTCTAATTTCATGAAATTGTTCATTGCAAGACTTTAAACTTATTTGATCATCTTTTGGCATTTTCTCTTTGGCCAACAATTTTATAGCTAACGTTGATTTAATTGTTTCAATATCTTGCTTATTATTCTTGAACAAACAATTATCAATTAAATCATTTGATGATGATACATTCATACATTTGGCAGTATCATTCATAATTATTGAATTATAATTACGTTCTATCAATTCCGCATCACGTTGTTGTTGCTGTTGCTGTTGCTGTTGCTGTTGCTGTTGCTCATGATTTTTCATACAAGATGATTCTTCATGTTTATAAAGATACGATTTTAAAGCAAATGCTTTACCACAACGTCCGCACGTATATGGCTTTGTATTTGAGTGTGTTTGTATATGGGCCCGTAAATTGGATTTATCGGCAAAGGCTTTAGTGCATACATTACATTTAAAAGGTTTTTCTCCTACAAAAAAAAAAAAAAAAAAAAAAAAAAACAAAAAAGAAATAAAAATAAAAAAATTCAACAAAAATCAAGAAATCTCTATATAAAGGTAATAATAAAAAGGAAAGTTACTATGCAAAAACAAAAAAAAAAAACGAAAAAAAAACAAACAAACAAACAAACAAAAATCAAAATTAAATGATTTAGGTGATTGTCATTATGACGAAAATATTGCCACTAGAGTTTTCTAACTCCTTAATTTCGATTCATAGAAATTTCTGAAATGCAAACTTTTAATAAAAAAAAATATATGTAAAAAAAAAAAATTTACCTGTGTGAGTTCTTATATGACCCTGAAGCAGCCATGGCCGTGAGAAACGTTTGCCACAATAATGGCATTCACAGCCTTGATTATGTGTACGCACATGCATTGAGAATGCCGGCATGGAGACATAAACTTTCTCACAATATGGACAACGTCTTGCCTTCTTATCCATAATGGATCTAAAAAATAAGAATAGCAAGCATTAAACAACACTAATAAATGATTAAAAAACTTAAAAGTAACGAAAGGTAAACTAAAAAGAAATTTCCCTTTGGTTAGAGTCAAAGTTTGAATGCTAGATTTAAATATAAAATGAGAACTGACCTATGTGTTTGTCGATGTCTGGCTAAATTGGAAGAAGTTGAATACTTTTTACCACACTCGGGGCAAGTATGTTCCTCATCTAATACTAGACTCGAATTTGAATTTGAATTTGAATTTGAATTTGAATTAGAACCAGTCGAATCAGAATTAAATGTTTGAGATTGAATTTGTGTTTGTGCATGACGTTCGATACCATTGTATTGTTCAATATCACCACATGAACTGTGATCGCTACTAGTGCTGCATGATAATAAGGTATCATCATTACGTAATGGATTTTCAGAAATAGTCGATCGACGAGATTTCTTACGATCAAATACTTTATGACTATAATAATTGCTATCCTCATCGGACAATGAATATAATATTGTAGATGCATTTGTTGTAATATATTGTTGATAATTATGATGAAAATTTTGATGTTGATTTAACCATAATGATGGTGGTAAAATACTTTCATCAAAATTCTTTAAAGTTTTAGTTAAATGTGAAGGAGAACATCGTTCGATTAACTTTGAATATTGTTGCTGATCCTTAGCATTCCTTATTATAGTTACTTCACTTTCTTGATTATTATCACACAATAGAGAATGCGTTGTTGATTTTTTCAATAATTTTGTATTCAAATGATCTCTAATTTCATTTATATTTGTTGTACTTAAACGTTCGGCAGCTAATGTCACCTCCGCTAATTGAGTTAAATTGTAAAGATCTTCCGGAATGTTATTTGACATTTGATGTCCCATTATAGCGTACTTTTTAAAACGTTTAATATTCTATTTTTTTTTTCTTGCCTTTTCACCGATTTTACTTTGATTTCAAGATGATTTTATGATTTTTCCGATAACATATTGTCAGTATGTCTTGTAAATACCTGCAATAATTATTTTTACCTTTCTTTTCATAATTTCTTTTTTTTTTTACTTCTTTAATGAATAGCAAACTATTATACAATTCGATTGTTGTTTATTTATAAAGTCTATGCTAGAAAAGAATCCATTTAGAATATTGCTTTAAGATAATATTCTGGCAATGTGCTCAATTTCTTTTTTAATTGATTTTGTTTTGTTTTATACAGCTTTAAAATCGATAATGATCTAATAGTTCTTTTGCATATATTTTGTCATATTTTTTTTATTTATTCTCTGTATTTAAGTGTCCATTTACACTATGCCAGCTAGGTGATCCATCCATCCATCTGTTTTGCTGGGATTTTTCGTAGATGAAAAAACCCATTTCGTTTAGAACTGTTAAAGAAGCATTCTCTTAAGAATTTCAATAAATGAAAAACAATTTTTTATAATGAAGAAGTGAGATATAAATTGTATGACACATATTTGCACATTTATTTTGTATATTTATAAATTGCCAAGTCCGGAAATTCGCGTGTTTAATGTAAAGTTTTTTTTTTTCCTAAAAATCAATATTCTTTTTCTTAAATTTTTTTAGATCATCTTTGGCAAATGTGACACGCATTTCATATATATATATTCATATATATATTTGATGCACTTTATATTATAAAAACCAATTCATTTATTAAACGTTATACCATTTGGGGCAGAACACATCTATTATATTATTCGGCAGGTTATTTCATTTTTTTGGAATTTTTTATCATTATATTCTTTCACAGTTAACTGTAAACTTCATTGAAGCAATCATTATTTCCACGAATTGCTTTTCAAAAAAGTTTATGTCATTCTGCGTAGTAATTTCTTGTATTGAATCGAAAAAAGTACCAAATTGCAACTCTTTAATAGAAAAAAGCCTTATCTGAAATAGCCAGTGCCATCGATCCATTAAAATCGATGGCAATCACGCTCTGAAGAGCTTGTCAAAACGAAGATGCTTTGCTGTTTAAATCTTTGGCAGAATATATATCTTAAAATTTGTTCACTCTTCTTAAACGTAAAATTCATAAATTATCATTTTCATTCAAAAAAAAAAAAAAAAAAAAACAAAACACAACAAGACAAAAAAATAAACCAACGCCACGATTTTTTCAATGCCCTTAATATAACTTATATAAATATATATTCGATATTTATTCATTTATGAATAAATTTAAAAACTATTGGCCATCAAGTGAATTCACTTATTCAAGCAGCATACCAACATTTTAGCGTAGTACATGTAGAGAAAATTGTTCTATTGATGATGTGAATAAATGAAATATCACAAACACCTGACATTTACTTTTATCATGAGACAGACATTTTCTTTCATTATTTATCTTTTTATTTCTAATATTTTTAATTTATTTTCGTAAACACGTAAAACGTCTTTGTTTTTTGTTTTTTGTTTTTTGTTTTTTGTTTTTTTCTTTCAAATCTTTTATTACAATTGAATTGCATCTTGTACGTCAATTCATTTTACTTTTAAATAATTATACATACATGCCACATATATACATTATGTATTATATAAGAGAACGTAAGCGTTTTGTCAAATTTACGGGGAAAAAAACAAAAAGTATTAAATAAATAAAGCAGTAAATAAATAAAAGAAGAAAATAAAAAGGGTAAAAATCTTTGAAAATATTTTCTTCTTCGAAAAATATTAATTTAATAATTTAAAAACAAAAACAAAAAAGCAACGTTTTTATCTTGTGAAAATCTCAGAAAGGACTGAATGATTTTATAAACGGCCACTTACATTTCTACATTTCTACATTTCTACATTTCTTCATTTTTTTGAGAATATATTTAAAGAAGAAAAAAAGGAAAAAATTTTAAAAATAAATGCGGAATGTATTTTAAAATCGTACGGTATTGAAATATATTTAAAATTCTCATTCTTCTGACGTAGACATCGAATAATAAGAAGAGAATGATGAAACAAGAAAGAGAGAAAGAAACCAAAATAATTTACAACATCTAAAAGAAAGATTGAATCGTAAAAGTTTACATAAGAGAGCAAACAAAACAATGATGATGATCTAGAGATATATTTATAGCAAATGAAATGTAAATAATTGAAAATGTTTCAATAAATTAAAATTTGATCAATACAATATCCTATTATAATATTTAATACATTACTAATCGATCAAAAATTAACAATTACTCTTGATTTTTGACTTTTTTTTGTTTCAAGTACCATTTATCTAAAGGTCCATAACTTGTCCGCTTAAATTCATTCTCTAACAATGAATTATCTTTTAATATAACGCACATCATTCCATATAACTTTATGGGATGATGGGCGGACAGTTCTGTATTCATGTCCTTCATTTTGGATAAGTTTCAGAGTGATAACGAATAAGAATTTTTTTATGAATATAATGAAACCTAATTTGCATGCACAATTTTTAATTTTCTATTAGATATTTATATCGTCGCTTTAAACTTAACAAAAGTTTCATTTAATTAAAAAAAAAAAAAAGGAACAGCATCCATCAAGCAAAATGTTTTGTATTCTGAGTAAAAAAAAAAGACGCGAACGAAATAAACAACAAATAAGCAAGTACAAACATAAAAAAAATACAAAAGAAAACACTCGGTTCTCGCTCTCTCTCTCTCTCTCTCTCTCACACACACACACACACACACACATACGCTATCACTATCACCCTTTGTGTGTTAGAGTTAAGCAAATGGAATGAAAAATTGACTTCAAAGGAGTCCTATTACAATGTTTATTAATATTACTGGCAGCCACCATCAAAAGCAATGCAAATACGACATAGAACAAAGAAAGAAAGAACAAAAAAGTGTATGAAATTGAGGTGGAGGATTTTGATCGATCACATAAATAGATTATTATAAGACGTAATAATTTTACTATTGAAAATATTGGAAACAAAAATTGATGTGTTAAAAATTAACACTTGTCGTCTATATGCATGTTTGATTGTTTATGAATATGTATATTATACTTAGCAGAGGTAATACCAATTATGATATACTACAATTACCATTTTTATCATACGTCAGTGAACAGCATTATTAAATATTATGGCGCAGAATCATTTTTATAAAATATGCTTATTTCAGATATAAATAACGTTTGCTTATGTATGTCTATGAAATTACTTTTCTCTTCCTTTGATATCCAAAAAAAAAATACAAAAAAAAAAAAAATACAACTACCCATCTTAACGCATAACATAACAGAAAATAAGATATAAACTCTTTACCAACAAAAAATCAAGAACTGATCTCCCTCACAATTTAATAATTATAAAAGTAACATTAATAAGGCAAACATACATTTATACATATGCACATATGTATGGTATATACGTGCACTTTTTCTACATTTATTTCGGATTAATTTATTAGAAAGTATTTCCCGTATTATGAAGTAAAAAAAACATAATTACAAACATGCTTAAAATGGAAATAGAATGCAATTTCTTGATAGACTAGAAATTTCAACTTAATTATTCTGTTCATTGATTGATCAATATTTTACTTATCAAGATTCTTACTTCTTTATAAATCAAAAAGAGAATGCTTTTCAGAGGACAATTTTGGAGAGCTTTTTTTAAATGAAATATAAACAAGATAAAGAAGAAGTTGAAAACCATTTTTGAAATAGCTTGTAAATTATTGATTAACCTTAATTATTTTTTGGAGGCACGCAATAAATACGAATTTTCTTCTTTAAATCCATTTTTGCACAATCTACAAACCATGATCATTATTTGAATTTCCTTTATTTATTTATTTTTTTTTTTTTTTTTTTGAGAAAAGGATGAAAAAGGAAGTGGAAAAAGAAAAGACTAAATACTAAAATAATAATTTTCGTTTTTGCCTGAAAAAGAAACTAAACAGGGAAAAGCCATAAATGCATGTTGTCTTTTTCTATTTAATATCCCCCCATAGCCTTGAAACTGGAATTTTATTATACTTAATGGTGCGATATGATTTAATGTGTATGGTGCGTGCGCATATTTATAATACAAAATTCCGTCATTCAAAACATCACCATCTTCAATAACAAATACAATATTTCTGTGAAATTCTTTTTAATTCATTAATAATAATTCTGTGCGCTAGCGCTGGGCTAGGATAAGCAATCGTCGTACATAATTCCTTAATTTTAATAACACTTTGTGAAAATTGCGTGAAAAGTTGCAATTTCCACACATTTTCTCGTTATAATAATAATCAATAATTGTCCGACAACTTTGATATTCTTCCGATTAGGCCTAGAATTTCTATGATTATAATGATCAACACCATTTGTACCATATGGATATATTTTTATATTTATATATTATAAATGCATCAAAATCACAAACAAAAACATGCGTGCTTGTATATACGCACACATGCAGCACAAGCATGCACAAGCATGCACACATACGCTTGCACAAACACAAACAATATGCATTTCATTTTTATAGAGTATAAAACGACATCCGTAGTGGCAACGACCAACTCAACTTAATTCAATTTAATTTCATATAATTGTACCAACCACCAACGCCGCTAAACAATGCCAATGATCCCTTGAAGGCTGCGGTGTTCATTAATGATAGAAAACAGAATGTATAGGTGAATATTTACATGTGTGCATTATGCCATAAACGTACATGAAAAAAAAGAAGCCATCAAAATACAAAAATAACAAGGAAAAAAGTCAAAAGAAGTAGCAACAATAAAAATAAGAAAATTTAAACGAATGATCTCCAGGACGAAAATAGATTTATTACCCATAGTCTAGCAATGCTGCACAAGTTCATTTGTTAAATAAAATGAAAAAATGAAAAAATGAAAACTTTACATCACAATAAAATATGAACTTCTTTATATTGCCTTCTCATTTTAATATTGTACATTTTCTATGAATTATATTGTTTCTAATGTATATTTTCATATAAAATATCCATGAAAAATAATTTTAAAAATGTCTTTTTCAAGAACAAATGAAGTTTCTCAATAACATAAGATGAAACATAAAAATGTAATTTTCGGAGTATATTGACTTCACCAAAAAAGGTTTGAGAGGTCTACATAAGGTCACTTATCGAATCGAATTAATCTTTAACGTTTTTTTAATGTATATTCATGATTTAAATAATGTTTAAATTAAATGTAACAATAATTTAAGTACCTTTAATAGAATATCAAGCTCCCTATAATATTTATAGATGTAGAGATGTCTGTAACATCCAGAAGAAGCTTAGATAGACATAACTTTCAGCATATAACGAAAATTTCTAAAACGATTTAGAAATGTCTGAAAGTCTAATATCAAGCTACGGATTCGCTGATTCCATTTAATTGAAACATCTACCGTATGAAAAGTAACGATTTCTACATTATTTTTACGTATTTTTCTATAATCATTTTTATGTATTTTTTTATAGTAATTTTTATGAAAAAATGTTGCATTTTGTCGTAATATCTTTTAAAAGTTTTTATGCCTTTAAGTTACTTGTGGTATAGTAACAGTATATTATAAATGTGTGCTGATGTTTCTAATATTCAGAAAAAATTAATATTGTAACACCTTTTATTATATGAATCGAATTACTGAGAATAACTTTATGAATCGATTTAAGTCCGTTTTTCGTGTAATTTCACTAGAGAAACGTCAATATTTAGTCTCGTTTTCTTTTATTTTCACTATGCATATAAAATTTGTATAATATGTTAAATTAATGGGCCAAAATTGGGAATCACCAATTAAAATAAATTATTAAATGCAAGAATGAACATCTATGTAAAAGACCTACTGAAAAGTCTACACATCGCTGTTACCATAACATACCCATCTTAACATTTTATGTACAACAGCTAATATCATACAGTCGTAGAAAATGGGAAAAACTTGCCCATTTTGTAAAAACTCGTTGACTGGGTAAGACTTAGTGCTCCGGAATAGTACGTATATATATATATATATATATATAAATTTTGTATTTAATTTAAAGTGATGATCGTTCATTATCTAAAATAAAAACTCATATTCTTACTATTTATAAGAAATTGATTTTATTTGATGACACTTAAGAACGGCCAACTGAGTAAAATGAAGCAAGATTTATTTAAAGTTATATTCAATTAATATAAATGTAATGAATTTTTTTCCTGTTTTTTTTTTCTTTATAGGCAATATGAGTTTAAAAGGGGGAAAAAAGCTCAATGGAGTATGAGGTAAGTCAAACACGTGTTTAAAATAAAAATTGCCTTGGTTTGTTTTTAGTTATATGAACGCAAGGACAGACCAAGTCTTTGCATTTTAAATTGTAAAAAGCAATAATGATGATAACTTAATCAGAGTAAAAATTATGCTGATATATATATATAAAGAAATAAACCAAAAGGATTCTGACATTAAATGTTCACACGTGCACACGTGTGAAATAAAAGTTTACAAACGACAATCTAATGTGAGATTTTTGCACAATTTTAGATCAGAACGAAATTGACTATGGCCACTTTAAAGATACATAAACATATAAAGGTAAGTAGGCATTAATATAAAAGTTGAAATACAGATCACTTAATTAAGTCTGTAATGATGAATAAGCCTTTTAACAGGATCCCTCTGCTGAGTTGAACCCACTTTAGAATAATGATGTCCTTACATCAGTCTGAATTAGATTAATTTAAAACGTTTACGAAAAATATATCGATATACAAAAATCGTTGCTTCATATATATATATATATTTTTTTTTGATTTGCAGAGGCTTTAATGAAGTGCCATTTTACAATTCTAATCGTTCTAATATGGCAAAATGTGCCACGTGCTCTCTTCATTTCAAGGTATTTAATATAAACTGATTATTTGTAAAATATTTATTTCTATGATGTTGATTAGTTAAAGTATAGTTCATTTGAAGGAATACATGTAACAAATTGCATTATTGCAAGCTGAATAATACTTTTTCATTTTTTGTTGTAAGATAAATTACAAATAGTATAGATTTTTCTTTTCTATCTTTCAGGATTCTTCAGTTCTTCTGTCATAGAAATACATATAGTATTTTTAAGATAGAAAGGGAAGGTCGGAAGAACTTTAAGGTACGTTACTTTTGGTGTGTTAATGTGAAACATTTTATAACATAAATTTAATGATGATGTATCAAATATACTCCGTTATTATACTGATACAAATGATGCTATCCTAATATTATAAACTGATCTTTATGAAAGAACTATTTAGTATAATACTTTATACCGTTTCGGGCTTGCATTGTGCAAATAATTTATTATTCAAAGTGATTTAAATATTGTCTAATCCTACTCCTTGTTAAAGAAACATCCTGTGATAGAAAAAAAATGCATACATTTTCAAATTTATTTTAGTTTGTACCAAACCTAGGTTAAATAGCTAAATTTTTAGTGACTCCTTCTCCTTTTCCAAAAAGTAGCTAGAAATTTTTACACTAGTTTTTTTACTCATATATTTGACTTTTTAATTATAGTAAGTGAAACGGTACAGTGTATCTAAATAGTCGATCCGAAATTACTCTAACCATCCTAATTTTTATTAACATTTTATTTGAGAATAATAATTTCTGATCGTTGCAGCTAACGTAATAACAAAACTGCATAATTCTGATGTCCAATTCCATGGCAAATTACAAAAAGTCCAATACATTTCATGTAAATCTTGCATTTGTAATTTATGTATATTACGGCAAGTATTTACATTTGGAACAATGATACTAAGAAGCCAGTCATATCATTGAACCTCAAGACCATCGTACATTATGTATAAAAAAAAAAGTTTCTAATCGTGAACATTACGTAGCACATAGTTGTCAATTCAGTCGTATTTACAACAGCCTTAGATGATAATGGCGACTTTCTCCATCATGCTGATGTTGAAAAATTTACACCATAGTGAAGCGTGAATTCAATTAAAAGCTCGGCCTTTTATTAGGTTATATGAGAAAGTGTACACTGGTACAAAAAGTAAAACTTCCATGGTTCTTTGATTTAACGTTTTTACTTTACTGGCTTTTTAATTTTGTTATAATAATGTAAATAAAACAGAAATATAAAAATTCTATAGCATATAAAAAGAAAAGTCGATAAATAACTAAAGGACTAATAAAATGAATAAAAAATATTTTAAAAATATTAAAAATTCGCATTAAAAAAACCCTTAAATCTTAAGCAAAACATTTTGGTTAGTGCCATCAAAAAAATCAAGCATTTCAAAATGTTTTCATTAAGACACTGATCTAAACAGTTTTATTAATAATTTGACACAATTAGGCTTCAGTCAAAGAAATCTTTTTATATTTGTTTGACATTCTTTATTTCTTACTTGTAAGTTTGTACATGAAATAATTTGAAAATTTGCCTATTTTTCAAATGATGTTAAACATTTTTCCGCAACTGCCACATTTAGTAAGTAAGTAAATATAACACTTAGGCGGCTAGTATTAAAAATTTGGCCTCGAGCTAAATGTAATTTTCTTGTTTAGTTTAGAAGTTGATATTAATTAGCAGCACAAACTGAAGCGTGATGATTACGAGTATTGTAAAGACTTATGATTCACAATTAATTGATTTTTCTTCATTTTAACGGCATGTGTAAAACACTAGTGAATCATACTTAAAATAACGATTCACTTGTGCCAAAGTACATAGGTAATTCAATATCGTTCTATAATTTAAATGGCTTGTATAATCACTTTTAGTTATCAAAGTAGCAATTCTTTCAAAAATCTAAACTGTTTGACGGAAAATCGCGAACAGGAGAATTATTAATCACTAATAACTTCAGCTTCTACATTGTTTAAATTTTTTTTCAAATTTTGCATTTCCACTGGTTTCGGTGTATCGTAATTAGGTGGAATTAAACGCTTTCTCGCTACGAGTAACCATGCCATTGATAAAAACATCATGGCTGCTGTAATGCCAAATGTCCAAATAGTACCATAGCGTGTATAAATGGAACCAACGAAAACTGGTCCTAAGACGCGTGACAAACAACCAGATCCGGTCATTAAACCCATCCAAACACCTTGTGGTCGTGGTCCCAAGATCTTCGAAAAAATCGTTTGAATTAACGTAACACCAATCGGATATGCCACTGATGTCAAAGCATAACCCAAAATGAATTGAGTTAAAGTTAATTTCGGTGTACAAGTACACCATGTTTGTGTTTTGGGACAACCTAGAAATATTTCATTATCTGGCGTTATATCTGCAGACACTGGTATTGTTACATTATAAACTTCAGCCAGCTTGGGCGGATTTTGGCCCCAGGGTATGTGTAATATACGACCTATTACCATTAAAGCGAATCCACCCCATATTAATATCATATATTCGGGAAACCATTTACACATTGGATTAATTCCTATAAATGTAATTAATGCAATAATAGCCCCCACAGACATGACAATGCCCATATAGTAAATTGCTTCATCATTTGACCAAGCAAACTGATCCATTGTGAGAGAAGTACCTAATCTGAAAAATGGAATAATCTCGTATTAATGTTGTTACATCTGTTTATTCTCTTTAATTTTATGCCAAATTAAAAAAATTTTAATCTGCGGTTTGCTATGCAAATAATGGAAAAATAATCAATTTTCAGGCATATAATCTTGTATCATTTTACATCGAAGAAAAATGTGGCCACAATACCTTGAACATGTGAAAATTAAAATAAGTGGATTTTTGAACTTACGTTTCCAATAAAACGAAATTAAAAACCAAAACAAAAAAGGCCACAATTAATGTCCAAGCAGATATGTAATCAGGTTTTATTGATTTCCAAGTTTCACGTTCAGATGTTTGGCCTTTCATCTTCATTATTTCGCGAGCTGCTATTTTGTGTTCCTTAATAGTGAAATGGAAAAATAGATTCATTCATAATATTTTGGTTTACCACAAATATTCATTGGCTATTCACCTTAAAAATTCCAGGTAAGAATAATATAAAATTACCAATGCTCATAATAACATTAATCCAACCGCAAGCGGTGTACATATTAAAAATTATACAATTCCACAGCCATTTGTAACCATCATTGCCCAACGTAGTAACTAACGTTTGTAAACTAGGTCCAGTGATAAATCCTAAAACTTGTGCTAATGATACCATCGATACGGCTTGAGTACGTTCCGATAATCTTGTTGCTGCTGATAAATATGAACGACATACAGCTATATTAGCTGAACTAACACCCACCAGTAAACGTGATGCCAACATCCAATATTTAACATTTTGTGGGCATAATTCTAATGATGAATACATAGCACTAGCTACAGTAAATAGTGCTAAAGAGCAAAGTAAAGGTAAACGTATCGAATTTAATTTATTACTCCACCAACCAAATAATGGACTGAATATCATTTGACCTAATGGATTGGCAGCCACAATAATACCCATAAATTCTTTCCCAGCTGAAGGATCTAACTAGGAACAAAAGGTATTGTTCTATTGGAAAAACCGATACTTTTACATGTTACATTACATTACACATGTTATACCTTATTTAAATATGGCCAAATGCCCGTTAATATAATACTGAAACCCAACGACATTAAGAACATTGTAAAATAGATAATATAGATTGAACGCCAACGATGACGATATTCTTCATATGTTTCTAAACCATCATCTACATTACATGGCATATTTTTTTCTGTTCGCCAAAAGTGTCTTCTTATTTTTTTCAAACTATCCATAATAACAGTTTTTTTTAAAATTATTCTTTAATAGTAACGGTTAATCAGTCTCTCTATAAGAAAAATTCAAAAGAAATCTGTTCTGCTCTTTTGATTTTCCAACACATTCATAGGTATTTTTATCAAATATTTTTATGCTGCTATTATAGATAAGATTATTTGTAACACAATTTTCACCCAACGGATACGCTACATATTCACTATTTATAATAACACCCAGTAAAATATAAGATAGATGAATTTCTCCTTATGTAAGCGAATAGTTTTTAAATTAATTTAGATCAACAATAACTAAGCATGAATTGTTAGTGTAATGCATCAATAAGTCGGCCAAAATCCGCACCTAAATGGGCGCATTTATACTTAAGTTAACACTTTAACCACGTATAACTTGTTTAAATTATAATGCTGTATAACACATCACATAAGTGGGAGCCATCCGCTTACACATCACACACGCACGCTTAACCATTCATAAAAGTCTATTGGTATTAAATGATATTAATAATTAATATATTGGGACAACAGAGTTTAATAACAATAATTTTAACATTTCTATCATGTTAAAATTTGAGAATTTATTTAACATGATCATTGCCTTTCTCTCTCTCTCTCTCTCTCTCTTCATATTTCTCTTTTCGCTTAGAGCACAGTAAAAATTTACATTGGAAAAATTTTCAGGTTTTAAATACTTGAAATTAAGTTCCGGTTTTTGTCTTATCTTCTTCTTTTTTGCTCTTTTCTTTTTTTTTTTTTTTTTTGTACACTTTCCTCTCAAGTCTATGAACGTTCAATAACAGTTAATATAAAATTATATTATTACATTTAAAATCGTACAATTTTGTGTTAATAAAAAATTTCTCAGGGTTTTTCTTGTATATGCGTTGAAATTACTAATTAATTACCGATCAAAGATCAATGTCCACTTTGTGCTGCGTTCAATTAAAAACTGTAAAAATTGTAAAGCAAAATACAATGATGAAACTTTCAGCATAATTTAGAGAAAATTACAAGAGAGAAAGTGAGTACCGCTTTTAGCTGATTAAAAAAAAAAAAGAGTGGACCGTGAAAGCAATAATTTATATGCACGTATACACACACTTATAAAAACGTAAATGCCCACAGAATATTCAGAATGATCGATAAAAAAAACATTGAATTACTCTTGACATTTTTATAACTCACATGTATGGTATATAGGCCATAACAAGTTTGTGCAGATATGGGTAGCATTGACTAATTTTGTTATCAAAAGAATTATATTTTATGTACTTTTTTTTATAAGTAATCCTGTATACCTCTGCCAATATATGAATACAAGAATCTCACTTAAAAGTTTTCAGCCAAAGTCAGCCAATCAGTGTGGCATACTATAAAAATAAGTCAAAGTATTTTAAGCAAAATGAATTAAAATTGACTTAAAACGCTTTAGTTTAATAATATAAAATTAGCGACACTCCTTTTGCCAAAGGCAAAACGCCACAAAATCATTATATATCTGCTTAACTTTTGTATATACAAATAAATTAGAAAGTTTTCTTCATATTTGTTTATAATTTATAATAATAATGATAAATAAATAAAAAAGAAAAACAATTCCAATTTTTCTTACTTATTAACTTTATATATACTTTTTTAAATTTTATTATTATATTTGTATTATTATTTTTAATTACTAAGTAGTATAATATAATTAAAATAATTTACATCGTTTTTGTTTTTGATCAATTATTTTCATAACTATTTTATAATAAACTATAATACAACAATCATAAATTATAAATGAGAATTTCAACTTCTCGTCCATATAATTTGTTTTATATTCTTTACTTTTCATTTTTTTTTTTAATTTTAGTTTATATGGTTAGCACCTTACTATAGATATAAATTTTCTTGTATATCATACATTAAATTATTATTATAAATTAATGTTTATCTTAAACTAATTTTGAAAGATTAAAAATGAATAAAAATATAATGTATCGATTAAAAACGAAAAATTTTTAATGCTATTAATAATATTTGCAATTAAGATGCATTAAATAAGAAAAAAATTAGCCAATGTTTGTAATATTTTATAACTATCTTAATTATTGTACAAGTGAGAGAAGCATATTCTATCTCTATAAACAAATATATATATATATATATGTATGTATATGTATATGTATAATTATAAAATGACAAACGAATTAAAAATATTATCACTTTTTATTATTTTCGTATTTTTGCTAATTTATATAAATGAGTGAAGGAAATAAAATACAACAGATAAGTAATAAGTGTAAACCCTACAGTTATGTATAAATCATTACGCCGGCGTTTTAAAAAATAGAAATTAATTTTCACACATGACATAATAAACAGAAAACTATTATTACGAAATTTAATCAATTTTCAATAAGAATAAGAGAAGAATGCCTACACACAGAGAAGCGAACATCCACATGATTATATTAATTAATAATATATGTAGAGTATAGTTTGTTAAGTCTCTAATGTAACTTTCTGGGTATTTTTATAAAAGGGCTGGAGTATAGCGCTAACTCTTAGGCTGCAGTTTGGGAAAATACAAAGAAATTTCTCTTAAATATTTCACTATATATATTTTTAATCAAAGCGTGGATGCAGTGAAAAAAGGAGAAGGGAAGTAGTGGAAAATGTTGTGCAGTCGATGCAATTTTGTTGTCAATGAAAATGGAAAGATTTAATTTTAACTTATTAAAAATTATATGAATATTATTAATATAAAATTCTAAAAATCTTACGTTTACAAAGCTTGAAGATTTTGTTTCACAATGTTATTTAATTTTTTTTTTAAATAGCAGAGTAGATGTTCTTTTTCTGTTTTCTTTTTTTTTTTTTTTAGAAATTTGTATTGACATTTCTAAGAAAAGCAGACTTTTCATACTCTATAACATTTGTGGCAATAATAAATTGATGAAGGTATCTGAAGCGTTTCAAATGAGCTTTCGCAGTCACTGTTGAAATTGCGGTAAGCTTATTTGTATATTTATTTCTCTGTATATATAAATTCTGTCTAAGAATTAAACCTATTAAAAGTGGGTATGGTCAAACTATATGTACGACCGCTCCTCATGGAACGCCTTATTTCGAAAAGTCTTTATATGATAAACATTTAGAATGTTGCGTTTTTATATCGAAAATAATATTCATCATTTTTTTTTTAATTTTTACGATGTCTTAATTACAGAAGTAATCAGCTATGTAGTAGTTGGCTTCTATTGATTGTACTTTTTTTAATAGCTGAATAGATTTATTATGCCATTTTGCATCCAATCTATGGTTTATATAATACAAGAAAAGCTAAATAACCAACAGCATTGTGTTAGTGAGTTGATTTAAAAAGCTGATTTATACTTTAATATGATACGTTTTCCCTCGTATAAAATATTAATACACATTTATTCATCAATTCTTTATCTATATTCTACATTCTTCCTCTTACCACATATAATTTTCAGTTTGTGGAGCACGCATTACACCAACACCACCACCCAACCTGCGATAATTCATGCAACCACACAAACGCCATTGATTTGTTTCAGGATCGTAGACTTCAATAGTTTTAAGGTAAGCTGAGCCATCAAAACCGCCAACCGCATACAATTGACCATTAACCACAGCCAAACCCACCTTAAATGATGGTAAAACAAACGTATGATTGATTACATCAGAAAAAATCAGTATGTACGTAAATTTACCCCACTACGACGGGATGTCATGGCAACAATAGGGCTCCAAGTATTTGTGTGAGGGTTATACCTTTCAGCTGAAGATAATTCCATGCAGTCATCTCGGCCACCTACGGCATATATATAATTATTGAATACCGCACAACCTAAATGTTTGCGACGTGTAGACATAGGATTAACAGCACACCATTTATTTTGCCTAAGAAATATTTGAGAAAATTAAAAGAAAAAAAAACATTAATATGATTAAAAATGTTTGAATATTCTTTTTTATTAAAGAAACCTGGGGTCATAACGTTCAACAGTATTAAGTGGACATTGACCATCTGAACCACCAATGGCATATAGATAACCACCTAAAACTGCTACCGCGACGCCAAGGCGACGTGTAGTCATAGGGGCGACTTTGGACCATTTATTTTCTTTGGGATCATAACGCTCAACATGATTTAAACATTGTACACCATCTTGACCACCAACAGCATACAAAAATCCATCTAAGACGGCAACACCTACACTTGTACGGCAACTAGTGGTGGGTGCTACATCACATGACCATTGGTTGGTTTGCGGATCATACCTTTCAATACTATTTAAATAACTTTGCCCATCATGACCACCAACTGCGTATAATAGATCATTGAGAACAGCGACCCCAACACCGCAACGCCGTTTACTCATCGGCGCAACCATTTTCCAATCATTTGTTTGGGGATCGAAGCGTTCTACAGAAGCAATGGCATCACCAGAACACCAACCACCGACGGCGAATAAAACTTCACCACGTCTAGTCGGCTTGCGAGGGCGTGTACGAGGCCCTTGCATTAAAGGCCTTTCTTGTGGAAGAAGTAAGTAATTTTTGGCTTCATCTACTAAATCACGGCAGGCTTCATCTGATCTAACTAATAAATCGGAGCCAACCGTGCCTACTAAAAATTTCGGAGATAACAAGGGAAGACGCACATGTTGTAATACCTGTAAAATTACGGTAAGAAAAAGTAAATAACAATCAAAATCATGAATACTATATTTACAAAAAATATTGTAATGTTCTTTTTTTTTTGTCACCTGAGCTAAATGCTGACGTCTATCAGCCACATTGTATTTTAACCAAGACATTACTGCATTAAAAACTTGCTCTTCAGAACGCACATTCAATTCATCACTACATATTATATCGACTAGTTGACCGACAGGTAGCAATAGAAATTCTTCACTTTCCATAACCTCTTGAAAATTATGTTGAGTGAATTTATCTGCGATTCGTAATAATTCTCGGCATGAATGAGTATCGGCGAAGGCACGTATACCTAAGCAATTTGTCGGATCCAGTTGACGTTTTAGAAATTCACAACAAATATCTTGTATTTCCACCAATTGTAATAAACAAGCGGCTGGCAATAACGTTTGAACATTAGACTCTTCCACAATAATGTGAGCGGTATAACAAAAATCAATTAACAATTCCATGGCATTTTCGTCAATATCTCGTATGGTAACTTCAGTTTGACGTGACTCTTCTAATTCACCGGTAAACATGGCCCGAAAATATGGTGAACAAGCAGATAAAATAACACGATGAGCAAATATTTTACGACCACCCACATTTAAGACCACATCGCACAATTCACGGTGTCGCCGTAACATATTCAATTCGGATAAAGTAACTTTTGGATGCTTTTCAGAAGTATGTGACAGACGAGCGGGTGACGGTGGCCGATCGACCGCACCGCCAGATGCGGCCACCGTGCCACCAGTAGCACCCGGCAGCAACGGATCACCCATTCTGTTTGCCCCAAAACGTAGAGGGGCAGAAGCCCAACCCCACACGGCGTCTATCTGTTGTATTAAATTTATATTAAAAAACATATAATTTATAAATACATACAAACATTTGTTTTTCAGTGGAAAATGATACTCCAATCATTACATTATGAAGCATTTTCCAAAATCTTTACCACTAACTTACCACTAACTACCTATTATACATTCTAAATAATTTGTACATTTCACTGATTCTCTTATACACAAATATTTACCTTAACGCTTTCCTTTTTTTTCGGATAAATTAATTAACGATTTCAAACTTCAGCAAAACCCACAGGTTATATATTTTGATAATGTAATAATTTTACTAGACTTTTAAAATAATTAACTGTATGTATATACATATATAAATATATTTAGTTATTTATTTATATTGTACAATTTTTTTCATTGACATGGTAGAAACCGAGGAATTTACTATTGTAAAAACTTTAGACCTGTACATTGACCTTCAATGGATTACCAGCAACCCTTGCTTCAGTAAATTCAAAGTATTTTTTATTTAATTCTACGTTCAATTAATAAGAATTTTATCGTTCTTTCAAAAATTTTGGCAATGCAAATTACTTTATTTTTCTTTCTTCCTTTCTTTCTTTTTTCTTTACTTAGATTTAGAGATGTGAAAACTGTTAATAGTTCTTCAAACGTCCCATATTTTAAAACGTTTTTTAATTATTTATTTAATTTTTGACAAAATAATCGATATTTTCAATCAGCTAAAATTTGCAAAAAAAATCAAAGTTTCCTCACTGCGTTCTTGTACTTAGTGAACTTTACAATTTTTTTTTTTTGCAAATTATCATTATTTTTGTTATTTAGTAAAGTAAAAAAGAATTAATATCGTAGCATGCAAAGTGTCTTAAATACGGTTAAGGGTACTGCCCTAAATGTGGCTGAATATTTGACACCAGTGTTAAAGGAATCAAAATTCCGTGAAACTGGTGTTTTAACACCCGAAGAATTCGTGGCAGCTGGTGAACATTTAGTACATCATTGCCCCTCCTGGCAATGGGCAAGGGGTGATGAATCTAAAGCGAAGCCTTATTTACCTAAAGATAAACAATTTTTAATAACACGTAATGTTCCGTGCTATCAACGTTGCAAGCAAATGGAATATGTTTGCCAAGAGACGATTGTAGAAGATGAATTTGGTGATGGTGGTTGGATAGAAACGCATGAAGTTAATGAGGATGGCAGTAGAGTGCAACTAGACGAAAAAATCTATGATCTAACTTTAGATGAGAGTAAGAGTGAAATGCTTACACCTGACGATGATCAAGCTGAAAATATAAAAGATACAGACAATGTTAACAATAATCAAGGTAAAGTTGATGATATTGAGGATGATGATGAGGAAGCTTTAGATATGGATGAATTTGAGGAGAGTGGCATGTTAGAATTAGTTGATCCAGCAACAGCCACCACAACGCGTGATGTTCAAAAATTGAATGAAAATGGCCAGGGCAAGGATCAATCTGCTACTGCAGAAAATGATGATACCACCGATTCGGTATTGCATACACGCACGTATGATTTGCATATAACATACGATAAATATTATCAAACACCTCGATTATGGGTCATAGGTTACGATGAGAATCGTAAATTCTTAACGGTAGATCAGATGTATGAAGATGTATCGCAAGATCACGCGAAAAAAACTGTAACCATGGAGAGTCATCCACATTTACCGGGACCAAGTATGGCATCGGTACATCCCTGCCGTCATGCCGAAATTATGAAAAAAATGATCGAAACTGTTGAAAGTGGTGGCGGAGAATTGGGTGTACATTTCTATTTAATTATATTTTTGAAATTCGTACAAACTGTTATACCAACTATTGAATATGATTTCACACAAAATGTTACATTGTCCTAAATAAGAAGCTGTATAGCTTATACACATATATAATTATTAACATTATACATACAAGCAACACATAGTATATTATGTCCCTTGAATGAGATTATGATAAATTTATTAATTAAATTATAAGCTTAAAATTTGTGTTAAAAAATTGTAGCCCATGTGTCGTTTCCAAAGAAATCTATTATACTTTAATAATGTCATTCTAATATATTTATCGAAGATCTCATGGAAATTCCATTTATCAGAGATCTTCTAATGAAGTAAACTAAAATCTAAAGGTTGCTTTAGATTTAGATTTATACTCACCTTTTTTAAGTCTAAGTAATACTATCGCTTAATATTTAATTTAATTTATAGCTAAAAAGCAAACTCTGAACACTTAACATCTCCCACCTTTTCTGTCTCTTTTGACCGCTAACTCTCTTTCTATCTATCTCTTTCTTTATATTCTCTCTTTTTTTATACTTTTTGTCTCACTCCCTTTCACCATACCATCTCAGTCTCTTTCCTTCTATATCTCGCGATTTCGTTGTTTTTATCTTAAACAATAAAAAGCACCAGAAGAATTTCGTTGGTTCTTTAAATAAACTTTTTATGCTCTTTTAGTTATTCTTCTCTTAAAATTTTCAACTGGCAATACTCTTCACATGCATGCATACATATATATATATATATATATATATATATATATATATATAAACCAAAAGAAAAAGGCAAAACTAACGAATCACACAGATATTCTATGAAGCCAAAAGCCACGAGAATTGTATGGCTTGACTGTACCTCTTTTGAAAAGAGCGCTACAGATAAGCGGCCATCTTGTGCTCCCATTACTATAAGCACACATATATGCATACATGTGCCCATATGCTGCTACAATAATATTGTGGGCAAGTATGTGTTGGGTTTAGCAGCCAGCACAATATCAATTGATTATAAAAAATAAAAACAATAGCAGCACACATTGAAAAAAAAGAGTATAATTTTAATGTATGAGTATGAACAAACACGATAAAGTCAGAGACGAACTAACGAACAAGTACCAGACATAAATTATTATAGGTTCACACATACGCGTATAGCGTATGACAATGATATGTTCATTCGTGTTATAATATGACGATGAACTCAATTTTCAGTAGAAAAATTTCAACGTTAGCGAGAAGTTGTGAGCGCAAAATAGAAAACTCGTCGCTCTGGTGAGATTTTATATTCTGTGTAAAAATTTATGTATATATATGTACATTGTCTTCTTACTTTTTCCTGTGTACTCATGAGAATAAAAATTTCTTATAAACTCAAAAAAAAATCAAGAAGGAAACAAAAAAACACAAAAAATGCTATTGGAAAGCATATCACATTACTAAGAAAAAAAGGGAAAAAGCGGGAAATTTTTTTTCTCTCGCTCAAATTGATGAATTGAAAAAATATATTTTTTTAAATTTAATTAGTGCCGTAAATTGATACAAACGAAAATGTAAAAGAAATAATAATATGATACAATCATGAAAAGCCACATTAAGCATTACATATAATGATGAAAAAGTGAAATGTAAAATGATGAAACGTGGCTTTTAATATAAAAATGTAGTATAATCAACAATGCAGCAATAAATTCGGAATTTTTCTTTATAGAATTCATTTTTAAATATATTACGAATATTCTCGAAAAAAAAGCGAAATCACCGTTTTAGGAATTTTTGCACATATATTTTCTATATGCATATATATGCATGTATTTATTTAATTAGCAACTGAAATATGTTAAAAAAAAATAAAATTGATTCCCCTTATATTTATACGGGTATACATACATATAAGAGTATATACGTATAAATGCGTATCAGTTAAATGTACAAATATCCTCTCATACGTCTCATTTCGCATATATATAAAGCATTGTGCTATCTCTTCGTTTCTTTTATTGGACTGAAATGAATAAATATTTAGATGTGCATGTGATTGTGTGTGTTGCCTGTCTTTGTGTACAGTTCACTATACTTGATTTCAGTTCAATTCAGTTATGAGTAGTGCGCAATACTCGTTGTGCTCGTTAGGTTTCGTAGAAGCTCTTCACTCTGCACTCTTTATCGTCATATCTCTCATTGTACAACAGTACATATGGTTAAAACTTTTACATATATATATCCATCAATATATGAATCTCTGGTTTTCTCATTCTCTCGCTAGGCATATGAGAGAGAGAACAAGAGTTCTTTGCTTGCAAGATATTTATTGTAATTACGACGCTGGCGAATAAGTGAATAAGTCAGAGAGAGAACACAAGAAACATAAAATTCTGATTAAGAAAACAGCAAAACGATAATGTGACGAAATAATTTTGGTGTTCTTTGTATTTTGTGTTTTAGAGAATTTACATAAATAATTCATATGTTAAAATTCATCCTGCATATTAAATCCAGTGGTTTATAGGTATACGTTAAAATTTATTTTTATACATGCTGCCGCATTGTGCTGAATTTTGCTAAACAACGCGTGAAAAATTCTTCCTTTCTTTCTTCTTCGACTGATCTGGGGAGTACATTTTGTTCAAAGCAAAACAAAAAACGAAGTCGGATACTAAAGAAACGCGTTTTTTCAACGAAGTAACTGCATTAAAAAAGTATACAAGTGGAAAGGAAGGAAACTAAGAAAGAAAAAGGGAGTAAAAACCAAAGCGCCCTCCCCCCATCCCCAAAAAACCAGCGCATTAAATTTTTTTGTGATCCGCAGTGAAATTTAAATCCATTCACCATTACCCACTTATACCACCAACTTCAGCAACAGCAGCACATAGAAGACGTGTGCGCCGTTGGTGAATCGGTGGACTCTATGATGGCCTTGCCCATGAATTCATTATACTCCTTAACATGGGGTGATTATGGTACATCTTTAGTGTCTGCCATACAATTATTACGCTGCCATGGCGATCTAGTCGATTGTACGTTGGCAGCAGGCGGACGAAGTTTTCCAGCACATAAAATTGTTCTGTGTGCAGCATCACCATTTCTATTGGATTTGCTTAAGGTAAGTTCCAAAAAAAAAAAGAACAAAATTCAATTAATAAAATATATCAAACGATCAATTTCAATTTACTCTATTCTAAGCAATTGCAAAATACTTACTATTCAGGCTTGAGGACTTTTTTACGTGTCATCTATTTACATAGTCAAGATTAGATTGCATTATATATTACGTGTGTTTGTATTAATGTATTCGATATGATATAAAGTTTTGTTTGTAAACAGAGATAAAGTTTTTCTTAGAGAGAAAAGTGTGAATGGTTTGTTAATTATAAAACTCTGAGTCCCCCAATTAGAATAAATATTATACATAGAAAAAAATATGTGTCTCTGTTTACTGTTGCTGCTGCTACTCAATCTTCTTCTCTAACTCTCACTTTCACCACTTTATTCTCGAAATCAAAATAAGAAGAAAAAACGAAAAGAAAATATTAACAAATTAATTTTTGTTTTCTTACTGTCAAAAACTTCTCTTTTCTCATCTCACATTAACCATTAATATTTAGCTTAATCAGAGAATAATTATGCTATTTAATTGTACATTTTTCTGATAGATATTTTAAAATATGCAATAAACAGAAACACATATTAAAAGTGCAACTCCTCCCACACCAAAACTTTTTGTTTACTTTGCAAAATATTTCTTTGTTTTATATTTTTTTTTGATTTCTTAGCTTAGCTATTGCGAACGACTTTCTTTTCTTTAAAGACTCTTCATAATAACATTTAAGAAACAAGCAACCATATATTGTACATATTTATATATATATATATGTGTGTGTGTGCTGATTACAGTACTTTATAATTAAATGTAACCTTTTTGGTCAAGTTGTCTAGTTTTATGTGGCCTATTTGCTAAGGTAAAGTAAAAGAAAATTATTTCCATTTAGGTACTAATATTTATAGTAATGTTAACGCAAACATTTCTTCGTGTAAACATTTTTTTATGTTAAAATTTTTTTTGTTTGTCTTTATCTCGCTGCTTCCAATATAAATCCAAAGAAGCTGATAGTTCTCCATTGAGATTGATTCAATTTAATAGAAATTGTAAAATATATCTAAATATCTCAAAATGGCATTAATAAACATTATTTATTAGCTGTAATAGAGGCATAAGATATTAATGTCACTCTTTAGTTTAGTCATAGCTATTGATTGAATGAATAAGAGGGCGCTAAATGCTTGCTTTTTCTTTTTTTAGAGACTACTTTTTTTTTTTTTTTTGTTGAAAAATTATTTTTATATAGAATCTATTATTGCTTTTTCAAGCGCCATAATGATAACAACAAGAATAGCAGCAAACAAGTCAAAGTCTCTTCTAATAAAGGATGGTGGAGCAAAATGTTAAAACACTTCAATTTATAAAATATACATGCCAGAATGAGTACAAACGAAGAGCACAAATTTCATTGTATAGATATATGCTCTTGGTTTTTGTTGTTATTATTGTTTGTTTGTTTGTTTGTTTGTTTGTTTGTTTGTTTATTGTGTTGGGGCTTTTCTGTAGTTTTTTTTATATTGTATTAAACAAGTGAGGGGAATTTAATGGAAACTTTTCTTTTGATATTCACACGCACTCTAATGCATACACACACACACACACACACATATATATATATATATATATATATATATATATATATATATATATATATATATATATATATATATATATATATATATATATACAAATTTACTTCATAAAAATAATATGGCAACTCATCGTGTATAGATATATATTGAATATTGTTTTTGTTATATAAATTTATTTTGTTTTCTATTATTTAAAATGTTATATAGAAAGTTTTAAGTGAGCTATTGCCAAGTATTTTATTTTTATGAAATATTTTTTATAAATAAGTTTTTGTTAAAAATACTATTAACAGAATTAATTTTGTCCTAGGTAAAATAGCGTGCTTGTTCGGTAAAACTGAATTATACAAAGAAAAATGGAAAAAGAGCAGGTAGAAATAGTAGAAGAAGACTTTACAATGCTAATGTTTTCATAATTTAAAGAACTTTCGAGATAAAATGTAGGAAAGAGAATTTTCATATATGAAATTCATTTATATTTGTTAAGAATTTTTCATTTATTATTTCATTTATCATGCTACGTATAAAGTGGAAATTTGCTTTTACAATAACATAGAATTTAGAAGACATCGACTATAAAGTGCACGACGTAATAAACGAGAAACGAACTACTTAAACTAAAACATGATTATGTTTATCCGTTATCTTGAAAAAGGAATTGCTGCACCATACAAACGATGCGTGCATACTGTCTGTCTGCCTTATAATATAATTGCACTTTTCATGTAATGTATTGTTTTCCTTTTACATATTTTTAAGAGGTAAGAGGAAAAGAAATCACTCAGTTTTCAACTATTCGAAATATTTAGAAGAGTAATGAGACCTTTTTACATTTTTATAAACAATTCCATAAAGTTAATAAAATATTGTGAGATTATTTTGAGTATTAGTTTTGTTGCTGTTATTTTTGATATTGTTTTTGTTGCATTTCTTCCGTCATGCTGTAATTGTTGATTATTGCTCTTCTTGATTGTTATTTGATTGTGTGCTGTGTTCGTCTCTCTCTCTCTCTCTCTCTCTCTCTCTCTCTCTCTCTCTCTTACGCTTAACATCTCTCTTTCTCATGCCATCACTCTCCTAAATGTTCTTCGATTAAATTATATATTTTTGTTTTTTTTTTTTATGTTTTTGTTTATTTGTTTTTAACATCTCGCATCTTCTATTTTTACAAATTCCTTGTTTTATTCTCTTCTTCCTTCTCTATTCTCTGTTATGGTCACAAAATATATTATATTTACTACTTTTGATTTCTGCTGTTATATAGTTTTCATGCAACATGTGCAGCGGCATATATTTTAAATAAGATTATTTTTCAGCGAGATTTATAATGTTTGCTTATTTCTATTTTCTGGTTTTTAGTTTTGAATAATGTTTGATTTGGAGAAATGAGGGACCTTTGTATACATGTTTATGTCACTTGACTTGACAACTATTTCATTCACATTCCTAGAAAGCCGTAATACGTGGAGAATGTTTATATTTATATCAATTTATGTCAATTACAATAGCAATAACAACGTTAACACCTCTCTGCTCGGGCAACACGTTATTAGCCAAAAAAAAAAAAAAAAAGCAAGCAAAAATAGTTTATTTTTGTTTACGATTGACTGAGAGTTACAATTAATGAAATATAATCAGAGATATGCCCTCCTCTCATTATTCGTATTATTATCATTAATAACAACAATAATAATTCTCACCAAATATGCAAGAGATTTCAATATTCAATGAACATTTTTCTTTTTGTTTTCCCTCTTTAAATGGCATTGCCATTGATGATGTATGATAAGGTTTGGTTAAGATGAATTTTGAGTCTTAAACGCGGAGAGAGTAGTTAGTTATTGGCAGAATAGATAAAAAATTATAAATCTCTTTTTAGAAGAGGACAGCTTTTTATTTATAAATTTTATTTCTGCCTATAAGATAATAGAATAGAAAGTTGAAGAATAGAGCTTGTAAAGTATTGAAATGTCACGTGCGTTTGCTTTTGTAAGAAACAAAAAGCATGGTTAATTCTCAATAAAATTTTACTTAAAGGCAAAATGTTTTGTAAATACTTTACTGATGGAGAAATACATTTTGAGACTTTCCATTCATTATTTATTAAAATAAATCTCACGGTACGCAGAATATTTTCCACACTTTACTCTTGTTTATGTAAGTGTAGTAAGTGTAGTTGTAGTTATTGCTCTTTATTTATTTATGTTTGAAAGAATATTTAAGTATTTACAATTTCTAGGAGTTTTAGTTGCATTACTTTCTCTTACTCCACATTTTTGCTTGTTCTCGTTTTTTTTTTTTTTTTTTTTTTTTTGTAAGTTTAATATTAAACGCGTTTTTTTATAAGTGTTGTTGTTTTACACATCAAGAAAAAAGAGAAAGAGAGACAAAGTGGAAATTGGAAATTAGAAATTGGAAATTGGAAATTGGAAATTGGAAATTGGAAAGTGAGGTATAGGCGAGCGAGAAAAAAGGAAAATCGTAGACAGACAGACAGACAGACAGGCAGAGATTTTATATATGTGCATATAGGATAATAAAACTTTTGAATGATTTTTGATGCACACTGTTTGGCTAAACTTTTCCCTTTTTTTTTTTTCTGTCATAATGATGATCAACCATTATAGAATACACCATGTAAGCATCCAGTGGTAATGTTAGCTGGTGTTAATGCCAACGATTTGGAAGCATTGCTGGAATTTGTTTATCGTGGCGAAGTGAGTGTGGATCATGCCCAATTGCCATCGTTATTACAAGCAGCGCAATGTCTAAATATCCAAGGATTGGCGCCACAAACTGTCACGAAAGATGATTATACAACGCATTCGATACAATTGCAGCACATGATACCGCATCATCATGTATGTGTTTTATATGTAGCGAGTTTTTTTTTTTTTTTTTTATTGTGCATGTAAAATGTTCTTAAATGATTACATATATTTAATTTATGCAGGAGCAGGATCAATTAATTGCTACGATTGCAACGGCTCCACAACAAACGGTACATGCTCAAGTTGTTGATGATATTCATCAAACTGGACAAATATTACAGGCGACAACAACTCAAACAAATCCGGCTATGGGACAACAGCATCAACAACAGCAGCAGCAGCAAACAATTATTACAACGGATAATGCTAAAGATGTTATACAACAATATTTACCGGCACGTAAACGTAAGCCGCGCGTCAAGAAATTATCTCGTAAGTTTTGTCATTGACGTCGTCATTTTATGATTATTTCAATTAAATTTTTATTAAATTGTTTTTAATATATATAATATATTATCGTGGCAAATTCAATATTTTAATGTTCAATATTTATTTAGCAACGGCAACTGCACCAAAAATTGCTAAAGTTGAAGGTATGGAAACAATTATTAGTACATCGGTCACTTCACATACACCGAATAATCAAGGAACTATACAGGCCACGTCACCACAATTGCAACAACAACAACATCAGCAGCAGCAGCAGCAGCAACAACAACAACAGCAAAACATTGAGAATGGTATTGAGAATCCGTTGTTAACATCCACGCCGATTATAAAAAGTGAGGTAACTAAAGTTGAAACAATTGTTATGGATCCGAATACGGCTGGTGATGTAGCAGCAATGACAACAACAACAACAACGACAACACCAGCAAAAACAGGAAAACGTTCTAAAAGTACTCAAGGCACAGATAGTAAGTCGAAAACAAGTAAGAATCACCAACGTTTGTTGCATCTATGGTTATTGAAATGAATAAAAACAGGAAAACGGAAAGCAAATGAAACTTTAATTGTTATTAAAATTTAAAATTTATTTTCGTCTAGAATTTTTGTGTTATTTGCTTTTTCGTTCTTTATTATAAATTTTTTTTTTTTTTTTTCTTAAAGAATTTGCAATTTTATGTGAATTATTTATTATTGATTCCCTGTTATTTATTTATTTTACACAGAACCACGATCACGTTCTCAATCTGAACAACCGGCGACTTGTCCAATATGTTATGCTGTCATACGTCAATCGCGTAATTTAAGGCGTCATTTGGAATTGAGACATTTTGCTAAGCCCGGTGTCAAGAAAGAGAAAAAAAGTAAGTCTGACAATAGCAGCAACAATATCAACAATAAGAGCAATAATATAAGTAGTACAACTGATATCAGTAATACTACAAATCTAAATACAACGATCGCCACTGAGGCCAATATTACTGAGCATTTAAATAATGGTGTACTTAATAGTGCAACAATAAGTACAATAAACACTACACCAACAGTAGCGCCCACAGTTGTTATGGGCAATAGTACAGCAAGTACAGCAGGGTCTGTTAATGTCGGTGTTGGTGTTGGTGTTGGTGTAGATGTGGGTGTAGGTTTAGGTGTTGGTGTTAATATTGTAGATGGTACACTAACACATATACCGATAATGAAGCAAGAGCAAACGGAGAATGATATAGGGGAAAATGATGCCATCGGTTCGGTTACCGGTGGCACTTGTATTGTGGATAACATTCAAGCACACAGTACAACAAATGATGATGAAACGCAAATGCATAATGTTATACATTTAGTTAGTCAAGATATGTTTAATCAGCATCACCATCAGCAGCAACAACAACAACAACAACAGCAGCAGCAACAGCAACAGCAAGAACAGCAACAATTAAATCAGCAGCAGCAACAACAGCAGCAGCATGTGCAACAACAACAACAACAACAACAACAACAAATAGTGCAAACAATTACTCATCACAGTCAGCAACAGTTACAGCAACCGTAGCCAGAGAGCAGGCAGCATTAGCATCAACAATAAATTTGAATAATAATAATAATGGCTGCCATTATATAAATGGAATTTTGTATATTTATGTATATATTTTTATACATACATATATATATATCCGTATGCAGTTGTCCTCATTTTCATTATAGAGGCTCTTTCATCATAGTACTGTAATAGTAGGCTAAAATCCATAAAGATCCTTATCAACTTTAACCAATCTACACCTACATCATGTGTACACATATATATATATTATATATATGTATGTATGCATAAAATGCACAACAGAGCCAATACCTTTTTCCAACCTTTAACAACATCACAATTAATATTAAAAATCTAATAATTAACATAAATAACACAATAGGAATGTAAATATATATTGACACTTTATTATTTTACACAATTATTTTTATTAATATATATATATGCCTTTTTAGTTGCCTACTTAATTTCTATTTCTTTCCAGGCACACACATAACCAACAAAGAATTCAATTAATGTTATAATAAGTTTAGATTTCTTTTTCTAATTACATTTCATAGATTTTCATTTACACGGTATCGTGCCTTTATTCTCTAAATTTTTTTTAATTAGAAAAATTCCCCGAACCATGTTTATTTTTTGATGCGTTCTTTTGTTTATTGATTTTATTCAAAAAAAAAAAAAAAAAAAAAAAAAAGGTTTATTCCATACATCAAAAGGGTGGGCATTCAAAAACCTTGACTGAATCGTTTTCAAATATTTTGTTTGTCGTTCTGATAAAACTGTCTTTACAATATCGTATAAAAAATTCTATTAGTGGTACATTATTTCTCCAATTAGATCTTGGAAAAAAAAAGTACGCTACAAAGCGTTCTCGGAATAACGTAAAATCTTATGTAATATATATATGGAAAAAAATCCCTATAAAATTTGTAAAAATGTAAAAACACATTTAAAATCACAAACTTATAAGAATATGAAAATGATACGAATGGAGAAAGCACTGTTTTATATAAGAGAAAGTAAATTTTGGAATTTTATTTCGCTTTCGGTTATATTCTTCGCATCTCATCTTTACAAAGTTTTTCTAATCTTGCTTAATTTTATATATTTGGAATTATGTGTGATTATAATAAGTGTATCATTATTTAGGATATTTATACTATTATTATAACTAGACTACTAATTCAGTTCAATATCTTTTTTTTTTGAACTTTGTTTAAGAAGGTACTTTTTATTCTTATTATATACATATTTTATATATGTATTTGTTTTTTTAAAATTCTATTACATATTTTATACATAGATATTATTACCTTAATAATGTAATGTAATATTTTCATTTTGACGATTTTTCTTCCAATTATTATTTTTATAATAATCCTTTTTATATATGTTTTCTTTTTTTTTTAAGACACATAAAATACTCACACACCTCTATACATACAATTATACATATATTTCTTTTTGAAAATATACATTTAATCAATAAAAAGCTTTAAGTGTTGTAAGTAAAACCAAACCTTTGCCATGCGTTGTTTATATGTATATGTTACTTTGATATTAATTTCGGTTCTCCGTTTTCTTCTTTCGTTTTCTTATATTTTTTTCAAAAGTTTTCTAATTAATTAATTTTCATTCGTTGCGCGTATTATTTTTTCCAAAAAGTTCATTTTGGTTTATTGATTTCTTTTTTTTTTTTTTTTTTTTTTTTTTTTTTTTTGATATGACCTTTATAAATCCACAAAAATTTATAGCAAATGTTTGGTTTTTCCTATTCAGTTTTCTATTTGAAAAAAAAAAAAAACAAGGCAAAAGAAAAATCGGGCAAGGGTAGAAGAGATGAAGCATGATATACAAACAACATATCTATGTTAATTTAAGCGTTTTTAATTACAGAACTTTCAATGTTATATTTATTTTCCATATTAACATACAAAACGTAACAAACACTATTCCTTTCTCATATATCCTTATATAATACTCTTTTTTTTTTCCCTTAACTCCAGTCGCGTAAATCTGCTAAACCTGCTAAATCTGCATTAATTGAAAAGGAAATCAATAGAAAAAACATGGGAGACATAATCGTGGCTCATTTTCATTTTAAAATGGGTCTTTTGTTACTTGTAACAATATTGATGTGCTATGATTTCAAATGCCATTTATAAAAGTTGAAAAGCTTATTACTTGATAATTATTAGAGATTGTAGGTTGAGATTGCATTTGGATTGCATGGTAACATGATATTCGATATCTTACTTTAATAGAATTCTTCAAATGATCGAAAATGATGTAACAGAAATTGAATTATGGATACGGAGGCGCAGAATTGGAGGAAAGCAGGCTTCATCCGATATTGTTTATTTATTATTACAAATGAATGACTAGATTTTTTGTGATGTACATAATAGATTCTATTTATAATAATGACTTTTAAAAGGATTGCTTGCTGCTAGCTTGTTGCATTTCATAAAAGATTCAAATCAAATGTGTTGTATATCAAGATCCTCGAACAACGATTTGCTTCTTATTAGAAAGAGAGCAAGAAGATTATTTTAGTCAATAAGCTTCTTTCGAATGCTTTGTATTTTTAATTTCTTAATTTGTCATATGCTTATATTTCTTTTACAGCACCTGGAAAGAAAACAGCCATTGCTGTACCATCAGGTGGGAATACTACATCAGGTAGTGGTGGAACAATTACGACTAGCACAGTGAGTGGTGCACCGCAAGTACAATCTGTGCAATCGTTACATACATTGCAGACCGTCCAGGTAAAAAAAGATCCAGATGGACAGCAACAACAGCAGCAACCATCGCAACAACAACAGCAGCAACATCAGCAACAGCAACCACAGCATCAAACAATAACTGTGGGTGCAGCCAATAGTGGTCCGCAACAACAACAGCAGCAACAACAGCAAGTTCAACAACAGCAGCAGCAGCAGCAGCAATCGCAACAGGTTCAGCAAGTGCAACAGGTACAAGTACAGCAACAACAACAACAACAGCAGCAACAGCAAATACAGCAACATCATCATATTATTGATCAATCTGGTAATATAACAACAACAACAACAACAACACCACAACAACAACAGCAAACCCAACAAGGTCAACAAATTGTAACCCAAACAGAAAATACTGATGGCACAACATCTTTATCAATAGCGCAAGTGCAGACATTACAAGGGCATCAAATACTTGGCAACATCAATCAGGTGAATATGACTGATTATCAACCACATCCAACGTTGTGAGTAAAACAACAACAACAACAATAATAATAACAATAATAATAACATTAACATAAATATAAATTTATTACGTATTACTAGAAATAGTAAAGACAAATCAATAAGGTTGGGATTAAGAGGATAAAGAAGGATGACGAAAGGATGGGGGAGATTAAAAGGGAAAACTGTATAATTTAGAACAAAAAGTATTCGGCCCCAGTTGTCTATAATACCCTTATACCTTTAATTCTATGTAATTCTCGTTGTACAAGATAAAAAAATTTATCTATACAATTTGTTCATTTTTTTTCTATAAATGACAGAGAATGAAACAGTTTGGTCTAATATAATTGAATATTTATCATATAACCGCCCTATTAAAATGAACGTAATTCGTAATTATCAAAATGTGAAGATCTGTTATAAGTTGGCTTGACTTTTGAATATTATCATGAAATTTTATTTTATCTATACTTTTCTTACTATAATTTTTTTAGTTTAAACTTTTTTATAGAGTCTTAGAATTTTCTTTGCTTTTCATTGTATTAAATGATATCCTGTTTTATATTTAAAAAATAGAGTTCAATTTATAAAAAAAAAAAAATAATCATAGTAAATGATTTGGTAACGGTAATGGTATTGGTGGTAATTTTACTATTAAACTAAAGTTTTTTTATAGAGAAAAACCAAAACAAATATGCAGAAAAATCTCTTTTAATAAATTTTAATTTAATATCTTTTAAACATTTTAATTATATTAGATAAAATGTTGTGTGTAATAGAAGTACTTAATAATCTAAATAATTTATGAATTTGTCCGTCAAGTTGTTTAAGCATAACAACTTACACATGTTACAGATTGTAAGACGGTGTAAATATGCGAAATCGTCAGCTTTGAACTATTTTTATAGTTTTGGACAATTTTCTGGTCTTATTTTGAAAGTAATAAGCTTTTTATCATAAGAAAATTATAGAAGCATAACGCAGTAAGATTACATTCAATGATGGCATGATTTCTTCAAATATTTCCCATACAATGACTTTTCATATTTTGTTTTTTATTTTCTAAAATATTCAAAAACGAAAAATTGTCTTTATACATTTTTTCATATTAAGAAAGCAACATTTAAATATATAAAATAGTGGAGGCGGCATAAACTAATTCACTCAAATTTGAGTCGTTTCGTACAACCATGACTTTTTAAAATTTTATTTTTGTTCATTCATTGAATTTAACGTTTTTTTGTACACTCATTTATTATATTCATTTTTGGCTTTTTTAAATTATTACTAATTTATACATTATAAATGAAATTTGTATTAAATTTTCAGCAACAAAAAGAATTTAAAAACTAAATGAACAATAAAAAATCATGCAAAAATAAAGCCAAAAAAAAAAAAAAGAAGAAATTTACAAGGCAAAAACTGTTAAGATTTTACTTTACAGCAAAAAAAAAAAAAAAAGAAAACAAAGAAATATAATAAGGAAAAAACTGCTTTTAAGTTTGATTTATCAAAAAAAAAAAAAAAAAATCCATCTGTTTGTAGTATATATTTTGTTGTTTTTGTTGTTGTTTTCGTTATATTTTGCTTGTTTTTGTAATGCATGTTAATTACAATTTATTGATAATTTTCTGTTAAAATTAGTGCAATATTTTTACTTATTGTTTATTTTTCAATTGAAATGCTTTTATTAGTTATTAATATGAATTCCACATTTATAATTACATGAACCTTTATTGGACATTCACTTATTTTATTTTTAATGACTGTAATTATTATTATTTTTTTTTTTTTGATAATACCAAAGTGTATTGCGTTTGATGGTGGCGGTTAAGTATTGATTAAAAATTTTCATTTAAAATTTTTGTACAATTTTACTGTTACAATTATGGTATCAGGTGAGAGACATTAATAATTGATTTATTTATTATGTGGCTCATAGATTTTTATTATACATTTAACATTTATATTACTAAAATTATTTATAAAATGATTATCATAAATTATTACGGCATATATACTTCTTATATAAATATATATATATACATATGCATACATACCCAAACAGGTGCACGCATTCATACATATACCATAACATAAACTCAGACATTTACATATATACGAAAATTCATATAATATATTAATAATGGCTTCTCTTATATCCTGTAACTAATCAAGCAAATGTGTTGTTTATTCTTTCTCTCCTTCATCTTTCATATGCTCGCCTAATCGTCTATTCGCCGTTCGCTCGTTCGCTCGTTCGCTCGTTCGCTCTATCGATGGTACAAACAAACGTATGTGCATTGTACATTTATATGTTTATGCGTTATAATATCACATTGACAAAATTCAACATTCATGAATGTGATTAATGTAATTAACCTATTACATACGATACTTCAATACTGCAATACTTCAAATAACATCATCATTCATCATCATTAAACTCATCATCAATAAAATTATTAATTATAATACGCTGTAAATGTGCGCGATATTTGTATGAACAAAACAAAAACGAAAACAAAAACAAAACAACACATTAACTTCCAAATAAATTCTACACAAAAACAAAAAAAAAATGAAATGCTACAAATTTTCAAATATAATCCAATTATAAATAAATAACAATAACAATAATAACAATCATAATTTAAAAAAAAAAAAACAATAACAACAATAACAATATAGGGCAATAATAAGAATATTTTAGTAAAGAAGGTTTTCATTTTGAAAGGCAGTAATAATACGTAATGATGATCTAACGATATGATCTGCGGCTCGACGGACGCTGGTGGGGGAATCGGGGGTAGCGGTAATGGGATCGGTGTCGGAGTCGGGGTCACATCGGCAACAACAGCAGCAGGTATGGCAGTACGGCAACAAACAGCAACAACATTAGGTTCAAATGCACAACAACAACAGCAGCAGCAACAGCAACAGCAACAGCAACATTTAAGAGCAGACACAATTATGACCACCCAACAAACAGGAGCACCAGAAATTTTACGTGTTAGCACCGAATTTGCTGAGATGATTGGTAGCAATGATAATAATATTGGCGTCAGTAATATTAATCAAGTGCGTACAGCACGGTCGGCCCAATCATTAGCGCGCTCCCATACAACGAAACGTGTGTTAAGAGGTCATACAGCTCAAACAAGTACCGGTGAACGGGTTTTATTGATTAATTATATATCACCGAACTCTGCCACGAATACTCATGCTGCAGTGACAACAGCATTAAATACGATCGCCCATCAAACGATAAATACGAATGCTCAAGCGTCATCTACAACATCACGTCGTATTATAGCAAGAACGGCTGGTGCGAATACAAATCGTTCAACAGCTACACCGGTTAGTTTAGCTGGTTTGGGCTCAGAAGTTACCGTTACCCTAAAACGTACATCGTCCAACAAATCGAACACATCAAATTTAAACGCAGGTCATATTGTCAGACAACAGCATCAAAATCAATTGCAACAACAGAGCAATAATCAACAACATACGATTAGTAGTAGCCCGCATACTCAAACAATAATCGCCCCCAATGGTTCAACACAAGTATCAGGTACTGCAACTACAACTACAACTCTGGTATTTGCCAGTCCCGATCAATTACAGCAACAAGATATTACAGAAGTTATTGAAATTGATGAACAGCAACAACAGCAGCTACAACACCAACAGCAGCAGCATCATCATCAAAATCGTAGCAATAATAATAACAATAATCATCATCATCAAATGGTAATACATCAAGATGCATTTCAAGATCTTCATCAGACAACATCGACCACTACAACGAATCATCCACCTGCCTCTAGTACGCCACATTTAATGAGTATACAAACGCAAACAGCGGCCAGTGGTGATGACATGGATACGGAATTATTAGAATATCATGATAATAATGATGGAACAACTGCAGTGGGTCATATGGTTGAAACGTCTATGGTAGGCGGTGAAGTGGAAGATGTTGAAGAGATTGTTGAAACACATCATATTATACAACAGCAACAACAGCAACAACAACATCATCATCATCATCATCATCATCATCAGCAACAGCAACAGCATCATCAACATCAACATGAACATCATTCACAGCATCAACAACATCTACATCATGATGATCAACAACAACAACAACAGCAGCAGCAGCAGCAACAACAACAACAACAGCAACAGCATCACACTATTGAAATACCTGGACAAATTGAAACGGAATGTATGGTCGTAGATGATGTTGGTGAAGGTGAAGTTGAAGAAGTCTATTTACAATGAAATTTTTGCTATAACAAAAAGCAGCAGCAATAATTATAATAATCAATTAAAGTAAACCATATTACAGAAAACAACAATCAAGGTAAGTTACTATAAAATGTAAATAAAATTTCATTTAATTAATGTACTTCTGGTTTGCATAATTTTACAATCGCTTTACATAATACATATAAAAAGAAATAGAGAAATATTTAATTCTTTATATTTATATATATGTGTATATATACATATATGTATATAAATGAATGAATGAATGAATGAATGAATGAATGAATGATAATGATAGAATGATGGAATATCTAACTGTAACATAACTGAGACATAATTATAATTACACTTACATTTAAAATACTTTAATTCAATTCGATAAGTCTCTTATATGGATTTATTGACTAAAACAAAATCTTTAAAAAATATTTCTTTATTTAAATATTGTTTCTTTGGGTTTTGTTTGCTTTCTTTTCTTTTATAAAAGCAATGAAGATTTTATACATGAAAATGTATAAAAATATGTAATAATGTATTTTATTATTTTATTATTTTATTATTGATTATTTTTTTAGAATATATTTTTCTTTTTAAAAGAAAATATGTTTATATATATATATATATATATATATATAATTTTAACATAAAAAATTTAAAAAATATAAAAAAATTTAAGTTCTTAGAAATAAGTGAAGATTAAAAAAACAATTAGAGTAGTCTTAGAAATTATGATTATTAATTAAGTATATCTTTATATATATATATATATATATATATATATATATATATATATATATGTAGATAATCTAAAATACATTAATATACATGTAAACATGGTTTTGGAGGAATGTGCAACTGCAATTGAAAAAAAAAATTTCTTAGTGATTCAAATCTTAAATTTTGATGTAAATTAAATTTTTCAATTATTTCAAAAGAAATATATAATATATTAATATAGATATATTTAATTTTTTATCATTTACGCTAACATTTACACGTATACACTTAGTGTATTAAAATTATAATTAGTGTTCTTTTAGGAATCTCAAGTAAGGCCATTTTAAGCTGCTTGTTCTAAATAAATTGAATTAAATTATTCCTTTGTGTTTAAACCCATGTATTTAGCCTTAATATTTTTAAGTAATTGTATATTTTTAACTAATTTTCAATAAATATGACAGAGGGAAAAAGGAGTTAGTGATTGTCATGGGGACTGAGTAGCAAAGGAAGAAAAGAATTAATAATATAACTTGAGACATTTAATTTCATCTTTTTTTTTTTGATTCGTGTTTTGTTTTTGCTTCTTTTTGAACATATTATGTATTTTCCAAGACCCAGATTTATCACTAAAGTATGTATAATAAAATTTAAAATAAATTATACGATAATTAAATTATGACAGCAATTTTTTATAAAGAACAATTATTGTATAAATTGTAAAACAATTTGTTATTTTAAGAAAATATTTATAATTATTTACATATATAAAAATATATAACTGTATATGTATATATAAGAGTGTGTATATATGCGTTTAAGAAATGCACAAAATAACATCAACGATTGTTATTATTATTATTATTTTTAACATATTTTTTTGCGTAGCTCTTATTTTTAAAAAAGGTAAGCAAAATATAAAAATTGTTTAAAATGTAATTACTGTTTGATATTTTTTCATCAGCAGGCCTTTCAATTTATTTTTTTTATAATTATTTGGCACGAAAACTTTAACAAAATTTACTATTATTAGCTAATAAAAATTCGGAATATTTTTTTAATGAAGAAAGAAATTTTCGTCACAATCACCAAGCAGAGTTTTATTGAATTTAGTTTTTTGGTTTTATTTATTTACTTTTTTATTATTTATTTTATATTGTGTTGTATTACGCCTTTAAAAATCGCAGAAAAAAAAGTGAGAGTTTAAAGTTTTCTACATAATAACATTTAAAGATTTTGAGATATTCAATTTAAATTTTACATTGACATTGATTGAGTTGGCGAATGCTTTTCATGTAAAGCATTGGTTTTTCCAATCAACAATAGTACATGCATATTATATAAATATATTATTTATAGAAATTAAGAAGAAAGAAGAAATTGTATATAAACAAAAAAAAATCGTGTATTAAATTGAAAGAAGAAAACTATAACAATATTATAATAAAATAAAGATACATTTATTTAAAATATGTAAATATAATTTTAGTAATTATATAAGAAAAATTTTTTTGTTATTATCCTTTTTTCCAATTGGTAAGAGTTTTTAAAATGGTAAATACTAAGAGCATTGAATATACTAAATTAAAAGAAGACATGAGAATTGAATCAATAGAAAATATTATAAATCTTTATTCCATTGTATTTTCTTCATTTGTAATCTCAGTTTTTTTTTTAATTTGCCATCACATTCAAAAGAGTGGCGTTGCGTAGGCTAATTAAAAGTAGACTTTCCCAGTGACCAACTATTATTTTCAAATATTTCACCAATTCATCCGCAGCCATGGATAAAAAGTACTTTATTATAAATGTTCAGGTGGCGAACAAATATTATTCTACTTTATTCTCTGGGTGTTTCAGAAAAAATACAAACTTTATGCATAATTTTCTATATAAAATTTTTTTTATTTCATTAATTTTGCGTTTGTCTTTGCCATTATAATTGAATTTTTTTCTTAATCTTAAATTATACATTTTTTAAATGTAATGATTTAAAAAAAAAAGGATGCTTATGTATAAATAAAAAAGAAATTTTATTTAATTATATTAACAAAATCTATACATTCAAATAATAATTATTTCATAAAAATATTTTAATAACCAAAATTTTTTTCCGTTTATACTTATATTTAATAATTATTGGCAACGTTCTCTTTTTTACTTAATTCTAATTTGATTATATATTTCTATAATAATGGAATTCTTATACTCTTACCAATTGTTTTTTCTATTTTCCTATAAAAAATTTTCGCAAAACTTCTACTTATTTTTTTACATTTTTTTTCAGTTAGTTTCTTTTTGTATATTTTACTTGTTAATTACTAAATATTTTTTGTTATTACCATTGCTTGCATTTTTTAGTTTTATTTAGTAATATTTTTATAAAATAAAAAATTATTTCAGGCACCTATTTTTTTTTAAGAAAAGTCTAGCTAAGCTCTTGTAATATTTTTAAAAGCATAATTAATGGGAAACGAAGAAATTAAGCATATTTGCCAACCAAGTTCTTTGATATTAAATTAAAAATGGAGAAAGAATTTTTTCATATTTTTTTTTCAGATAAATTTGAAATGAAATTTGAAATATGTCATTCTAAAATACTTTTAGTCATAGACAGAGGTTGAAATTAAAAAATGGTTAAGCAATTTATAGATCTATTAAAAATTTTACACTGACTTTATACAGATACGTCTTTTTTGAAGTTTGTTGTTAGCGTTTTAATGAAAGCTCTGAATAATTAGTTAATTATTCAAAAAGTTAAGTAAAGCTTTAAATGTTTCTACATTCACAAAAATTTATCAAAAAAAGAAAAAAGATATAGCCTATTTGTTGCTTTTTTATTGTTACAACATTATCCTACTTTGCAAAAATATTATTGTTCTGTAATTTTGATAAATTTTGAGGTTACATTTTATTTGTTATTGTTTTGTCTTTGTTTTAATATTTTTTTAATTGTTTACTGTTTATGATTTAATTGCTAATTTTGATTTGTGATCTTGCTATTTTCTAAAAAAATTTTTTTACCTCGTTTTTTCATTGATGTAGAAAGTCTTATGACTCTATAAATTACAATTATTTCTACACTTATTCTAAATAGAGCGTTATTGTTTTAAAAGTTATATAATTTTGCAAAAAAAATATTAATTAATTAATTACACAAAATTAATTAAGTAATTAAATTTGGTTACAAAATGGAAAACTATTTTCTTGCAGTCATCTTAATGCGCCCAAAGCATTCACCAAAGAAACGATCCATTGAATGATATAAATGTGGTCGCACGCCAGCCAAAGCATGATCTTCATCAGGATAACTAATTTGTTTAAATAGAATATCATGCCTCTCTAAATTTTTGGCTAGTATCATTGCCTGTTGATAGTGGACATTATCATCCAGCGTTCCATGAACTAATAAATATTTTTTACCTTTTAATTGTAAAGCTTTTGTACTTAAACGGCCATTTTTATAACCCATTTCATTCAAAATTGGTAAACTCATATAACGTTCCGTATAAATTGAATCTATTCGAATTTACATATTTTAATATAATATAAGAAGAAGCGAAATGTTAAAGTCGATCGAGCCGACTGCTAAAATACTCCACATCACTAAACGACTAATGTGTATCAAATTTTGTCCAATGATCTATGTAAGTAAATAAAATATTGCGAAGAGCGATTATCAAAATAGTCGGCTTCCATATATTTTAAATATTCTTTACTCTTTGCAGTCCACCCTTCAAACTTAACATAACTTAATTTGAACATAAAAATATATGAACAGACCTTGGTCAAACAATAAAACAGCTATATGGCCTTTTAAAGAGCTTCCCCACCTAAACAATGAATACTCTGAAGCAGTCTATTTTATAAAAGTGAAACTAAATCCAAAATCTTTTGAGTGTGACTTATATCTGCAAAGAATAAATATTTGCTTGATCATAAATGATGCGGGTCGTATTGATGTAATGATATACATTTTCGGAGATATTTTAAGCATATATTTTTTTTTTTGTAAAATTACCATAGTAGGTCCAATCTGTTACAGGAGCTATAGATGCTGCACATTTAAATATTTGTTGATTATCATTTGCTAATGCCATCGCAGCTGCGTAACCACCATAACTCCAACCCCATATGCCAGTATGATGCTCATCAATAAATGGAAAGTTTTCTTGTAATTGCTTTGTTACTTGAATTTGATCGGTAATTTCCACGGTACCCAATTTTAAATATATGGAATGTAATAGTTTTTCACCTCTTAAACCTGAACCTCGCCCATCAATTTTAGCATAAATTATTGACTGATTTGATGATAAATATGTACCCCAATCAATATTGAATTTATTAACCACCGAATATGAATCAGGACCACCATAAACATCAATTAATAATGGATACTTTGTATTACCGCTACGATCTATATTTGGTGGTAATTGTAATAAAACTTTTGCCGTATAATCACCAGCTATTGGTATTGTATGAACTTCTATTGTGGGTAAATCATATTTCTTCAGTTTCTTCATTAGCATTTCATTCGTTTCCCAATTCATTAATTTTTTAATGCTTAATTGATCATATGTATACTGCCATTCGTAAACACCCACCATGGGTATACCAGGACCTAATGATGTAATTACCACTTCGTGTTCATCATTAAATGTGGCACTATAATAACTTTGTTCCACATCTTTAAATGCAAAATTTATCGTAATTCTCAATTAAATGATTATAACATTTTTTAATCGTGGTAAAAAAAATTATTTTAATCAATTATTAATAACAAATTCTGAATTGATTTAATCATATCTGTCCACATTGTTTATGTTGGCATTCTTCTAATTGCAATAATTGAGATGGTTAATTTAAATTTAACAGAAATCTTAACTGCATACGAAACTAGCCTAAATTGAACAAACGACACGCCTCTATCTATTCCCCTTTCTTTACTTATTATTTGTAAAGTATAATCTGTAAGAGTTAGATTAAAAGTACCTGACATACCACTGAAAACTTGCATGTACATTCTACAAACATTGTCTGTACAAAAATGTGAAAAATTTCCCCAAACTTTAAAGGTAACAAACAGTTAAAGACTTAGTACATAAGTCAGCTATACGTAATACTTACACATGCCTTACTTACTTCCTGAAAATTGTAAACCACAAGTTAAACATTTTGGTTTTTGTCCTTTATGCGCCTTAATGCCATAGATATGCAATTGTTCCGGATGTTGTTCCGTATTGGCTGCATAGAATATTATGTCATGCTCTGTATTCCAATGTAATATGGAGGTAACAACATATTTGCCTTTGGTAATAGGCTCCGGTTGACTATTGATTCTTGTGGTAGATAAAAGACATAGATGACGATATTCTCCAACATTACCATCTTGTGGCTGGGGCAGTATTACAGCTATGCGAGAGCCATCGCGATTTTTATGTGGCGGCGAAGAGAACTCTACCCAACCGGTTTTTGATTGTATATTATAAATCTCTTGCCGTCTCAAACCATTAAATATCTGAATATGGGCCGTATTTTGTATGCGATTCATCCATACAGACAATACATTCGTATTATTTAGCCATTGCACAACAGTTATAATATAATCACTTTCGGTATTTAAAGCACTTGGCACTGGTATTTCAGTAATATAATTATTATCACCATTTGTTACACGTTGTAAATCAACGGTAAATAATTTAACACGTGGATTAGATGAACCGCTTTTGGGATATGCCACCAAACGATGATATGGATATTGAAAACGTATATCGCCAGCTTCACCATAGATGGGGAAATTTATAACACTGGTTGGTGTATCATCGAATTGTATGAAAGCTAACATACGACCATCTGGACTAAACCATGTAGCTGTATTTGAGGCAAACACTTCCTCTTCATATACCCAATCAGGTATACCATTCAAAATGGCTGTATTTATGTCTACGGTAATACTTATTTCATTGGCAAATGCTGTCGGTTTATAATATAAATTACGCTCATAATTTATAATTAAAGCATTACCCACAGGTGCCCAATGAACCATTATTAAGGGTTTCTCTTGATTCTTTATTAATATCGGTGTTAATTGACCGGAACTAATATTATATATATCATAGTCAGCCCAATGACTATAACGGAAATTCTTTTTATAATTTTTTGTTAACAATAACAATTGACCATCAGCTGATTTTTCATAGAAAAGATATTGATGCAATTCATCGTAAAATATTTGAGTTTTCTGCTTGGTTTTAACATTCAATTCCCATATAAAATGATTGTGATCCTTAAATAATATATTACTACCATTCGACCAGCTGCCATTAAAATGTTTTGCTATTAATTTACCTTGTAATACATCATCCAAGTGTATACCATTTGATGTAAGTAAGGCTTGAGCATCTTTTTCACTTTTACGTATTATGAAAATCAAGGCCGTAGCTAATATAGCTAATAAGATTAGGCTACCAATAACACTTATTATCAAACGTATGTGTCGTATTTTTTGAGATGAATACACCAGATTCTAAATATAGAAATGAAATAAGAAAACAAGAAATATCTGAGCTCGATAATTAAATATTCCATAACATAGCTGGTAATAGGAATTCAAAGAATTGATGCAATTTAAACAGTTTTTATTTCTCTTGTCCATTTTTATTTTTTTTTATTTTTTTTTGCCGAAATCACCATTAAAAAGTAATCATTACTATTAGTATAACACTATGATATAAAATGCCTTTGGAAGTTTGATAAAAAGTCATATGAAAATTTCTTCATTATTTTATTGAATGTAAAAACAATTTTTAAAAACTTTTATGCACATTAAAATGTATGTATGTATGTTTAAACGAATGAATAAATAAATGAATGTTGACACTTTGAAATTATATGGGTAATCTTTGAAAGTATGCGATATATTTTCTTTGATATGTAAATTAAGTAATTACAAGTTATTTGAGATGTATTTGCCTTTAAGATATAAATAGGTAAATGTAAAATAAACAAATTCTCAAAATCTCAATATAAATATCAATGTATGAGTACATTAAAAAAAATCCTTCTGAAAAATCCATATAAGAATATTTTGCAATTACAATTTTTTACAATTTTTTTTTTACAATTTTTTTACAATTTTGTTTTATACTTTTTTTTTGTTCAAGTTAAATATTTTCTGAAATAATAAGCCCATAAAATTATAATAAAAAGTAAATAATAAAGGTAAGATATTGTATTATAAATATAAAATTGAAAAATTATTTTTTCAATTACAAGTAGTTTAGTTATCAATAATATTGGCCGCCTGCACGCTCTACATACGTATACACGTACGTTTATAATAAGTAAGAAAATTTATGGTCATTTAATAATAAACAGTATGGGAAATTGTTTTTGACATTTTTTTTACATGATTCTATATCATGTATAAAATTATATTTCTTTAATAAACATTTAATTTTTTTCATAGATTTTGTTGTTTGTACTCAAGTTAATTCAAGTCTAAGAATTGAAAATGTTGAAACTTGAAAAATTCCTCTTGTTTTATATATATACATTTTTAGTTTATTCATTTTTTTTTTTATATTTGTTGGCAAAATTATGAATAATTTCTTATTATTAGAAGAATTTTTCATTATTTTAAAATTAATTTTTATATGAAATAAGTAAATTTCCTTTATCAATTATACTTTTATCAGTTAGAAATTTGTAAAAATAAAAAAAAAACCATTTTTTTTTTCTTGACTCACCTCTGCATTATTTGTAACCGATTCTGTTGTATTAATTGTATCTGTCGTTGACATATTATTAGAGTTCTATCACAATACACAATTTTATTATTATTAATACATTTCTTTATTGTTGGTCTTACTACTTTTTATTATTATTATTATTTAAAATTTTTGTAATTCATGTAAATCCATGATATAAAATGTACAATCTTTTTTTGTATTGTTTTTCTGCTTCTTTTTACAATTACTATTGTAATTGCTTTATTATTGTTGTATTTTATTATAATAGCTACGTTTTCTCTGATTATAAATGAAATTGTGTTGTATAAATCCAACAATGATTTCAACAAACTGCTACCAATTCATTTCATTGTATTTTGAATCCCCCTCCACCCCCCTCCAAAAGAAAAGAGAAACAAGAAATTGGAAAAATTAAGGCATTGTACTTTTTTTGCCTTTATAACACAAAATACAATGACCATACCACAATTTCATTATTCTTAATATAATAATAAAAGCCATATAAAAACAGAGTAAGAGTTTTGTATATTTGGTTGGGACCAAATTTTGTACGTTTTAAGGCTAAATTTAATGTTGATTTTTTTGTTTGCAATTTTTCTTAAATTTCTTCAGCTTATTGTATTTCATTTCATTAAATTTAACATTTAATTATAATGAAAAAATTGTATTAAGTATCAATGGTAGTAAAAAGATATAAGAACAACAACAATTTAACTTGCATAAGGCTGTACCATTAAAGCTGCTCTTGACTTTCTCTTTATTCTTTAATTATTATTTTTTTTTTTTCTACTACTTTTTCATGTTGATGGGTAAAATAAGTAAAATAAGTAAAATAAGTAAAAATTGGCCAAGGAAAGTTGTTTTATTGAAACCAAAAATCTAAGAATTTTTTCAGAAAGTGTAAGAAATTTACATTTCAATTGATTTTTGACTTTTAATGCGGCAAATAAAAAAAAAGTTAATAATCACATGATTTCTTTAACATAAGAAATGTTTATGGTAACTAAAAAAAATAATATTAATGTGTATCATTAAAGTGTAAGATTATTTGTAAGACTTTCCTGCGACAGCTTCTTTTATATTGGCCAAAAAATAAGAAGCTTTAAATTTCCATGTGAGATGAAAAAAAATTCTAATAAGAAAGCAAGAAATTCGTTAAGTGTTTTATTACTAAAAAAAAATTACATTAAAATGCTTAGGATAGATTTGCTGGCTGATTTTATATAAGATTTTTTTTTTTTCAACTTACTTTGTTCGGTTATGTGTACTCAGTAAAAGTTGAAGTCAACTTCAAGTCAAGTCAATAGGTTTAATAGTTTTGATTATTTGGCCATACAAAACGTTTATCATTATCATTTATTTATTATTTATATTGTAAATAAACGAAATCATGTTAAACCAGTCAACAAATATGTAAACAAAGAAATAAAGAAACTAAGGAAGTAAACTTGTTTTGTAACTATAAAACAATTCATTATTTTATGATGATGATTATTTTCTATGGTTTTTATTTTTTATACTTTACATTACTTGTAATAATAAAAACCTTAGATAAAATAATTTTTTTTTTTTATTACATTTATCAATTCGTTATGAGACTTTTCCGTCTGTCAAAAGTTTATCGATTTTGTTTTAATGAGTTATACAATGAGCTTAAGGTGCAGCTTTTTCCTGGTAGCTAATTTTCATAACATTTTCATTTCTCATGAAACTGTTATGTTTTATTAAGTTAAGTTATTATATAAAGCTTATGCTAAAGTGAATATGCCAGAAAAAAAAAAAAAACAAAAACAAAAATTGTAATTTGTAATTGTAAATTTTTTTTGATACTTATTCAAACTTTTCTGCATACATTGAATTTTATAATAATTGTAAAATACTTTGCCCTGAGTAAAATATTTAAACACGTGTAATGCTTGTTTCTACTTATTACATAATTTTTGTTAACAATTTTTTTTTTTTTGTTGTGTAAAAACTTTGAAAATAATTTTGTAAATAAGATTGAATTTTTTAATTTAGCGAAAATTACTAAATAGTTAATAAGTTTAATTTAGTTAAATTTATTTGTTCAAACATTTCTTATAAGAGATTGATAAGGAAATAATGCGCTACATCGAAGAAAAAGAAAAAAAAAATTAGAAAATTAGTTTAGTTTATTGAAGGCTTGGCAAGCTAAATTAAAAAGTAGTTAAAGTTTAAGTTATTTAAATACAGTTATTCTTCCTATTTAACTTGGTTTGTTTACATTTTCCTTTTTAACTAAACTAAGGTAAAGTAAAGTAAAGTAAAGTAAAGTAAAATAAAGTAAAGTAAAATTTTACAGCCCATGAAAATTTTATGCTTTAGTTAATGATTGAAAAACTATAAATATTAAAAAATAACAACGAGATCTTATTACATTTAAAGTATTAGATTTTTGTAGGGTATTAATGTTTAGTTATTCAGCCATATATATATATATATATATATATATAAAAATTATTATGAAGTGATTGAACTTAAGTTAAGCAAATTTCTGTTAAAAAACTAGTTTGTTTGTATTACATACTGATAGTTTTTCTATTTTTTGCCCCTTATGGCAAAGTAATAATCAACTGCAAAATTTCAAAAAGTTAATAATAATTTGTGCAGTCACTTCATAAAAAACCATTTAGAAAGGAAAACTTTTCAAATGTATAGAATTTTACGTAAGTGCACTTAAGCATATTCATTTCAGGTAAAAATTTTTTCTTATAATAAAACTAATAAATGCATACATGAGCATATACGTTATATGCATTCAATACATCAATTTATATATATATAGCATATTTTTCAAGTTTTATATGTATAAAAATATTACGCAGTTCCTAAAGAATGTTAAGCTAAAAGAGAATTATTATGACATACAAATCAAATAAGTTCAATAAGCATGTTTCGACTTGTCTGATTTTTCAATTTTATATATTGAGCTGTTTGAGACGACTGTTTGTACAAAATCTTTTGTTAAGTTATATCAACTAAATCGCCAGACTTTATTGTTTTGTTGCTGCATTAAAAAAAAAAAGTTTTAATTACAAAGTTTGCTTTTGCAAACGTTGAAGAATTTTAATTATATACCTCTTAATTGACCCTTAATTTTATTAATGTGTATAATATTTTATTGTATTCTTTGTTTCTTTTCACATTGTGTTTATTGTGGTTGATGATGGTATGATCCAGCATTATCATTGTAAAATTATTTCAAAACAAAAAAAAAAGATGAAATAAAATTGAAAAAACCAAAAAAAAACAAAATAAGTTGACCATCTGTATATAAATTTATTTCTAATAAACTAGAAATTTACCATCAAAATGGCATAAATTCTTTTCTAGGCCAGTTATTATGAAATCAAAAAAAAAAAAAAAAAACAAGAAGTGAAAGTAACAAAAACAAAAAAAGGAAATGTTAAGCATTTTATCAATGCAATTCTAAAGGAATATCGATTATATCGATTATTTAAACAAATACTTACATACATTTGCTTTATTTTATAAAATTAATGATAATAAACGACTAGAAAAATAAAACTTTTCTTAGAAAATTATCACCATTTAGTTTTTTATGAGGCCTTTAAAGGAAACTTTTTTCTTTGCCTTGCATTTAATGTTCATCTATAATGCCAAATGCATAACATTAGCAGAAGTTAAAAGCCATTGAACTGTGTATTGCGTAAGCCATTACAAATTGAGACTAATCATATATATATATATATATATATAAAAAACTTTATATATATATATTTTTTTCTCTTTCCAATTTGTATCTGTAAGTGTTAGTTATACTTTCTCCAGTTTGCCTTTTAACATACAAAATAAAGAAATAAACATTGATAATGACACATTTACATTTACACACACATTTTTTATACAAGTAGTATAGAAGTATAGAAATATTTAGAACAAGTTGAAATTAGGAGAAATTTACTTGTAAAAAGAAAAAAAAAAAAAAGAAAACAATTTATGATTTTTGACGCATGAAAAGTTTTTATTTTTAGGCAATGGCTCCTCCTCCATCAACCATAAAATAAAGAATAATAAAACTTTCTCTTTGCTCTGCAATAAAATAAAAATAATGTAAAATAAGTTTAGGGTATTCAACGGTTCAAATTAATTTTAGTTAAAAATTAATATATATTTATGATTTTTTTTCTAAACAATAACTTATGATTAAAAAGTCTAAGCCTTAAATAAATTTATTATAAGGCCTTTATTTTTATATGTAAATAAAACTTTAGCAAGCAATATTTTGTTCACAGTAATACGAGACTTAATTTAATAAAATTTTATATGTAAGCAAATGTTGTTAGCAACTAAATCGATGATTGTTTAATAAATATTTGTTTTTTTTTTTTTACAAACATTCTAATAATCTGAGTATACCACTATATTTTTTTGGGAATGTTGATCATACTAATTATAAAAATTTCACTTTCACTGCCTTAAATTATTTATTATATAAACAAAATTATTACATTTTCTCATTTTCTGATTTTTTATATATATATTTTTTTTTGTATATTTTCTTTTATTGTAATTGCATTATTTGATATGAAATTAAATTAAACTTTTTGAAAAGTTTCAATTAACCGGTTGTAAGTTTAAGTATAAGTTTGAGAGTAAAAATGCACTCAAAAAAAAACAAAAAGAAAAAAAATTTTTTTTTATTTTTTTTTTATAAAATTTTATGGAAAAAATAAAAGAAACGAAAAAGTAATAAATATAAATAAATAAATAAAACCAAACGCTTTGAATGGCTAGAGACAACTGAATTAAGTTCCAAACAAAATTCTGCTGTCATACCAAAAACTGGAGTATAGACCAACATTTTGTTTTTATTACAAAACGTAATTTCATTTTTTCATTTTCATTTTCATATTATTTTTTTTTTTTTTTTTTTTTTTTTTTTTTTTTTTTAGTTATTTTATTTAATTTAAGGTGAGCAATTGTGTTGTGCAAATGAGTAACATATAGTTTCCATTTTCTCTCCATTTTTTCGCTAAATTTATTTTATTAAAATTTTTTATATGAATTCAATTAATTTTTTTTGAAACATTTCCCCTTTCCTAGCAAATATCGTTATATATCGATGATTTTTTTTTTTTATCAGTTCAAAGATTTTGAATGAAGAAAATTTTTAGTTTTGTTTAAAAGCAAAAGAGTATAATGATTTGAAGTTTCATTTATTTAAGGCCATAATATTCAAATTTTTAAGCAAACTCATGAATTAGTAAGCCATTAAACCAATAAAATAATTTAATGGCCATAAAAATTTTTTACTTAATCTTATTCTAAATGGAACACTTACCCCAATAAACAAAATAAAATATTTAGTATGGGTCAAATTTTAAATGTTAATGCTTAAGTAAAATAAATGTGTTCTATAAAAAATGTAAAATATAAAGAGACTGATATTTATTTGAAATAGAACTAATTTATACATAAAGCCGCTAGAAAATTTGTATTTTCTGGCGGCTTTTTAAATACAGAAGGCACTTATTATATACAAAACCAGAAAATAGTTGCATGATGATGATGTGATTGGAACTAAACTGGTTTCATAGAATCATTGCAATTGACTTTTTTTTTTTTTTTTTTAAATTTATTTTCAAAGAGAGCTGCTAATAAATCTTACGTGGATCAATAGAAATTTCTTGCCTTAAGCAATAATTTTGATTTCATTTCATTTCAATAGAATTTTTCAAATAAACTCAAATTTTGCATTATAATTAAGGACGGATGTATAGACAAAATAAAAATTGAAATGTTTGGCATAACAAAAAGTCAATTTTTTTTTTTTTGGATATCTTTTAAAAAAAAATTTCTATTTTAACTGTATACAAAATTTTTCCCTTTAATCATTTATAAATATTATTTCAAAATGAATTGCATTTTCTTTTTTCTATACTTGCTTGCTCTACATATTTGAAAATCAAAAGCTTAAATGAAAAATTTTGGCTACAGATGTGATCACAATTTATTAAAATTTATTAAAATTATGATGCATTATAATCATCATTATCGATTATCGATTTGTATTCCAAATGGCAAAACTAAGCAAGAAAGCAAAAAGCAGCATCTTAAAGAGAAAATTTTATTTGGCTAAATTTGAAATTTTAAAAATATCTTTTTCTATATCTGGGTAGGTTCCATGAAAGAAAACCTTTAAAAAATATTTATTGTTAGAAAATGGAAAATACCAGAAATTATTTATCACAATTCAGAAGGATTTATAGAATATAAAAAAAAAATTTGCTTAAAAAACTAGAAAATTTTTATGCTTATCAAAAACACCGTTTTCAATTTAATTCAGTTTAGTTCAGTTTAGTTCAGTTCAGTTCAGTTCAGTTTCCTTAATACATTGGAGAATATTTATGAACTAATAAATGGACAATTTAATTGAATAATTTTATGTTAGACAAATGAATACGCTTTCGATATTTGATTGCAATGCACGAACTCTAGGCGAAATGAGAAGAAAAGATAAGTAAATGTGGTAATGTGATGGTTACAATTAATAAATTATTTACCTTAACACTGGGACTGGTATCATTATCATCATCCTCATAATTGGTTGTATAACGTGGTGACATGATATTTATACTAGTTTTAATACATTGACGTTTTGGCCCTGTTAGTACTGTTGTTGTTGTTGTTGTTGAAGATGGTGATGGCATTGGCGTTGGCGTTAGCGTTGATTGGCGTTGGCTGTGATTGCGATTTTGGTGATTTCAACAAATACATTTCTTTATGATGCTTTTGATGACATGATGGCATATGACTTCTTAAATTCCTTTTATTAACTGATATTTGCTCATTATGAACATTATGTTGATGTTGAGGTTGATGTTGATGTTGATGTTGTTGTTGATGATGCAATTTACATTGACAATATTTGGTATATATTTTATTTTCATTAAAATGTATAGTTGCTGTTGTGGCTGTTGGTGGTAGTGGCGGTGATGGTATATCAAATGGTACAAGAAATGTTTTCTTTTGTAAATTATCATAAGTATTTGTTAGTTGATTACAAATCTTCTTATCATAACAATTATTAACATTATTAACATTAAAATGATTGGCAGTCGTATTATTATTAATTTTAATTTGTTGCCTACTTTTTTCAGAGAATGTTTGCATATAATCATCGATTTGTTGCCCATCATAATTAATGCTATGATGATGCAAAATATTCATTTTGGCCTTGGCCATATTTTGTTTATAAATTAAAAATCCATTTTGATGATGATGAACATTTGATGGTGTTAATCAAAAGAGATGCCAATATTTTTATATTACTGCTCTTATGGAAAATTTTTATAGAGTTCGTACTTTTGTTATTGTGATTATTCTAATTGACATTTTTGGGCATTTTTTCATCTTAATGATAATGATGAAGGTATGAATAAAGGTGATGCTGGTAAAAACGATGATGGCGCCAATAGCTAATATTTTCGATATTTTCCTTATTGTTTTAGTTTAAGTTTCTTTCAAATTGTTGTTATTATTGTATTTGTTGTTGCTAATACTCTCGCTATCGTAACATTGGTTTAATTTTTGCCATCGCCTTCAATTTTCAAGGGTTTTACATTTGCTGACGATGCTGATGCTGATGCTCATGCTGATGCTGATGCTGATGCTGATGCTGCTTTTACTTTTTCTTTTTATTTATGTAAATACACGTTTTTGTGCATGTTGATTAGATAACTGATAATGTCTTATCATTATCATTATTACGTTTCGTTGTTTGTATATAATTTTTTTTTTCTTATTGTTGTTTATTTTGATTTCATTCTAACATAAAGACATGAAGTTTTATGCAAAAACAAGAGAAAAAAAAAAAAAAAAAGACAAAAGAAAACCAGAAAAGCAGAAAAAAAAGAAACATCAAAAACAAAGAGCCAGCCCTTACCAAAAATGTTTGTTTTGTTCAAAATTGTTATTGTTTCTTAGAAAGTTAATGCAAACAAAAAGAGAAAGTCAAATTGGTAATTTTTGTTATAAAACACGTGATAAACAAACAAATATAAAAATCAAAGTTAACTAATAGAAGAAAATACCTAAAAATGTAATGCTATATAAATTTCTATGTATTTGTAAGAATAACAAGTACAAAAAAAAAAGTATTTTTTTGTTTGGAAAACAAATCTCCCAAAAAAACCATTAAGCATAACTTTGATGGCAATGACTGACATTTATAGCATCGTACTTTGCAAAATTGTTACCATAAAATAATCAAATGTGTATGTTACATATAAATGTATGAACACATAATAACCATCATCAAAAATGGTTATCATTTATTATGTAAAAGGAATGTTTAGTAAACTATTTCGTACAAATAAGAACTTGTTGAAGCCCTATAAAACTGATCATTTAGAATTTGATTTGTTTTTGATTTACCTTTTTTTTTTTTTTTTTTTTTTTTTTTTTTTTTTTTGGTGCTATCATTATAATCATGTAGAGTGTTAAATGCTAGACTAAATGCTATCACTATTTTACTTTACTATTTATTTTTCTTTTACATTTGTTTTTGCTTCTTTTTCATGCAAATATTTATATTCGATTTTGTTAACCTTGATGTTGTATTCGCATGCTTGGATTTTTATATATAGAATTCAATATATTTATATGTATATGGAGCACATGCTATTCGCTTGATTTGTATGAATATTACGCTGCTCTATTTAAATATAACAAAAAAAAAAAATATTTATAAAAGGCCGATTTAATAAGCTCATGAAATAAAATTGAACATTTTCTTGAATTTTCACATTTTTATTTACTCTAAACTTATTGAATTTTGCTTTTTCATATATATATACATACAGACATATGTATGCATGTATATATGTATGTATGTATGTAGAATTTCCCATATATGATATATATTTCGTTATTTGTTTGAGTGCTTTTATAAAACGCACGAAGAGATTTTCGTTAAAGTTTTTCGTTTACATTTTCGTAAATTTTTTTTCTGCTTTTTTTTTTCTTTTGCCATTTTGATTTGATGCCAAATAATGAACGTAATGAATTTCTTCTTTATAATCTTATATATGTTAACATTTTTCTTTTGGTGTAAAGGGAAAAATTTTAAAAATGTTTTATTGTTGCAATTTTTAAGATGATTTACGATTTATATTTCTTATTTGTATTATCAACTAAATTAATTTCATTTCTACTGTCTTGCATACTTTTTAATTTGCTTGCCTTTCTTTCTTTTTTTTTTTTTTTTATATGAAATCAATTACAAATTAAATCAATGTGATTGTATCTAGATAAATGTAAAGAAAACAACTTAACGAGGTTACAATAAACATAAATTTTTATTATAAATTCATATTTCATCTTTTAGAAGAAATATGGAGCTATAAAAAAAAAAAAAAACAAGCATGTGCATGATGTGAAATTTTCTTGTGTAAATGGTGAGATTCGTTTAACATTTTTTCAGTGTTCAATTTTATTTGGGTTTATGTTACAACTAAATTAAAAATTTATGCCAAACTGTAGACTTTAATAAATAATTAATGAAAATTATCGGTGGCAAATGGGCGTATGTATGTAAGTTGTAAGAATTGTAATTTTTCTTGTTACTCAAATTACATGAAAAACATTTTTCTGTATTATCCTGAATATTACTCGGCTATTCCTCAGTATAGCCGAGATCCGATTTTAATTCGTTTAATAAATTTATTTTGAAGATATAAAATTTAAGTGGGAAACTTTATTGAACCAAATTGAGCAATTTTTTTATATAAACTAATAATAATAATATTTTATGATTTTTCTGAGAATTGAAATACCTTTTATTTTAATAAAATTTTTTAAAATGTTTGATTACACGTGTAACATAAATATCGACTTTGGCATCATGTAAACCTTTTTTTTTATTTATTTGTTAAGAGTTTTGTTTTTTGCTGTTTGTTTGTTGTAATGTCTTCATTTGATTATCAACATTTTTTTAACTAAAAATGTTTTTCCTCAATTTTATGTTTTGTCCTTCATTTCATTTTTTTTTTTTTTTTGTTGCTTTGTGGCCTTCATTCTAATAAAGTTCATGTCATACTATTCTAACTTATTTAGGCATATTTCGTCCTTTTACATTTTACATTTTACATTTTTCAAAGTAGTAACTTAATTCGTTATTTAGTTCTTTGAATAATTTTATTTTACTTTTTTGTTTTGGTTTTTTCTTTTTTTTTCTTTTTTTTTTTTTTTTGGTTTTTAAATTTCATATGAAATATTTCATTATTGTTTTTGCTTTATTTTTTGATTGTGTCTTTCTGTTAAATTTTTTCAGTCAAATTTTTTCAGTTAAATTGTATGAAGGAAGAAAAAAGTAAAAAGTGCCTACTTAGCACATCCCACCACAAATACCATACACATACATACATATATAAATATAAACTTAAGTGGCCCACATTTTCAAAGATTCCATTTTATGAACTTTTTCTATTTTTGCTGGTCATAATGTATATATGTATAAGTTTCTGTATGTGCGGATGACTTTTTAATATTTTAGAATATGCTTAACTTGTTATGACATTGCTGACATTTAATTTTTTGATTTAACCTACATAAAGTTTCCATTTTTAAATAAAATAAAATACAAATAGAATAAATGTTATATATTTGAAATGATTTGAGAGTACCAAGATTCATTTAATGGACAGTAAAGTCCATTTTAAGAAATGTTTCAAAAATTGCTGAATTAAAACTTTCCAAAAGACTTTTATGAAATGTGATAAAGAAACATTTTTAATATATTTTTTTAGAAAAAATCGTTTTATAATCGTCTTAAAAAAAAAAAGATTGATACGTTAAAGCCATTTTAGTTTACACTAACTATTTAACAGTCCAATGTTATCGATTGCAATGTTTTTGGTTTTGATTTTTTGTATTTTTTTTTTTTTAAGTAAATTTTTTGCATTGTATATCAAAAAATAAATAAGTAACTTTTATTTTTAAAAGCTAAAACTTTTATAGAGTAGCAAATTATTTTAAATGATGATTTTTTTCATCCAAAGATATTTTGGTTTTTATTACAACATTTAATTTAAAAAAGACGAACTAATTCTAAATTTATGATGGCTCAATATGTCGATTCTCTCAGATGAGTTAACGAATGGACAGATAATAGATACACAGATCTTGCCGCTTACAAGAGACCTATTAAGGAGACCTCTCTTTCTCTTTCTCTCTCTAAAGATTATACAAACATTTAAAATGAAATTTTAGCAAAAATTACGATGAGCTTTTGAAAAAAAAAAAATAAATTAATAAAACAGGATAATATGGAAAATTTATGCAATATTTTACATTATACAATTTTATATTATTTTATCACAGTTCATAAAATGTATATTATTTTTATAATGTGATTGCTGTTGAAATTAAAGTCAACGCCATTTACATTCATATAGTAAAGATGACACATTTTCTTCGTTACAAGTTATGAGTTTTACATGGATCAACTTGTTAACTTGAAATATAAAATTTGCGAATTGATTTAGAATTTCTTTTAAAAAAGATAAATCTTTGTAGGCAAGTGTCAGTCAGCCAAAAATAATAATAAAAAAATTTTAATGACCAAAAAATATTCCATATAAATAGACATTTGGCCAAATATATTTAAATCACATTTGATGCTGATTATTTTTTATAATATCAACAAAAATTTCTTTTTCCTTAAATGTTACATAAACTTTAAAGAAAATGACTACTTTTGCAAAACAAGAGAAATATCATTAATTTTACATTACAATTACATGAAAAATATTACTTTTTTTATAATACAAATAAATTTCAATTACATTCATTTTCATTACATTATAAAATAAAAAATCGGAAGAGAAAATATGAATAAATTCATTTCATAATTAATTAATTATTATGGTTTATAAAGAGTCTTCTGATAATAATTAAGGGCATTAAATTTATTATTTTCGTCATACATTATTTTCTATTTCTCTTATACCATACTTTTTGTGTGTGCCCTTTGTATATCAGATTCGTAGGCGTAGATTTATTAAATATTTATAAAAAAAAAAAAAAAAGCTCACAATGAAATTTTTTACAATTATATCGGTTATTTGAAATCTATCGGATATTTGCTTTTTTTTTTTTTAGAGAGAATGAGATAGACTTTTTAAGAAAATTTAGTAAGTTATATTAAAGATATCAAAGCACTTTAAATTAGTTGTACAGATAAAGTTCTGTTTAAATTTTGAATTTTATATGCAAAATTTTGTATGCAAAATTCATAACATAACAAAAAAAAAAAATAATAATAAACATGATAAATAGTTTAACATTTAACAAAGAGTAATGAAAAAATAATAACTAAATAAAAAGCATGCTAAAAACCAGACAAAATGGCATCCAAAACTAGTCAAGCAAACCTAATAAATGAATACACTTTGTCTTAATGACCGTAATGTCTCTAAAAAATAAAAAAAAAAAATAATAATAATAAATACTCCAATAAACTTTTTGTTCTATTATTCCATTATTATTTTTACAATGATTGTTTTTTGTTTCATTTTTTTTGTTTTGTTTTTAATTTCCGCTTTGTTTTTTTTTCACGCACATTTATTATTATTGTATTATGTAGTTTTTATTTAATAATTTTATTATTATCCTTTAATTGCAATTCAATGAAATGGCAATATAAATAAAAATAAATAAGACACTACAATCGAACTTTTCGTTTTACATGAAAGAAAAAATATGCCACATTTGCATTATTAAAAAAAAAAAACCGTTCACCACGAGCTTATGAAACCAACTGAAACTGAAACTAACTATGAATACAACTGAAACTATGAATGATGATGTTGCAAAAAAAACATTTAGTCATACCGCACTAAACGAATTAATGTGTATATAAAAGTACAAAATCTATATAAAAAGAAAGAAAAAGTAGTTCAAAACTGAAATGAACATAAACTAAATTTAAACTAACTCGAACCAGTTTAACATCAAGCTAAACAACCTAACAATCGAGCAATCAGTTGGCTTACCTTTCAAACATGTTACTATTCAACCAAACTCAACTATTTTATGCGTAGAGCACATACCTTTTTTTTTTTTTTTTTTGTAATAATATTAGAAGAAAATAAATACAGAGAAAACCATAAAAGTGTTGAGAGTTAGAGTTGACCGAGAGCAAATTTTCAAAACCGACCATCTAAATATTAAATAATAAATACCGTTTATGATTTATGTATTTTTATAATTATTCTTTAATTATTTGCAGTATTTTTCTCCTTTAAAAGGTTTGAAAAATTCCAATAGGACAATTGATGTCTCATATAATATATAATTTCTGCTACATTGTTTACACAAAGTTTCAGTTTTTTTTTTTTTTTTTTTTTTTTACATATTTGTAATGTACGAATATTTAGGAAATTAAGCATTCTGTGTGAAGCTTCAAAGAGCTTTATTTTGTGTTGTTACAAACATTGGGATAAAATGATTATACTTTTAATTTTCTTAAATTAAATAATACGAAATGCAAGTACGGTAGAGAGAGAAAAGGCAACCAATTGAGCTCATGCTTTAAATCACGTGATCGAACATTTTTAACTAAAATTGCCAACGAATAGCATAAGCAAAACAAAAATTGATAACAATGTGCTTGTATTGCATTTATATATAAATCTAAGTCTGATTGATAAAAAAAAACAGCCACTTGTTGAATAATGTCTGAAGTAGTAAAATCAAAAGAATTTATGAAATTTATGAATAAATAAACAGTTATGTAAACACGTATGAATTGTTTGATCATAAGTAATAAAACCTTTTTTATGTAGTGAACTGATATAAAGTAATATTCATAAAATTTAAATTGTATGCTTTTTTTTTAACATCAAACATAATGTTTCGTTTTAGAGGCGTATGAGTGTTAAATAAAGTAAACAAAAGTTTTGCCCTAATAGCAAAAATCTATATATTAATGTTACTTTTAGAAGAAGTATTGCAAATCCTAACAGAAAAGTTGATAAAGAACTTTGGCATACATTTATAAAAATCTTGAGTTTTATGTGAGGGCAATAATAGAATCAAAGAAAGAAAAAAAAGAAGCAAAACTTTTTTAAGAAGAAACTTTTGACATTTATACGAACTTTAGAAAGCAAATTAGTAAATTAATTTTAGTTTTCCCTTTTTTTCTCCTTTTTTTTTTTTTTTTTTTTTTGATACTCTATAAAGTTTAGATATTACATGTTAAATGTGGGTGAAAGGATAAATTTCAACATCCAACATGATATTTAATAAGATTTATTGTTATTGCTGCTGTTGTTGTTTTTGTTATTGTTGTTGTACTGGCTTAGTTTTAAATTTACACATTTTAATATGACGTGTTAATTTTTTCTGCTCTTTATTTTTATTTATTTTTTTTTAATTTTTAACATTAACATTAACATTGGGCCATAAATTATGTTAATATTAACATAATTTGATATAACTTTTTTTATTTTATTTTTATATATGAGAAATATCTAAATTTACAAATTGAAATTCATTTATTCTCCAATCACCATTGAATAAATTTGATCCAAACATGTTTAAGACATGCAGTGACAAGAAATGTTTATTTTTACTTATGTAAATTCATATTTACATTGAAGGAAATTAAGAAAGAAATTTATAGATCTATTTTAAGGTATTAGAAGCTACAAATAAATAATAATTAAGTGCAACAATGAGGTAGAATTTTCAAGGCCGCATCATAAGCCATTTAATAATTTTATTGCTTTTTAGATATTAACTAAATGCAAATGCGATTTTAAATCATCAAACACTTAGCTGAAATATTGATTTTATGGTTAACTTGGTAACTTGGTTATTTATCGATTTATTAAAGGCAAGAAACAATTCAAAAATTCAATAAAACCAAAAAAAAAAAAAGCAAAAAAACGAGAAACATTTATAAAAACTTAGACGATAAAGCCAAACTGTCGTAATAGGAAAAAATAATAAAAAAAATAAATAATCAAAATATAATAAAAGTATATTTTTCTTTTAATTTCTATTTCTATTAACGGTTTTGATTAAATCAAAACCACCGCCTTCTCCACCAGTAACCAAAAAGGAAAACAACAACAAAGAATAATAAAAATGTCATTATTTGATAATCCTGATCAAATGCGTTTATTGCAAAATCTACTTTATCCACCAGAATGTAAACGGAATTCTGATTCTGAAACAGATGATGAGGCAGAATATTTAGTTAGGCGCAAATGTAAGTAAAATAAAAAAAACCAAATTGTAAAACAATACATTTTCATTTCTTCTATTAGCTGCCTCTAGCATTGATCAAACGAATATCCAAAATAAAGAATCATTAAAATCGTTAAAGAAAACTTTTAAATCACCTTATGCACCAGCTAAGGATATTGATAAACCAGATGCAGCTCCCAAAACTTTGGAAGAATGGGAAAAACAACAGGAGCAAGAAGAAAGTTTACTAGATGGGCGAAAATGCCCCGAATATTCAATGACTTATAAACAAGCCGTTGGTACTGAAGATATATTTTTACAAATGGGTAATCGTACCAGCTCCACAGCCAGTTGTGAGGATTTAGTGTTGGAGATTCATTTAACCGATGAAATCATTACAGCTGACAAAATGAATTTATCTCTAACTGAGAATGAAATAGATTTATCCACGCCAATATATCGTTTAAAATTACCTTTAGCTCATAAAATCAATGTGGACCGTTGTCGCGCTAAATATGATACTGATACTCATAAATTAACGTTAACTTTACGTTTACAACGTGAATTGGATTTTATAAATTTCTAATTTTCGCTTTTGATGTTTTACAATCGAAATTTATTTAGTCTCTTAAGGTAAATATTCAACTTTTTTTTGGAGTCCCTTACACTTTGCAGTTTGTACAAATTCAATTCAGCGTTATTTATCTGTATGTCATTTCATTTGTCCGACAATTCAGTTCAAGTCATATTTTTGGCAATTAATAAATTTCACAAAAATTGTAAACTAGAAAACTCTTCATTTTGGATTAAATTACATTGAAAAGGCGAAAAGAAATATATCAATTAAATTATCATTAAAATTAAATGTAAGCGGTTTCAAAAAATTAATCAATGTACTTACCTCATTCCAATCATTGCTAAAGTCAACATTTATAGCATAACTGCCTTTGCGAGCCATTTCCCGGTAAATTTCTTTCTTGCTATTTTGCCTCGAATATGTTACAAATAAATCTTCTTCCTCTTCTTCTTCGTCAGAATCTTCAATATCGCTACTTGAACTTAATAAATTCGAATTTAATGGTGATTTTATATTTAATTGATGATAATTTTGAGGCATAGAGTCAACTACTTCTGGATCATCATTTTGATTAATTGATATGTATTCTATAGATTCATTTGGTTCCAAAGTTACATTCCAAACATTTTTTAATAAATTTTTTGCCGTTTGTAATAAACTATCACTAAATTTACTTTGACCTGTATGAACAAGTTTTCTATTATCGCGTACACTTGTAAAATTTTTTCTTGTCCTTATTTCACGATTTTTTACTGTTTTTATATTTTTTTGTTGTCGTTTGGAATTAGATTTTAATACTTTGGAACTTTTGATTGTAACTATATCTTTAGGATTTTCCATACAAGTATTCATATCCCTTAAAGAAAAAAATCAAATAAATAAATGTTAATGCGATTTAAATTTAAATGAAAACTTTTTTTTCATTTAATCATTTCCAGAATAATTTAGTTCAAGTATTAAAGGCTTCCAAAAAAAAAAAAAAAAAAAAAAAAAAAAAAAAACAAATTTCTGAACAACCCTCGTTTTTCTTACTCGTCACAATTAGTTGTTATTTTAACATAAAATACATTAAATTTCAAATTTTCAAGTTGTAAAAAAAAAATTCAATAATTTGTGGCACCTCAATTCTTCATATAAGCTATAATGTTAAACAACCATAGCAGCAATAATAACAACAATAATAAAGTCAAACATACAAATAACAAATAACAAATAACAAGAACAAACCATAACTAAATAAGATCTTAGAAATATGAAACATATCGTGAAAACAAGAAAGAAAGAAAATCATCAAGAGTAGTTGTTTATTTAACTAACAAGCATCACAATGATATTGCTGCCAATGTTGCTGATATTTTGAATGTTTGCTGTTGTTGCTATTTTTGTTATTTGTTCTATTATTATCATGACTATTATTATTGTCATTGTTATTGTTAGAAATGTTTATTCTGAAATGTTTATTTGTTTATCCATTGAAAATTGTTAGCACATTGTTTTAATTGTTGTTGTAAATTATTATTATTAAGATTTTTTTCTGTTAATGTAGTAACACATATGTATCAAATAAATTCAAAGTCATGACCAATATCAAAGTAACAAATCTTAAGCATTATGCTTAAGTGAACGTAAGTAAATTTTAAAGTGGAATGTTAAAAATAAAATGTAAAAAAAGGAAGAAAAAAAAATAAGAGAAAGAAATTTAACAGCAAAGACAACAGCAATAGTAACAACAATAACAACAATAACAACAATAACAACAACACTCATAACTCAGCATAGCATTTACTGAATATCAATAACCAAACAACATGCGACACTTTATATGTAGCTGCTTGTGCATGTTGCTGTACACACATATACATATATAGATAATTATTTCTATAAACATTACAACAAAATGGAATTCTTGATTGTTCATTAATGGTCTTGATGTTTACCCAAAAAAAAAAAAAACAAAAGAAAAAAAATGATCATACAAACTTTTGTTATGGTTTGTTGCTTAGTTAGTTATTGGTTGGTTGGTTGGTTGGTAGTTGGCTCGTTGTTGGCCAACAATATTTAACAATGTTTTGATTATGTCAGTTATTTTGGTTTTAATGATGACAAAACTAAAAATGTTTTATCAAACATAAAGTTTTTGCAGAAAATTTTTAGTATTAAAGCAGACTTTAAACAGACTTGATTAAAATTTTTGTTAAGCGCACAGTATTTTTTTTTTTTCTTAGTTATATAAATAAATAAATATATACATATAGTTAATTTCAATTATAAAATTACAAAACATTAATTTGTTAGTTACAGAAATTTTTTTATTATAAAAATCTTTTTTAAGTGAAATATTTCAAAAGCATTCAAAAAAAAAAAAAAAAAAAAAAGAAAACTATAGAAACGACAGAAGAAGTTAAAGAAGAGAAAGCATACAATTTGAATGTAATTAACGAATTTTAATACTTATATTTTTTAGAATTTTTTCCAAAATGAGAAGAGTTTTTTTTTTACAAAGCTTTAATTGTCCTTTAATTGTTTTTTTTTTTTTTTTTTTATAAAAAGAAGAAGATCCTTTTTGTAAAAAGATCTTTACAAAGGAAAAATCCAAATGAAATAGTTCCTTCTGTTTTTGTTATAAATAGAAAGAAAAAAAAAATTGTTGAATAAATTGTTTAGCATAATTACAAAGATTAATCATTAATCATTAATCATTTTAAGCATACACTGCTTATAATGAATTCATATTCAAACTATTATTATCATAGACATAGGCAGGTCAATTTTTAGTTCATATATTTTTAGATCATATGAATTTGAAGAAAGTGATGGTAAATATTAATAATGATTTAATAGATGGAAAACTTTAACTTTTATGTGCATCAATAAATTTTAGTAAAATAAATTGTAAAGTGCGCTTACACTAAAAAAAATATTATCAAAAATTTATAAATTTTATTAAATGTCTTCTATTCAATTTTTATTAAGGAAAAATTTTATATAGAGCAAGATAATTGCGACTTTTTGCTGTTTGCTGTTTTTATATTTTATAAAAAATACACTTCAAACGACAGGAATATCTATAATAATAACAACAACAATAACAATAACAACAACAACAACAACAACAACAATGAAAACAACATTATAAAATGTTAAACAATGGAAACAATGAAAATATTTCGTTCAAAACATGAAATTGTTCAGGCATAGTTGTTTCTATGCTATTTTATGCTAGTTTAATTAAATATTAACAACAACAACAACAACAACAACAAGAACAACAAGAACAAAAGTAATAATAATAATAATAATAACATGCAAAAAGAGAAAATAATGTATCGCTTACGTAACATGACGTTTTTACTAACAATAATTTCTTGTTTAACTGTAAAAACGATTCAAACACAACGGACCATAACAACAACTGTTGTTATAATTATCATAGCAGCAAGAATTGCAACAACAGCAGCAACAACAACAATGGCCATACAACCCAATATAAGTGTAATAACAATATCATCTTTGGCAATCACAGCAGCAGCAGCAGTAGCAGCAGCAGCAACACCAAGAACAACAACAATTGCAACACCAAGAACAATCAACAATGTAACAATAACACATTTGGAAACACCTACAACAGCAGCAACAGCAATAACAGCTCAATATAAGAACGCAATATTGATTTTGCCAACAATAAAAACAACAATAATAAATTCAACAAATTCTATTAAACAAATTGCTGATGCAAGCATAAATATGAATTCAAGTGTAAATGGAAGTGAAAATGCAAATCCGTATGCAAATGTGAATCAGAATGTGAATGCAAATGTTAACATTTTCTTGCCTGGTACATATCAGGCTTATGCACAACAACAACAACAACAACAACAACAACAACAACAACAAAGACAACAACAACAACAAAACAACAAAAACGCCCAACAACAATTAAGAAATCTATTATTGGTAAAGGTTTAAAATTGCCGTTAACAATTTTAACGAAGCAACAACAACAACATGCAATCTTTGCCATAGCACAAACCATACAAAAACCATTTCAAACTTTATTTGGTATTTTAAATCGCAATCCAGCATCATTATCAACTTTAGGAAATGCAACAGCAACAGCAACATCAACATCAACATCAACAGCAACATCAAATGCAATGGCACTTAATACAACTTTATATGCATGTTCGTGCAGGTAAAACAATTCATTTGCAACGTTAACGTTAACGTTAACGTTAACGTTAACCTTAAAATTAACATTATCGTTATCGTTATCGTTGCCATTGTCTTATTATACAAATATAATTAAACAAACAATTTTACTCTCGTGTACACTTTTAATTATTTAGGTTTTTTTTTTTTTGTTCTACATATACAAAAAGTTAAGGGAATTGTTTATATAAAAACGTCAATAAAAAATTTCGTTGACTTGGACGCATTGTAAAGCAATCATTTTTCTTATGATCTAATAATCTTTTTGATACATGGCAAAATTATTCATTCATTCCTTTAAAGGTATAAATCATTAAAGTTTCATGTCAGTTTAATGTCGTGCCATCATCATTCACTTTTTTTTTTTTAAAGAAAAAAATTCATTTTAATACTTTATGCCTTGGAACTTGGAATTTTCTAGAATTTTTTTTTTTTTTTTTTTTTTTTGGAAAATATCGTTGTAATGTTATGTTACAATTCAAATGAACATTCATTATTTATTTGAGCTATCAATTTCTATTAAGGCTTATTTGTAGGCATATTTGGATCTTGAAATTGGAAGCCAATAAATAAAAAGATATAAGCTAATGTTAAGTAAACAAGACATTGATTGACATGGGCTTTTTTTTTTTTTTTTTTTTTTTTTTGGTTTTCGTAGTACGTAAAACTGCTTAGCGCCCTTTTAAAACAAAAACCGCTTTTCTCATCTTGAATTTTTACTTTTCTTATTTCTTATTTTCAAATAATATCTCGATAATGCTTCTTAAGATATGTATTTATATATTTAAATGTATATATATAAATGTAAAAAGTAAAAGATCTTTTGAATGATATATAAATAACTTTAAAAAGCTCTTATCTTTTTATACTTTATAATAGAAATTATTTTGAACTTTTATTTTATATCAATTGAAAAGCAACGTTAAATGCACAACCTAAGCTGATTTATGTGAAATAATTTTTATAGATTTCAATTCTTTTGTGCAAACGTAAAACTCTGTTATATATAAAAAAGTCTTAAATGTTTTCCTTTTTTTTCCTTCTTCTTCTTCTTCTTTTTATTCTTATTCTTATTCTTATTATTTCCTCTTTTGCATAAACTCACAAAGAACACACAATTATTGTGAGCGTTGTAAGTGAGCAGTAATGTAACTCAAATTGAATTGGATGGTGTTGAGTCACTTGTAGAATATTAATGATGAAAGTATTTATGGTACGACAAAATCAGTTTAATAAACATAAAATGGCAGAGTCAATTTATAAAAATCTGTGTCATTGTCCCACAAGAAGTTATTATTATTTTTTTTTTTTTTTTAACTTAAGGTTTTTTATTGTTAACAGGTTTATTGAAAACTTGAAAGTAAAACTTGAAAAGAGCACAAAAAAAATACGTAACTGTAGAAAAATAATGCAATTAATATTTAAAAAAAATTTTAATAACAATATCTTATAAAATATTATAAGTGATTGCAGTACGCTGCATTGCTTTAGGAAAGAAGAAAATGAGCAAAAATCTCTGAATGAACTTTTCAAAATACAACGATGATGAATGAAAAATAGTAAACCTTTAAGTTTACTTTAAGTCTATAACTTCTATCTGAAGTTCATCGTTACCATTTTCATGTCTTTTAGATGTGGTGAGCGTAATGACGAAACCCGTATTGTAGGCGGTTCAACTACGCTTCCTAATGAATATCCATGGATGGCTCGTTTAAGTTATTTTAATCGTTTTTATTGTGGTGGCACATTAATCAATGATCGTTATATTTTAACAGCGGCCCATTGCATTAAAGGTTTCATGTGGTTTATGATTAAAGTGACATTCGGTGAACATGATCGCTGCAAAATTAAAGAACGTCCCGAAACACGTTTCGTTCTTCGTGCATTTACTCAAAAATTTAGTTTCGCAAATTTCGATAATGATATCGCTTTATTAAGATTAAATGATCGTGTACCGATTACCAATTTTATTAAACCGATCTGTTTGCCAAGATTCAAAGAACGTGATAATCAATTTGTTGGCATTAAAGCTATAGCAACTGGTTGGGGTACATTAAAAGAAGATGGTAAACCGAGTTGTGTCTTACAAGAGGTTATTGTACCCGTTTTAGATAATCGTGCATGTGTAGAGCAAACGAATTATACACAAAAAATGATTACAAAGAATATGCTGTGTGCCGGTTATCCGGGTAAAGGGGAGAAAGATAGTTGTCAAGGTGATTCTGGTGGTCCATTAATACGTATACGTCCTGATGATCAACGTTATGAACAGATTGGTATTGTTTCATGGGGTAATGGTTGTGCTAGACCAAATTATCCTGGTGTTTATACAAGAATTACAAAATACTTGGATTGGATTATAGAAAACTCCAAAGATGGTTGCTTTTGTCAAGATGGCATTTAAATTATGAATTTAAGTTGTCATCAAATTTGGCAAAGAATTTCATTTTCTATATTTGTATGTTAATACTTTAAAATATAAAGCTTATAAAAAATAAAAAATGACTAATTAGATTAACGAAATAACAATAAAAGAGAAACCTTGAAATTTGTTTGAATAGATAAATTATTTACAATTAGTAATTCAAATTCAAAGTTGTAATATTTGAAATGTGGATTAAAAAACTAATTCAGCGAAATAATTTCCACTTTTATATCCACCACAAAATGGCAAAACAAAAAACCAAACGTTGCCTCTTTTAATTATAACAACATATTCAGCCAACAAATGGTATTCAACATTTTCGCTAAAATCAGATTTATGTTAACTCTTTTTGTTTTTTTTTTTTTTTTATTATTATGAGCAGTTAAAACAGCATCCAACTTAATATGAGCTTTAATACAATAACAAAATAGAAAGCTTTTCCATAAAACTACAGCAATAAAAGGTATGTAATGCGACGGCTGGAACAGACTTTTTTGTACTGTACAATATTTTAATTTATAAATATAAAAATTTTAGCTAATTAAAAAAAAAATGACTGAATCAAATGCCAATAAAATGAAAATATCAATAAGTTATTGGAATGTATTTTGGGAAGTTCTTTATATAGAAAAAATGAACTGCTTGGTTTGAAATCCAAATTGTAAAATTACAAATTTTTTTAAAAAATAATACTACAGTTGGATGAACCACCTTAAATTAATAGAGCCCACAATTTTGTATGGATTCATGTAATAAAAAGCAAATGTATATACTTTAGGTTAATAGATACATCAATCCAAATGTATCATCCATAATTAAAACGGCTTAAACTATGATTATGTAATACGTATAAAAAAAGAAGATTAATATGAAGTAACATGTAAAATTTGATTGCTTTTTTCAAATGATATAATTTCATTTTTGTTTTGCTTTGTATTAAGTTTGAGAAAACTGCTTCTCCTCAATTATTATTCCCATGTATTTTATTATACAATATCCCTCTCTTGCACAATATGCATAATCTGCTTTTATTACATAGAGAAAAGGTAACTTTTTGTTTTTTGTTTTTTTTTCTTTACTTTTGAATTTCCTTTATTTTTTTTTTACTTTGGAAAAGTCCATGAAAAGTCATGTCATCAAATTCACAATGATATATTAAATGACTTATTTAATATTTATATTTTACTTTTTGAATGAAACTTACCCTTTAAAGTTTTATATTGTATTTAAAACAATGTATTTGTTGTTTTTTTTTTTTGCTAATTTTTTTTTTCTTTAGAATATATATCAATATAAATGGTTAATATTTACAAACTGAAACTTTTTTTGCATATTTCAGTGTCAACTAAATAGATCAAATAAAAATTAATATTCCTTTAAATGTTTATTTACAGTTATGGAAGAATTTATTTAATTCTTTTTTATTAGTATTATTATAATTTTTAATGTAATAAATTTCCATGTTTCATTATCAATAATCAAATATTAATTATTATAAAATACCGCTTTGTCTTATTATTCACGTGTTTAAATGCTTACTGAAAAGTTATTCATATTACTTTTTTTCCCAATAGACGATCTTGTTGATCTTGCATCAAATAATATAAACCATTTTTCATTTATTGTTGTTGTTATTATTATTATTATTATTATTATTATTATTATTATTCAATTTAATACCAACAACAATTTAATATTTGTTATAATGACAAAAGGTGGTATTATCGTTGACTTTGTCATTGTCTTACTAGAAAAACAAAAATGAAAAAAAAAGCATTTAAGCTTTCACAAGCTTTTCATAAACGTTTTTCTTATACCCTACATTATTTTTATTTACGTTGACTGTAAATTTTTGCAAATGTCACTGATACTTTCCCATATCTATGGCTCAATTGAGATTTGGCCTTTTTTTTTGGAATTGATGCACGCTTTTCTGTACATTTGTCTCTCAGCTTGTACTTCATCGGCATATTACTTCCCTTAAGCTATCTCTTTGATCTAATAATTAAATTTATTGAAATTTGCATTATTCCAGGCGTACACTTCCTGAGTTGGAGGAATAATCTTATGTAAAACACACTTGCATAACACATTTCATCATACCATTAAATTATCTTAAACAGTACAATTTATAAATTCTAGAGGGATGGGCGGCTAAGCTGTAGAATAAATAAGTGGTATAACTTAGAATCATATTTTAGAATTTGTTCTAATACTTTTTGAGTAAAAAGGTATTTGTATTGAATATAGAAAAATTTCTATCAAAAATTGTTTATAATTTGCATTTAAGAAATAATAACTATTCAAAATATTTAAATTTGCATTTAAATATTAATATATAATATCCGTAGATTCAAATTGCATTTATATACTTGTAAATCACCCAGCATTTTAAATATTTGTATTTGAAAATAATAGATAAATATAGTGTAATTATTATACATTACATTTTAAGTTACATGTTTGGGATTTGTATTTAATTAAGTTCATAATGAGCTTAATTAAATGCAAATCCTAAATTAAATTAAAATTGTAAGTAATAAAATTATTTTGGATATTTTTTTAAACAATAATATGGCAACAACAACAAAATACAATATATTAAATAATTTGGCAACTCTAATACTGATTGAAACATAAAAAGAAAATTAAAAAAACTAAGAAAATAAGTAAATTAAAAGGAAATATTTTTATGTTTATTGGTGTTACATATTACAAATTAAATAAAATAGAGCGGATGTCCGTTCTATTATTTGGTTATAATTGCCCGCTGCCAACATTAAACGATCTTATCAAAATCTAATTAATTTAAGATGTTCACATTCATGGTTCTATTAAAGGTGTTAATAGTAAGTAATTTCCTAATTTCATTTAATTATGTCACTCTATTAACCATGGAAGAGGTAAAAAATTTATTACCTCGAGATTTAAATGACGAATTACCAACCGTAATGATGGCGATTATGGTGAGGAATAAAGCCCACACTTTACCCAGATTTTTAACACATTTAGAAAAATTAACTTATCCAAAACACCGCATGGCCTTATGGTAAGAATATAGAACATTTGCAAAGTACTACTATAAATTTAATTTCTCATTTTTAATATATTAATGTGTTGTTATTTATAGGTTACGTTCTGATCATAATTTTGATGATAGTATACATATATTAGAATTATGGTTGAAACATAATAAAATACTTTATCATCATGTAACACATGAATTCGAGAATACAGTGAAGCATTATCAAAATGAGAGTTCACCATTTGATTGGCCTTTTGAACGTTTCGAGCAGATTATAAAGCATAAAGAGGCAGCATTTAATTATGCTCAAAATATATGGGCTGATTATGTATTTTATTTAGATGCCGATGTATTCTTAACCAATACTGATACATTGCGATATTTAATTGATTTAAAATTACCCGTAGTGGCACCAATGCTACTTTCAGATGGCTTATATTCGAATTTTTGGGGTGGCATGTCCACAATTAATTATTACTATTTACGTACAGATAATTACAAAGAAATTTATAACGTTGATAAAGAGGGTTTGTTTCATGTGCCAATGATACATAGTGCTGTCCTAATCGATATTAATTATAAAGGCAGTCAATATCTAACATTTGATCGGGATCGTTTAATATTACAACAAAATAATTCAGCCGAATGGTTATCATCAGGTACATTTGTTACAAATCCATTATGTAGACCATATGATGGTCCAATGGATGATATTATTGTATTTGCTGTATCAGCCAATTGCTCTCAAGTACCATTGTTTGTCTCAAATCATTTACCATATGGTTATATTATGTCACCATTGGAATCTAATGAAAGTATACAACAAGATCACCAAACTCTGATAAATATTAAGGCAAATATGATACATGATATGGGTTCATTAATTGAATTAAATCCATATTTAAAAGCTTATGAACTAATCGAGAAAAAAGATAAACTAAGTTTAAATCATATATATATGATTAATTTGGATCGTAGACCTGAACGGCGCCAAAAAATGATAAAATTGTTTGAAGTGTTAGGCTTAGCTGTTGAACATTTCCCCGCCATAGATGGACAAAAACTAAATCATGATATACTACAAGAAATGGGCATTAAATTCCTACCCAGTTATGAGGATCCATACCATAAACGACCAATGACAATGGGCGAAATTGGTTGCTTTTTAAGCCATTTTTACATATGGCAAGACATTATTAAAAATGATTATAAAGAAGTTCTTGTACTCGAAGATGATATACGTTTCGAACCGTTTTTTAAGCAAAACGCCCTAAAAGTCATCAACGAAGCACGTAAATTAAACAGTTATGATCTTATATATTTTGGGCGTAAACGTTTGAGAGAAGAATCTGAACCTTTAGTGGAAAACACTTTAAATCTAGTACATGCTGGTTATTCTTATTGGACATTAGGTTACGTTCTTACCTATAAAGGTGCTGAAAAATTAATAAACGCTAATCCATTACAAAAACTTTTACCGGTTGATGAATTTCTACCCATAATGTTTAATCGGCATCCAAATGATACATGGTTAATGGCATTTCAACAACGTAATTTACAGGCATATAGCGCCAGTCCATTACTTTTATATCCCACTCATTATACTGGCGAAGTTGGTTACATTTCGGATACTGAAGATTCTTTGATAGTAAAAGCGGCCCATAATCAATCATATCCACAACAGGCACGTTTAAAAAGTGATCGTGAATTAGATTTCCCAGAAGCATTGACAATAACAAAATCTTTAAATAATCGAATTAAAGAAACAGAAAAAACAGCAACGGTATTTGAGGGGCATGAAGAACTATAGTAATACAGAAAAAACAACTACTAAACTGAAATATTCATGTATTTCGATGTGATGCAATCAAACCAAAACAAAACCAAAATTTGAATTTTTCCAAAGTACACATTTATTTACACCTATTTACAATTTGTAATGATAAGAAATGAAAGTGCCTTATTCTAATTCTTAGGTAAGTAATCTTATTGAATATTTAACCCATTATATCAAATTAATACTTAATCGCGTTCTTCATATACACATCTAAAATCATATATATATATTTATATATATATGTTTTTGCATTTATTTAGATAATAAATTTTTTTACATACATTTTAAAGATTCAACAAATTTTGTTGCTCATAAATAATATGCAAAATATAATAAAATAAATTACAAGAAAATTCTTGGTATATACGAGATTTATGCCATTATGTTTTATATACACACATTTTATTAAAAAATCAATGATTTAAATGAAATAGAATGTATTTTATTGTATGTATTAGTATAAAGAAAATGTAAAATTTTCTTTTTTCTTCTATCGTGAAAATAAGTAAATAAGAAATTCTGAAGTATTTAATAATAATTCTCAATTAATAACTGTGTTCATAATCCTAAATTTTTCTCACCTTTTTTTAATTATATTTCTGTTTGTGAGATTTCAATATAATGAGACAAACCAAAAAACAATTATACTCAAAATAACAATAAATTCGAAAAGAAAAATCAAATCATAATTATTAATCGCTTACTAAAATAATACAATGCCATAAATAGCTGAACTTCATTAATGATTCCATTAAACCAGTTTTTTCTAATTACAGAGAATATTTCATCAAATAGATTCTCCTTTCTGTATTAGAAGGTAAACTTAATTTTTTACAAAAGGAAAAGTAAAAATAATTAAATTTTTAAATATTGTAAATGATTAATACAACTATTTTAGTTAATTGAAATACGCTGAATTGTTTAAGCATTAACGCTGTTTTTAGTTAGTAGTAGTTATAAGTAAAAAGATTTTATTTTTAATTAAATAGAAATTAAAAATCTTAAAAGAATCATGAGATTTTATGTAATTTTTATTTGTGTAACATTATTTAAACTATTAAATGCTCAGCATACTATTTTAGATGATTTATTTATACAGAGAAGTCGTCTGTTTTATAAATTTTTATTCAATGTCTTTGGACGGACAGGGGAAGATCAACATGTGTACAAAATATTAAAACAGCAGAATGTAAGCCTCGTTAAAATGTTTACTTAGAAATATCTTTTGTAAATAATCTGTAAAATATAAAAAATATTTAATCTAATATATATATATATATATATATATATATGAAATATGTTTATTTAAATATTATTTAGAAAATGCAAAATTTCAATAATTCAAAATTACCGTTAAGTGATTGTAATACTAAAAATGGTTCCGGTAGTCGTAGCGTGGAACCGCCAACTACTGTTCATCGTTTACGACCAGGTGATATTGATATTATTGGTGCTTTAGGTGACTCTTTAACAGCTGGTTGGGGTATATTTGCCGTAAAGCTCGTACATGCAATATTACCGAATCGTGGTGTCGCATTTTCAATCGGCGGCCAAGGAACTATAGAGCAATTTGTTACGCTACCTAATATTTTAAAAAAGTTCAATTCGAATTTATATGGTTATTCTTTAACCGATAGTCTAACTACAGAAAGAAACTCCAAATTTAATGTGGCTGAAGGTGGTGCCATGTCTAGAGATATGCCATATATGGCACAAATATTAGTGAAACGTTTACAGAAAGATCCATTGGTTAATATGACACATCATTGGAAATTGGTAACATTATTTATTGGTAGTAATGATTTTTGCGGTGAAATCTGTTATCATACAGATCCTATACAAATTCTTAATGAACATGAGGATGATATGATAAGAACTTATCGATATTTACGTGATAATGTACCGAAACTTTTACTAATTGTTATACTACCACCAAACCTGACATTTTTTCTTAAATATCAAGGATTAGAAAGGAAACAATGCTTACTCTATTTACAATTTTTATGTCCATGCTTATTAAATAAAACGCCGCAACAAATTAGTCAAACAGATAAATTAATGAATGCTTGGTGTGAAAGGGATCAACAAATTATTCAAAGAGACGAATTTAATACGAAAACCTTCACGATTAATGCAGTACCACTATTTAACAATTTTGTTTTCCCTACAAAATCGAATGGTGATACCGATTTTACACACAGCTCCATTGATTGTTTCCATGTGAGTCAAAAAAGCCACGCAGCTGGTAAGTAATATCCAGGAATTGTTACACTTCTTAAAATAACTACCCATTCAAAATTCTCGAAAACTAAAAGACTAAAACTACCAGATCAGTTTGATCTGAAGTTATTCTGTCCGCTGTTACTATTTAAAATTAGATTACCGTATCAAAGTAATCTGTTTGTACATTGTCAATATTTATTGATTCTTTAAAAATAGAAAAAATGCGTCCTACTTGTGATGTAAAAATGAGGAAATTTGAATGGTGCTTATTTAAAAATTTGGTCTTAGCTCAATATAATGTCTCTTTTTATTATTGTTCTTTTAGCGGCTATTTCATTGTGGAACAATCTATTTTCTACATTAGAGAAGCAAATTACTGTTCGATTAGATGATCTTAAAGAACTGTATTGTCCAACCGTAGAAAGGCCATACTTTGTAACACGTGTTAATAAAGGTATTACAAATTTTTAAAAACATGAGTAAACTATATTTTAAAAGAATAATCACGAATTTTTACGCGTTAAAAAACAAAAGGAAAAGAAATGTACATATAAATCGCCGATTTTAATTAAAATACAAGTCAAGAACAATGTAAATATTAAATTTTGCAAAATTTGGTACATTAATTTTCTACATAAAACTATTTTGGACAGACTTTGTAAAAAACATTCGAAACTCTAAACTTTTCCCAATTAAAATCTTGTTTAAAATAAGATACCATTATGGGAAATAATCGTATCTTTATTCAATTTTTATCAAATAGAATAGAATTTACGATAATTAATTTTTTTTTTATATAAGGAATTTAATAAACAATCGTGACCGGCTGGATGTATTGTTTATTTTATATGTTTTTTTTTAATACCTTTTTCCTCTATATTAGTAATACCTTTCGTTTATTATATTGTATTACGTGATTTTGCAATACTTACTTTTTTAAATAAATCAAATAAACGCGTCTGCTAATTAACATAATATCGATTCATATTACTTCAACGAGAAAGAAATGTAGAATTTGACGTGCATACACAAAAAAAGAATATCCAAAGAATTATTTTATTATTTTACTACATAGCATTCCGATGTCTAAACATAAATATAGAATATAAATTATCGAACAATCAGTTAAAATTAACTATTTAGTACGCTACTTATTAACTCATGAAAAAAGTATAAGGGACGTATACAACAAAGTACATATGATGGAAAGAATGTTAAAAGAGAGGGGGAGGCATGTCATCTAATTTTGAGTGGAATGACAGATTCTGGGCAAATTTTGTATAAGCATTTGGCGTAATATTGTTAAAAAAGAAGAAAAACTAACAGTCTATAATTAACGCATAAACTTCTATAAGTGAATTTTAAAAGAAGCAAAGAGATTAGATTCGATTTAGAAAATAACGTTTAGTAGAAGAAAAAGTATGTGTATATCTCAAGATGGTTTTTGTGACTTGTATCACAAGTAGTATAAAGTATAAAAACTGGTTTTCTGTTAATGGAAATATTAAAATCAACAAAAAAGGGAAAACAAACGACAAAGTTCGATCGGACAAAATTATGAGTACTCTCTAATTCACGTTTCGCATAATATGTAATTTAAAGTTTCAAATTCTTAATTAATAAATCAGGCAGTAAATTTGATTATTTCATCTAAATAATTCCTTTGATTATTAGTTGAAATGTTTATTGAAAAAATTTGTTGAAATTTTTAATTTTTAGTCTTTTCAAAATGGGAGATAAAAAACATATGAAAATATTAAATTTGAATTATCATTCTATATGTTACATACTTATTAACAAAGTGTACATAAAATACAATTTTTAAGTGACAGTTATAAAAGCAGGCAAATTTGTATAATGACCACAATAAAAGAGTCAAAGTCAAGGCTACAAACAAAAAAAAATGTACAATAGTAAATGTGTGAAAATATTGGCACAAAAATTTATTTATTTACTTATTTCAGTTATTTATTTATTCATAAATGTATAACGCGTAATTATATACAAATAAACATAAATTCCTTAATAATAGTTCAACAATTAAATACAAAAAATTTAAATAAATTTTTAAAAATATATAATTTTTAAAAACACTCCAGACACTTACTTAAAGCGCAAATCTTCAATAAATAAAATATTTACTAATTATATGTTTACTATACCCAAAGGGCGGGATCGTCTACTTTCTTTTATGTTTAAATGGAATTTTCGAAATATTTAGAATGCCTTTTAATGTTATGTCCTTTGAAATTTGTCGAAGAAATAAAAAGCAGAAAAAAAATTCAAGAGAAAATGAAAGAATGTAATAACTTATAATATTTATGGAGCCTCAACGTTTTATAGTATTTTTTTTTACTTAAGGTATAAATTAGATAAACTGTAATTTTTCTATAGATTTTTGTTTACAAAGTACTAAGTAGACTTATAGTACTCGAAAACAAAACGTTTATGGAGAAGCTCATTAAACTTAGAAATTGAAATTGTGATTTATATATTATTTACAACAATTATCTTTTAACTGCAATTTTCATCTATTAGCACTCTAAAAAGAACTACTTAGTTATGTGCATACGATAACTAAAAAAAAATCTACAATAATACTAAAACCAAGATTACTTAGTCTTAACATGTTTTAAATTTATTTACAAAAAAAAAATGCCTAAAAATAAAATTTTCTTTTTAGAGGTAGTTTAAAAATATATAAATTACTCTTCATTTAATTTAAATTTTTTTTGACTATTAATACGTGTTATCAAATATGGACGCTCTTTAGTTGGACATTTTAATTTACCTGATAATTTCGGATTGAATCGACTTTTTTCCTCTGGTAACTCAAACATATTATTCCAATAAGCTCGAGTCACTTTTTATAAATTATTATAAATATAAATTTAAAAATTTGTTTAAAAATTAATTACGAATAAAGTATTATTCCATTAATTTAATCATCATTTACCTGCAACTTGAGCCGTTTGACTTAAATGAAAGCAATCTTCCGAGGCATATTTTAAATCCGTGGTACCATTATGTAAAGTTGGATATATTAAATTTTTTGTGAATGGTTGTATATTAATGGTAAAAGTTTCAGTATTAAATTCTTTACGATTCGCAATCTGTATATCTCTTTCAAACCATCTATCCATAACTTGACCCATTCTAGCTTGATGATTCTTCGACTGCCCAATTATACAAGGACATTCCCATTTTAATGTAAATGTACATATTTCTGGTAAATTTTTTAGTTTTGTTAACAATAATAAATTAGGAGCCGGTACCACATTTAACAATAGACGTGGCACATTATCACGCAAATAACGATATGTCTTTAACATATTCGTTTCATGATAATCGATAGTTTTCATTGGCAACGAATGAAAGCATATATCGGAACAAAAATCATTATTACCAATAAATAATGTAATTAATTTCCAATGATGTGTCATATTGACATGAGGATCATGTTGTAAACGTTTTACTAACACCTTTGCCATGTACGGCATATCACGTGACATGGCACCCAATTCAGCCACATTAAATCTATTTAATTTAATGCAAGTACATTAAATTAATGTTTATTATGACAATAATATATAATTTATAGGGTAATGTTTTTATTACATTCATGTATTTTATATTGCCAGAGAAATTTTCACAATTGCTCAGCGATTTTTTAACTTATTTTATTAATGTTTATAAAGTTATATAAAGGGAAAATGGAAGTTGTTAAGACAATGCACAAGTTGATCTATTACAAATTATTAATATTTCATTGAGAGTTTTTAAAAATTATTTGAATAATATTTAGCAAAAGTTCCAACAACAACGACTACAATATGACAAATTAATAATAATTAGAATAATTTGTGTAAATTTCTTTTTTATGTTATATATAATTATCTAATTGAGCGTAAATGCATAGTTTCTAATAATTAATTATTATCATTATAATAATGTGAAATATATTGAGTTTGCGTAGTTATTTGTAACATTCATTAACCTACCTTGAACTACGATCGATGCTTAAACCATCCCTAAGCGAGTATCCATATAAATTGGGATTATATTCCTTCAATAGATTTGGTATTGTTAAAAATTGTTTCCAATCTCCTTCACCACCAATTGACCACACCAAACCGCGAAATTCTTTTAAAATGCCTAATAAATTTGTAGCTAAAATACCGTTACCGGCTGTTAATGAATCACCCATGGCCGCAATAATATCTATATCACCCGGTCGTAGCCGGTGAACGCTGTTTGGTGGTTGTGAACTACGTTTAGGTGGCCCCTGATGTATATCACATATTTCTATTTGATTTGAACGCCCAGATGGTTGTATTTTATCATATTTTTCTAAATATTGATCATTTCTTTGAAATGGATTGATTACATTATTTAATAACCATAAACGTATCGGACGATATAGATATTGAAATGTTGTATCTAACACTGTACGTTGACTTATGACGCAGGAATTATGCAGTAAATGTGTTATTATTAAGAATTTTATCATTAAAATTGATCGTACAAATATGAACATCTTTAAAAATTTCAAATTAAAAAAAAGAACAGTTAAAATCGCGCATAATAAATTCTACTATTTCCAAGCAATAATAATGGAATAAATCATCTAACTACTGTACTTCAAAAATTAGCATAATTAGAATAATTAGCTTAATTGTCTTTTTGCCAAAAAAAAAAAAAAAAAAAACAAAATTAACTGGTTGAAAAGTCATTCAAAATAAGATTTTAAAGTAATCAAAATACTGTAAATTATGGATTTATCTTGAAATCATTTAGATGTTACATATATTCTTATAAATTTAGTGCACCGTCATCATGCAGATAGTGTCAGACAAAATAATTAGGTTATTCTTTAATTTAAATGGGTAATGAAATTTTACGTCATATAATTTTAATAGTTTTCAGGTGGCAAATACTTTCAAATTAATTGTACGCAAAATCTACAATATTTTGCAGTACATACCAAAAGAGCACTTGATTTAGATTAACCTCTCTCTCTTTGTTTTAGACATATTTTTAAAGACGTCACATAATTAAAGAAATGTTGCGTTATATAATTTTTTTCAATATCGATTTAATGATCTATTTAAAAAAAAATTGATCCAAATAATTTTAATACTTCTTAACAAATATCAGTAGAAATTAGCAAATTATATCAAGAATTGCAATTCAAACATTCATTTATACACAACAATAGAATAAAATATTTAAACAAAATGTTTAGATAATTACTATTGTTAATTCTATAATAAGGTGTATCATTAACGCTCACAGCGGGTTAAAATTTTTATATTTGTTTTGTTTTGAGGACATTGACACTAATGCCTTCATATTATTTCAAGGATTATTGATGTTTATTACATTAATTCTTTTTACAACCTTGGGCACGTGAGCGTAAATTACAAAAAAGGAGCAACTTTTTACTTGTTTTCGTTTTTTAAGCAAATAAACTCAGAAAAGATTTTTTTTTTTATTATTCTTAATTTTCTTGTTTTTTTGCTTCGTTTTTTTTTTTTTTTTTTTGGTCAAATCAAGTATTAAAAAAACTGTTTATTATCCTGTTATTGCCAAAAATACATTTATCTATTTGTAGTGTAAAAACAAATACATTTATTTAAAACGTCCATTAGAATTAAAAAGTTGAAATCGCTAAAGATTTGTAATATTGGAAATACACATTCAAATACATTTTAAGGAAGGTGTATTAAAGAATACAAAAAATCTTATCGAATTATTCTACTAAATTTTACCATAAATTACATTATGCAACATAAAATAATTATAAATCTTCTTCACCCATGCTTAATATGTACAATTAATCATGCAAATGATTAATTATTAAAAATTATTTTCAGTACAAAATATGTATTGATTATTTTAAATATTTAAATTTTTTTTGACAACACAATATTTATGTATGCTTATTTCGCTTCAAATAGATGTTTAAAAAAATTATAATCATTATGATTAATTTATTAAATTTTCTTAATGTGCTTTCACTTTAATGCCCTTGGCATACTCAGTACAAATCGTTCATTATTTTTGAAAATACATTGTCCATTATGATCAAATTTGTACCTTTGTTGTTTTTTTTAATTTTTACTAACAGTTATTAAACGTTCATACTCTTACACAATCAGAAATGTTCTGAACGTGCATCTTAATAATCTTTAAAGCTTTTAAAACACAAAGAAGCAAAAAAAAAACAGAGAAAAAAAAATGAAAAGCAGAATCATAAAACCAAGATGCTATCAAAAACAATTATACCATCAATAATAGAATGAATAAGCAATGGAAAAAATATATCTGGCAAGGAACTCAATTAAAACTGCTGCAAAGGGTATTATTCTTTTAAAATTCTCTTAAAAACTATAAAGGTACATTTTTATTTTTTATTATGTTCATTAATTAATAAATTAATTAATACATGCAAATATATATAAGTTTATATAAACGGGCTTTGCAAAGCCTAAGCTAATTTTTTAATAATGTTTTCTAGGGAGAGTAAGAGGAATTTTTCTTTTTTAAATATGAATCATGTCATTCCTGCTTCTTAAATAATTAGCGGTTAGGAAAAAAAAAATTTGAAAAAATACATACCAAAAAAATGCAACTAATTTTATCTTTTTCAAACAAGTTTGATAATAAAAGGCTTTCTTATAATGCTAAAGTTACCAAAGTTTCTGCTAGAGCTTTTTTTTTTTATTAATTGAGTATAACTTTTTTGGCTTAAAAGCGACTACGAATAATAATTAAAATTAAATTATTACATTATAATGAATTTTTTAATTGTTCGTTTTACAGATTATCGTGACACGTTTTTTACGCCTACGTTTATCCGATTATTAGCATTCATTATTAGCAATTAATTCTTAGTTTTTAATTTAATTTAGAATATAAAATACATAATAGAAATAGAATAAGCGAAATATATAAAATTTAAAATTTTTAACATTATCTGACCTCTTGTTTTAACTCAGACATGCTACCATTAATATCAGCTGATACTTTGAATTACAAAACCAACAAAAAAAAATTTAGGAAAAAAGTGACTAAATAGGAATAACTACTAAGAGTAAAAGTTTAAGTAAAATTAAAATGAAAACTAAGACTAAAAAACAGTAGCCGGTTCGTCATTTAAAATTAAAATAAAATTTACAATTTAATAACTTTTAACTTTCTTCTTTTTTGTTTGGTTTTGTTTTGTTTAAATATAATACGTTACTTATGTATTAATTATGAGCATGAATATAAAAATATAAAAGTAAAAATTTAAATGCTTTATGCGATAATTTATGTTTATATGGAAAATTCTCTAATAAAATAACAATAATAATTAAGAAACAATAATAATAACAAATTTGTACATAATGATGTTAAAATATATGGGATTATTGACCACTTGTTCAGTATTTGCAGCATTAATCTCAATAATTTGGCAAGCATTACTATCATTAAAGCAATTAAATCGTTTAACAACAATATTAACGGGCCTATTGGCCTTAGAGAATAATTTGGGTAGCCTAAATCAATTACGAACAGTAAAACGAACGAACGAAGTTTTAAAAGTGGCTATAGGTTATGGTGCTTGTACAGATTTAGTTATAAATGCTACCGAATTTCTTAATTATAGTTCAAAATATACTTTGGATGAACGGAATCCAGAATTTACGGTAGGTGAAGTGAACGATGAAACTGAATTATTACAAAACTTTGGCTATTATTTTCAAAATGGTGCTGCCGCTGAACGTGTCATGGCAAATACCACATTATTTCGCTTACTAATACAAAAAGCGAAACGTCAATATGCGACAAAAATTCAATGGTTAATTGGCGGTAATGCGCCATTAATGGGTATACGTTTCAAAGAAGAAGGATGGCAGGTTTTACTGGGTGCCACCATGTCTAAAAAGTAAACCTTTTAAAAGTGTTCAGATATAGATATTTTTGCTACAAAATTTTCAGACTCACTTGCCAAAAAAAACATACATTTTGCATTTGCATTTTCTTATACAGATTACGTCGTTTGGTACCTGAGAATATACAAATAGCTGGTGATAGCTTATTGGAAGATGATATACATTTAATATTAGAATACAAAGCAGGAGAGAAATGGGGGAATTTAATAGCACCACGAGCGAATCGTTATATATTACATAATGATCAAAATAATCCATATTTAAATTCTTTAGAGAAATTAGGTGAACAGCTAGAGGTATATAAACCGAATTTATTTATAATAAGCGGCTTACAAATGATGGACAGTTATAAATTTGAAACAGGCGTACGTGAGGCCCGTTTAAAGAAAGTTCAAGAGCAAATAATTGGCTTAACAAATGAAACACTAGTGCATTTTGAAATGGCCAGTTATGTAGAAATTGCGTTATTACAACAATTACATCATTATGTATTGCCTTATGTGGATTCATTGGGCATGAATGAACAGGAATTGGATAATTTGGTACAAGTATTGGAATTTGGTAAAATTACTTTGGCTTCGGAATGGAATCCACGTATAGCTTTAACTTTAGATCGTATGCGCAAACTATTACATATATTAACGCAAGAATATTATATGAAAAAATCGGCGAATCAACGTTTAATAACACGCATACATTTACATACATTAGCTTATCAAGCACTTGTAACGGTTAAAGGGAGTAAATGGAACAATACTCAAAGTGCAGCTGCCAAAGCATCGTTAATTGCTTATCGTTATGTTTGTCAATCTCATGAGATTAATCCTGAATCTGCACTATTAATATTGGATGATAGTTTCACAACATCACTGCATCAAACTATATCTCAACGTATTGAATTTAATCCAAAAATACCGGTGGCATGTTGGTCTGAAACTATGTCAGTGACTAATGCGGTGAAAAAGCTAAATATTGAAATTTGTGTTGCTCCAGTTTTAGTGTGCCGTTCAGCTAAAAAAACCGCTGGAGCCGGTGATAATATATCTGCAGCAGGTTTATCTCAGCAATTTTAAAGTGAATTTGCTTTTATGACATCTACATTAATAGTTAATAGTATAGAAAATTTCTTACCCTAAAACCTAGATTGATTGAATGGCAAGTATTGAATTTTTGCATTTAAATCAATAATTATAGATATGAGGAATACTTCTAATCGTCTAAAAAAAAGGGGCATTTTGAGCATACGCACGATGAACAAATTGTGATCAAATTTTTATATAATTTTTATTCCAGTGTAATGTTGTGTTCACTTGGTGTAATTATTGAATATATTTTAAAACGGTTTAATATGAATTTGTTTTAATGTTATTAAAAAAACCCCAAGGTCTAATTAAGCGGTTGGATAAACAGATGTAAATCGCTTCAAAAAATTATTCAAATTCTTTCGACATGGCAAAAAGTGAACGGTCGATCTCAAAGCCTTCTGTATGTTATACACATTCACCTAAAGCCAACGTACTGCTTCACAAGTAGCGCTTACAAACGACACAATAATAAACATCTAACAAAATAATGTAAGTTTCTAATGAAATTATTAAGTTTATTTACTATTGTCTTTTATGCTATATATATATATATATATATATATAAAATACTACAAACCAGGCATAACATATGCAATGTTATCTAAAGTGTTAGCAAGATTTTTCTGTAATTCAGATTTCTTGTCAAAGCCAGGTAAACGTGTTGTTAAACATAATAAAGGGCCCAAGGAACATAGTAAGCTATCTAATAAAACAGATAAGCTGGCACAAATAGCAATTTGTCCATCATGTTCTTTTAAACGTTCACCGATAATTGTTAAGCTTTCACCCAATAATTTTAAATGGGCAGCAGCATCAATGGGTTCGGTACTAGGTAATGGTAATTTATTATTATTCATTATTTTTACAGGATTTAAATTTGTTGTTGTTGTTATAGTTGTCTCAATATCTTGCGGCGATAAATTTGCACCATTAGTTATATAACTCAAAGAATTGTTGAAAGAATCAATATAATTTGGAATGATATTATTGCCCCTTCTGCCAATTGAGGATCTTGGTCGTTTAACAGGAGAGGTAGAAGTTTTCATTTCATCTTTAGCTTTCAGTTTCTCTTCGGCCAATTTTTTGGTACGACTGGTCGTAGGTCGATTAATAAACGAATTGACTTGTTGTTGAATCTTATCATTAGGTGTATTCATTTTTTCTGCATTATTATTAAGGCCAGCCCGCTCTTGAGCTTTAGCTCGTGTTGCCTGTAATTTAGCTTTACGACGCCATGCGTTTTTCTCCCGATTCGATACATTAGCCCATAATTCACTTAAACGTTTGGCTGCCATGGAAAAATCCAATTCTTGACTTTTACCCAATTTTGTACTCTTGCGCATTTCCCTAGCCCATAAACTGTACGCCGTGTATCGAGCTTTGCCTTTATCTTTGCGCTCTAAACGGCCATCTTTACGTTTACTATTATTCTCAGACATATATAAAGACTGTCGTACTGTGGTATCAGGTTGTTGTCCTGCAGCATTGTCCAAATGTTGAGCCTCACCTTCCACAAAATCCGCAACTAATTCACCAAAGCCATCATCATCGGAATCTGGACCACCATCATCTACTAAGACACTAGAGTCACCAATAGCCAAAGCTAAGGCATCATCATCACTATTGGTAGCATTATCCACAACCATGCCATCACCTTCACTTTCACCTTCAACATCATCATCATGTAGTTTTTCATTTTCATCATTTTCAGGTAAATTTTCAGCTAAAGTATCATCATTGTTTGTATCGCGTAAATTGCGACGAGCTTTTAAAGTTGCCAAACTTGGGCGACCCCGACCACCATGTTTCACCGTTGGCTTTATAATAGAACGTTTAATTTTCTTTTCTACTTCATCTGGTGATCGAAAATCCAATAATTTTGAGGACTTCTTACGCACACGTCCACTTCGTGATACTCCTATTACTTCAAATTCTTTAGTACTGCTAATAATATTATCCATAACTTTGTGTAATTTTTTTTTATTTTTCCTTTTTTTAGAGTGCTTTATTAGACTAAATCGCACTGTAAGTAAAACAATAAGTCGAATTATAGAAAATGAATAAAACAATTAAGACGAATCGTGTAATACCCATAATCATTCATAGAAAACATCTGCCGATGGACACACAACATTAAATCCCTAAAATAAATTTTTTTAATAACAATATTAAGGAATGAAATATTAGAGCCCCAAAAGAAAATGTCTTCAATTTTTATCCATTTATTTACTGGAACTTCTAGTAACATATCTAAACACTTTCAATTTTCTATCTAAGTAAAAAACAAATTTGTAGGGTGTTGTTAATTGATCTGATTAACTTGTATCCATTTATTAACAATGCAGAGATTGCTAACGAATTTTAAGTATACATCTTAATTTTACATACAAGCGCATCGCTTAGAGTCTATTGGGCTATATTAATATTACAAACATTTAGATAAACTGAATACACCGCCAATCGCTGAACAGTAGTAACGAATAGCGCGTGTAACATGTAGGCGAGTTACTTGCGTCATTAAATTTTATTTAATACATAATATTCAATATTTCTTGATATATTAAAATTTATAAATTCAAATTAAATAAAAGTTAAGGTTTTAAGCTTATACATTAAAGAAAGTAAATAAATTTATATGTTATTACAAAAATTTCATTCATTCCCTCGTTACGAGCCGATCTTTTTTTTTCGTGCGCAATTTAAATCATATGTTTATGTCAGTTTACTTTTTTTACCGAAGCAAAAAACAAAAATAAATAAATAAAATGGAGTTTGAAAAATGTGTTACATTGTTTAGTAATTTACAAGAAAAAAAGCAACTTACACAACTCTATTTAATTTTTTGTTAATAAAGCAACAACGAAACCCGTGTAATAACATGAGAAGAAAATTATATATTTTTCCGCTCGATATATAACTGTAGCGCGTACAAAAAGAAAATAACCTAAGGAAAATATACATACTTAAATAATAGGAGTAATAATTAATTTAAATAAATGGAAATCATTATGGGTAGGCATTCTAATTCACATGAGAAAGTACAAGTTGGGAAAATATCGAACTCAACGAGTTTAAATGTTATTGGTTCAACAATAAAATCAGGTGCTCTCAGTGCACCAACTACACCAACCAAATCACGCCACGGCCATGGAGCACGCCAACAAAAACAAGATGCAGAAATAGCTAAAACTTTTGTTATTGTCAATGAACGACCCGTAGATGATATATCATTGGACTTCTTCTATAAACCTCACACCATAACTTTATTGGCAGTTTCATTTTTAGCAGTTATGTATTTCGCCTTTGTAAGGTAGATATATATGACGTAAAAATCTATCTAATCTTTCAACTGTCCAAATGACAGATTTTGCAAGTTTCCATTTACGTCTCAGAAATATACATCATAATAATGTATTAATAGAAATTGTTTTATTCTTTTTTAAGGGATGAAGCAAATTTTGAAGAGAATGTTTGGGCTGGCATGTTATGTGTGGTATTCTTTTTTCTAGTCATCTCAGTACTGGCATTCCCAAATGGACCATTTACAAGGCCACATCCAGCAATATGGCGTATATTATTTGGCTGTTCTGTTCTATATCTATTGGCATTACAATTTCTTATGTTTCAAAATCATAAATCTATCATGAATATATTTTATTGGTTGGATCCAAATTTAAAAGATTTTCATATAAATATGGATAAGGAGTATGGTGTAAATTGTTCGGACATTACACTGGAGCGCATTAAAGGCCATTTGGATGTATTTGCTTGGGGTCATCTTTTAGGTTGGGCTTTTAAAGCCATATTAATCCGTCATTGGGGTATATTATGGGCCATATCAATAATGTGGGAGATAACAGAAATCACTTTTGCCCATTTATTACCAAATTTCGTTGAATGTTGGTGGGATGCCTTAATTTTAGATGTATTATTATGTAATGGCTTAGGCATATGGGTGGGCTTGAAAATGTGTAAAATATTAGAAATGCGCGAATATAAATGGGCTAGCATTAAGGATATTTCATCAACTAGTGGTAAAATTAAACGTGCCATGCTACAATTTACACCAGAAAGTTGGACATCTATACGATGGCTAGATCCGAAATCCACAGCAATGCGTTTTGCAGCTGTCATACAATTAGTTATATTTTGGCAGGTAATTATATAACATTTGATTAAACGAGAATAATATATTTATAATTAGTCATTGTATATACTTTCTGTAATAGGTGACAGAATTAAATACATTCTTCTTAAAGCATATATTTGAAATGCCACCCGATCACTACATAGTGATAGGACGTTTAATATTTATAGGTTTATTTGTAGCACCTTCCGTTAGGCAATATTATACTTATGTGACAGATACACGTTGTAAACGTGTTGGCACACAATGTTGGGTATACGGTGCAATAATGGTTTCTGAAGCTATTTTATGTATAAAAAATGGCAAAGAATTATTTGAGCATACACAAGCAATTAATATTGTAATATGGCTAACTGTACAAGTTCTAATTTCTGTGGCTTTTGTTTATAGCTGTGTGTTATGGCAGCGTATGATAGATAAATATAGAATTCAAAAAGCAAATCGTCAGCCATCATCATCATCATCGTTGTCATCTATTCAACGTCATTTATCAATGAAAAATTCAAAATTCATAGAATCGAGTGAACCAAAAGGCCTAATAAAACACAACGACATCAAGGTCGAATAATTGAATTAAAGTAAATAGAACTGAGCTGTAAGAATTCTCTTGCGTTTATATATATCATACCTCTTCCTTCCTTTTTTGGATCTTTACAACAAAGAAAACAAACAAAAAAAAAAAATGTGCAAATTAAGTAGAGCAGTAAAATTAATGTATGAGTTAGATAGAGATTACATACAAATAACAAGTTTTGCTTTACGAACTTGTTAAATGGCCTATTTTGAAACTTTAAACCAAAATTCTAAGATATACAATTAACTTTTAAGGAATAACAAAACGAAATGATAGGGATAAGGGAAGAATTAAAATTAAACGTATTTATAAGTATGAATAAATCAAAAAGAAAAAAGTTGTAAATAATACGACAGAAAAAATTGTACAGTTGACGAAGCTACAAGCTGCATCTAGACGTTTTTGTTCAAAGATGAACACGCTTTAATCCGATACAATTCTTGCCAAAGTTTTGGTGTAATTTTAATTGATTTGAGAAAAAGAAAAATTTTGCCATAAAATATATTTTGAACCATTTCATACTAATTCGTCAATATATAATTTTTTTGCTGAATGAATTATCATTCTTATCAATAACAGTTTTTTGGCATTTCCAATTATAAATTAAGCACATAAAAATAGTAGAATTTTTCTAACTTTAGGGCAAAATTATTTTTAATGGTACAAATTTTATGCTTTATAAATAAATTTAAAAGATTTTGAAATTGTTTAATATAACTTTGATGGAACGAACGTTGTTATCGCTCAACTCTGTGTAAATTATACTAAATTGAAAATGTGAAAAACTAAAAAGTAAAAAATTGCAGTTTTTCGCCAAATGTTTAAAGATTTAAAATTTGCAATTTATTTAGAATATATGCAAATGTTGCAGTTCTTCATTAAACTGAAGATCAAGTTCCTAAGTTTCATAAGCTAAGTTTCTCTTTTATTTCCTTTTAAATTGTACATAATTGTTAAAGTTCTCTTATTCTCAAACAATAAAAATTATTCCTTTAAAATGGGTACCAATTAATGCGTTTCCTTTAAAATAATTTATATGAAAAAGTTTATAATCGATGATGATCGTTTTATGGGCAGATATATTTAAGTCCATTCAAAAACCATGTACCGCAAAGTTGTAGGCTCTAAAGCAAACAAATACCCGATTATTTTGTGGAAAATTTAATGGAACGTTTTTTATTTTATCATTTACAATATTAGAATATTAATAGTAAAAATAAATAAGAAAAATTAAATACAATACTAAACAAAGAACAATATGGAATATGTTTGTTGAAGGCTCTTAACTTAAAATAGCTTAAATGCAAAAAGAAAATCAATTACAAATAGAAATAAAAATTTTTTTGTGGAAATTTTTTAACACTTCAAAATCAAACATCCAAACAAGCCGAAACTGTTTTCTTAACAGCATCACGAGCGTATGGTATATAAGATAATGAATACCAGGTCATGGCCAAAAATTGTATAATAATAAATATCAATGTTAAACCTGCTTTTTTCATCTAAATTTAAATTATAAAATAATAAGTAAAATTAATTATTAAATAATAATAATTGCAATAATGAATCAAATTAAATAAAAAAAAGATTCAAAAAACATAAAAATTTTACCACAATTGCAGCTATAAATGTCATAATAATGGAAAATATTACTAAACAAGTAGCAATTAAACGGCTATCGGAAAACATTCTTTTGATTTGTTTAAAAGGGCCCATTAGAAAGCAGGTACTATAGCATAAAATAAACGTAATTAACAAAAAAAATCAAAATAAAGCATAAAATTTAAAGTAAGCTCTATAGGCACGAAAAGAAAACTCTACCTAGCCATTGATGTGATATTACCCAGAGTGTAGAAAATTGCAAATACAACAATACCACGATGCAAAAATAATGCTAATGTACCCAATAGAGATAGAATTATGCCAATTATAAAACATATACAAAAACCTTTAATCCGTGTGGACCAACTTAATGTCGACATATCATTTATCTAAAAAAAAATTCAACATTACATATATATAATATATGAATCAACGCCTTTCATTTCTTCAAAAATACAAAAAAGAAATTTGTTTACATGTTTGTGTATATTATGTATATGTGTACATGTATATATATATATATATATATATATATATATATATATATATATATATATATATATATATATATATATATGGTGGGTGAACGATACCTGATTAATAATACCACTTTCCTCTTCTGGTGTGCGATCATTTCCATTCAATACTCTACGCAGCTTATCCATTTTTTTAAACAAAAATAATGAAATTAATTAATTAAAAACACGAAATAATTTCAAAATATAAACAATTCAAACAAAATTTAATATTTTAGAAAAAAAAAAAACAAATTCTTGAAATCATTGTTTTGATAATAATGCTGGAAAGAAATAGTGTTGATTAAGAATATTTCTAATGAAAGTAAATTTTATATGTATACATCGCTATTCAATACTTAACTTATTAATTAATATCTATGTGGCAACACTTTTAAGCAACTATTTAAGAAAATCTGGTAAATCTTAATACAGAAAAATTTATTATACAAAACTTTTCAGGAGGTAACGTCTAGAAAAATTTTTTTCGCAAGCCAAGGAAACATAAATAAAATAAAAATCTTTTAAAAATTCTAATAAAAATGTAAGTACAGAATTTTGCATTTATTTAAATTGCAGTTTCTTTAAATAATGGGACTTCTTCTGTTGCAACTATATAATTTACTTTGAAAAAATTTGATTAAATTTGTATAAAATATGTATCGATGTGTGTGTGTATAGCCATCGAAAGTTTTGCTAAATTAAAATCACATCAAAGTTATAATAATTATAATAAGGCACAATTTCATAAAATTCCTTTTTTATTTATTAGTGTGTTAAATGAATGTCCATAATTATTTAAATGTTAGAAATAATAATGCGTGTATATGGAAAATGGAGACATATTCAAGAAAAATCAATAAGTAGAAATTCTTTGATGTGAAATACCGTAAAACATATCACGCATTCACACATCGAAATATGTGCAATAGAGGCAGCCATTTTGTTTATTTTTTGATAAATTTCCTTAGAATAAATTTTAGCAAAATATTTTGCATGGCATGTTTAGTACTGAATGAGTTTTTCCTTTTACATTAATAATGTTTTTTTAGGTATGAAAGTCGTGGTGATAATCGTTCAATAAGTCGTGGTGGTTTCCGCGATCGTCATCAACAAGGACGTAGTGGTGGCCCTATACGTGGTCATGGTGTACCTTACCAGAGACCAATGCCATTTTCAAGGCCATCAATGGATAATCATCGACGGAACATGAGCAGTGGTGGTCGTAATTCGTACGATTCAAAATCGACGAAAAAAAATACGTCGAATATCATTTGGTCGGAAATAACTTTGATACCATTTAAGAAAAATTTCTATAAGCCATGCGCTTCTGTTAAAGATCGTTCACAAATTGAGGTGGAAAAATTTTTAACAAATAATGAAATAACATTGAAGGGTACAAGTATACCAACGCCAAGTATTGAATTTATTGAGGGCGGATTCCCTGATTATGTTATGATGGGTATTAAAAAATTGGGCTTTTCTAAGCCGACTGCTATACAAGCTCAAGGTTGGCCAATCGCTCTTAGTGGGAGAGACATGGTGGGTGTGGCTCAAACCGGTTCGGGCAAGACGTTAGCCTATGTGTTGCCAGCCGTGGTTCATATAAGTAATCAACCACGTTTGGAACAAAGAGACGGTCCAATCGCTTTGATTCTGGCACCCACACGTGAACTAGCTCAGCAAATCCAGCAAGTTGCCAATGAATTCGGCTCTCAAATTCAAGTACGCAATACATGTATATTTGGTGGCGCTCCAAAACAACCACAATCACGTGATTTGGAGCGGGGAGTCGAAATCGTTATTGCAACTCCTGGCCGATTGATTGATTTCCTCGATCGTGGTGTTACAAATTTACGCCGTTGCACTTATTTAGTATTAGACGAAGCCGATCGTATGCTAGACATGGGCTTTGAGCCGCAAATACGTAAAATAATTAAACAAATTCGACCTGATCGTCAGGTATTAATGTGGTCGGCTACTTGGCCCAAAGAAGTGAAAAATTTAGCTGAAGAATTTTTAGACAATTATATACAAATTAATATTGGCTCATTAACCTTATCGGCCAATCATAATATTTTGCAAATTGTCGATGTATGCGAGGAGACTGAAAAAACCAATAAATTAAATAAATTATTGGGAGAGATCTCATCCGAGAAGGATACTAAAACTATTATATTTGTTGAAACTAAGAAACGTGTCGATGAAATAACGCGCTCCATATCACGTCAAGGATGGCGAGCGTGCGCCATACATGGTGATAAATCTCAACAGGAGCGCGACTTTGTATTGGCTTCTTTCCGTAATGGCCGTAGTTCGATCCTCGTGGCGACCGATGTAGCGGCCCGAGGTTTGGGTAAGATTTTCCTATATATTTGCTTTTTCCGTTTTTTAGTTTTCATTTTTTTTATTTTTAATATTTTATCTATTATTATTGCCATTGCTGTTGTTGTTACCTTGCGTAACACCAACACAACGCAAAACAAAACCCTTTTTTTCTATACATATACATATGAAAAGTATGATGGCAGGCGAGTGATGGTGTGGATGAAATATATTTTATGAAAATTCTTTCATTATTTCTCTTTTTGATTCGTCTGCACTTTTTACAGGATGAATCGAAAAAATTCAACCCAAGCCAACCCAACACAAACAACACCTTAATTTATACGTGGTTCATCTATAATTAACTAAGATAATTCCATATTATAAAAAGGAGAGAGAGAAAACGAAAATGTGAGAGAGCCAAAAAATTAAAAAAATCAATTACATTTGCTTTACAGACATCTACTCTACTCTGTGTGTATGTGTTTATATGTGTTTGTGCATCAAATACATAAATGGTGTGCATGCACAACTGTAAAATGCTTTCCTGTTTTCTCAAAATCTTTTAGATTGTAAAAATGTTTTCTCTCCGGTCGGTTCTCTCTCATTGGAGAAAAAAAAGTGTATTTTGTTTTTTTTTTCATCACTTTTTTTTTTTTTAATTATTTATTTATGTAGTATTTTTTTTTGTTTTTGTTATTTTGTTAACAAAAGGGAGAAAAAAAAGCGAAAAGAAAACAAAATGAAACAAAATATTTTCTCATACGGAGCTTGTGGTGGTGTGGGTTAAATAATGAGGAGAATAATTTTTTCCATACATTGCTGGTTAACTGTTATATTGTACTTATTTACCTATTTACCATTTCTATTATTAGTATTATAATTATACATATGTATACGTATTTCCAACATTTCACATTTAGGCAGCTTTATTATTTTTCTTTTTTTTTTTTACAGTTAAAGGGAAATTTCATAGAAAATTTGTTTAAAGGTTATTAATATGCGAAATTATTAAGGTCTTAAAAGAATTGTTTAAATTGGTACAAAAAAAAATATTTATCGTCATACACTTTGGATTTAGCCTTCACTGAATTTAATGTAATGGGCCTTTTTTCTTTATAAAGACCATCGATTTAATATTGCTTTATATATCGATCTGATTCAGTTTATCGATTTACTTGTTCATGCATGCACTCTTTTTATTGAAACTGTACAGATCGCTATTCTTCGAAATATTTTGAAAGATATTTTTTTTTTTTTTTTTTTTGGTAAAGGAGCAAAGGATAAAGTCGAATAGAATCCAACTATTTTTTGTTGGAAACAGGCATTTTCACAACAAGTCCTAAGCGCCAAATCTAGATCAGGTCAATCCATTATTTGGCTATCGTGCATTTTTCCAAAAGCTTAGTACACATTTTAATTTTTGGTTGACGCAAAGATACTCGTCTATTATCGATTATTGTAATTTTTGTTTTATTGGATATTTGTTTTTTTTTTATGGAATATTTTTTTCTATATGTGTATGTACATTTTTTTTTTATTATGTATAGAAGCAAAAATTGGTGGCCTTAATAGAATTAATCATGTTCCGCGCAGTGCCGTATGTGTTTTAATTAGTTTCATTCATTATTTTTTTAGTTTGCTTTATTTTTTAGTTATTCCATTTAGCGACATAATGATATTTCATTTTATCACTGTTTAGATACATTAAAATTGCTTGGAGCCTGTATGGTAAGTACATGTGACAAAACCAAAAAAAAAAAAAAAAAAAAAAAAAAAAAACAGCGAAGACGCTAATAATTGGCTTCTTTATGACATTTATTTAGATATATATGTACGGAACATGAATAATATTTTACGCTTATGGATTTTTTTTTGGGCTTCTTATTTAGAACCAACACCCAACACAAAAATATTAGACACGCAATCCTTAATTTAAAATGTCCGTAGTAACATCAAGAAAAATCAATTCAATTTTGATTGATTTTGGTTAGGTCTGATCTTGTTTTTTTTTTTTTTTTTTTTTTTCTTTGTGTGGTTACTTGGTGTACATTCTTCTAATCTCAGAAATTGTAAAATCGTTAGACTCGTGATATTAATATTGGGATTTTCCGAACAAATATTCCTTTTGATCATCATAATTCATATATGCCATGGATTATCTTAGTATATACCGAAGAGAGCAAAAAGAAAAAATTGGTTTCAGATTCGCTGAACATAATGATGGGTGATAGATATTCAAAATTTGGCATGGCCAAGTGCAAATTTTCTTACAATTTTTTTGTTTTTGATATTTTTTTTTTTAATTTTTTATACTAAACGCTATGCGTGAGCAGACTAAGCTTTAAAATAGTTCTAAACATTTTTTGAATCTTCAGGTATGGAAGGTAAAAAAAAAAAGCAAAAGAAAAATCAATGAGGTTCAACTTGGGTGTTGTATGTATATACTTACAAACCCAAATATTATATATATTGATGAGTTGTTTAAAGATTTTTTGTTCCAAAAATATTTCTCTCTATTTGAAATATTGAATTATAATACCAAATTTTTTTTTTCTACCAAAATGCATTAAGTATTTTTTCTTCTTTTCATCGATATGTATTTTAATTATAGGTATGTTTATGTAAGTGTCAGTTGTTTTGTGTACAAATGAAGAAATTTTTTCATGTGCACATTTTACATTTATTCTTTTTAAGTATGAAATGCGTATATATATATATATATTTATATAATTTTATAATTATAAATTAAAGTTACGTATCAAATCAAAACAATTTTAATTAAATTTAATTCTTTTTTGCTTTGATCGTTTAATACAAAAAAAATGAAAAAAAAAATAAACACAAAATGTAAAATAATATTAAATAATTAAGAAAAAATAAAATAAAAAATTGAATAATCAACAAAATTAATATATAATAAAATAAAATTAGAAAATTAATAATAATTGAATATATAATCTCAAAACTTTTATCAATTCTTAAATCAATTTAAAATCGTATCCAAACTTCAATGTGTGTATGAACAGATGTTGATGATGTTAAGTTTGTAATCAATTATGATTATCCATCAAATTCTGAGGATTATGTACATCGTATTGGTCGCACTGGACGCTCCAATAATACGGGGACAGCGTATACACTTTTCACAATGGCCAATGCTAATAAGGCTAATGATTTAATACAAGTTTTACGTGAAGCTAAACAGGTAAATATTAATTAAGCCTCTAGAGTATATTAATTAATTCAAGTTAGTTCAATTATAACTTATTGAATAATTATTATTTATTAATATTATTAAAAGGTGATTAATCCACGTCTAATGGATATGGCTTCAAGTTCGAAACGTAATAATACTACAAGCCGTTATCAAAGTTCTAATAATGGTGGTAGTAGTGGTTATCAAAAATATTCCACATCAACTGGTAATCAAATGCCAACGACATCGAATCAATACGGGCGTCAACAACAACAACAACAACAACAACAGCAGCAGCAGCAGCAAGTGAAAACTGCTTATGGCAATTATGGTAATAATAATTACTCTGCACAGCAGCAGCAGCAGCAACAGCAACAGCATCAGCATCATCAACAATTACCACAACAATATGTTACACAAAATAATGGTGGTGGCAGTGGCAGTGGCAGCAGTGGCAGCACTGGCCGCTATAACAATTCTAAACCTATAACTCGTCAGAATGGTCAAATATCACGTTTCTCATCAAGTAATAATATTATTCCATCCGCAGATAATGTGAAGAGATCACGCTTTAATCAGGACTCTTATTCATATGCTCCTCATACAGGTAATAGCAATTATTCAAATGCTGCCATGTATGCTGGTGCATCTTCTAATACGACTGCAACTGACATGTACGCTTATCCACCACCACCACTACCAGTTCAAAATTAAAGAAATTCGAAAAAAAAAGGAAGCATTTGGTTTGTTTGTTTTTCCTTTTTATTCTTTTCAACTCTCACATATTTCCCTTAAAATATTAACCTAAAACTAAAATTTCATGAAGAAACAAGAGAAGAAACAATTGAACGCGGCAACACAACACCATATTTTCTTGCTATATGTGGCAAAAGAATCAAATTAAAGATATTTATAATTAGCTGTAATTGTAGTAGTCCTCTTCTAGCTTTGTAGTAGTTTATAACTAGACGAAAAAAAAAACAACTTTTAATTTTTGAAATTTTACTTCCCCTATTTTCACTTTTTTTTTTTTTTGGTTTTTCCTTTTTTTTTTTTTTTTTTTTTGTTTGTTAGTTTTCACCTATTTATGATAAATTACTTTAATTGTACTAATAAAAATCATAACAATAACAGTAATAATAATAATATTTGATGCACACATGGGCATATGGTGCATCCTTTATATGGCTGTTATTATGAGTGTGCACTTTAGTATTAATGGCAAAATATTGATCTGTCTCATATTAAAAAAAAAAAATATCTTCTTAAATACACATTGAACATTTACAATTTGAATAAAAGTTACAATAAATTGTTGGAAGTGGAATTCTCCAATACCACGTTGTTTTGCTTTTTTTTTTTTTTTTTTTTTTTTTAATATAAGAATAATACTATTTCGTTAGGCCAAATAGAAATTCGATTTTCCTAAATTGGTATTGCGGCTACTAAATAAAATTTTTGGCTGTTTTCACTGGAAAATAGAATTGCTCCGAAATAAATATTTCAACATACATATTTTTATATATATATGTGTGTATATATATATCATCAGATTTATTCAAGTTTTTTAGTTTCATTCATGAAGTTATCTTTTCTCTGAAAACTTCTATTGTTCGTTTTTTTCTTCTTCATCTCTTTTTCTTTTATAGGCTTTACTTTTAATCGTATCGTAATAAGATCAAAAATAGAAATTAAGAAAAAAAGTAAAATCAAAAGTTAAGGTAAAATTATATATAAAAAAAAAATAGAAAAACTATGTTGCATTGAATTTATAAATTCTTCTTCTTTATATATACATATATAATTAAGAAAATGCTCCTTTCATTACTCTTAGTAAATTTTTTTTTTTTTGCTGGCTTATAAGGTAACAAACAATAAATATTTTCATATATATACATATTTATATATATAATTCAGTTTTTTTTTCTCTTGTTAAAGTATATATAATAATAATAATAATAATTAGATATTCTACACATTTATTAATAATCATTTAAACTTTTATTTTCTTTAAATCATTCAAAGTTCAATAGTTATCTCAAAAATTATGATTATTCTTTTTTTGAATTGATTTTTTTTTTTTTTTGTTCTTAGGATTATTGCATGTGCTGTTTGTTGTTGTTTTTAAAAGTGTCAGTCAATCATTCCGAATTTTTCTTGCCAAAATTATTTTGCAGAAATTTTTTCTTACACATTTAAACAATAATTTCATATACATATTTATTAATGTGTACATGAGTAGTATATTTGAATGCTTGGTTGTATGTTTTGCGTGTATTGTTTGTTTACAAATATACAGGAGAAAATAAGTGCAAATTTTATATTTAATAATTTCATATGCTGTAAGTTTGATTCTCCTATGAGAAAATTGTGAGGCATGATATTCCTTAGGCTTATTCTTATTCTTCCCTTGTGTGCTGTTGCCATTGTTACTAGGACTAGAAATATTAAAATTTTTTTTTTTTTTTTTTTTTTTTTTTTTTGTTGCAAGAGAACTTTACATAGCTGTCATTGTGTATGTATAGGATACATGTTTCTTATATTATGAAATAACTTCAGTCTATCAACAAGAAATGTTCGTTTATTACAGGCATTTCCGATGTTATTTATCTAAAACTGTAAACAAATTTAGTAGAATTTAACAAGAGTAATGCACACAGCAATATTTGGTTCCAGCCAAACGTTACGTTGTTTCTTGTTGAATGATTCTTTAAGGTACGTACTCTTCATGCGTAAATTCCCAGAGATGCAACATTACAAATTGACCATGCCCACTAAAAGTCTCACAGAATATCTGGCGGATATTCAACGGCGGTTATTGGCCCCAAGCCGTATGTATATACGTTTTACACAAATTTTTCTCTTTTTTTTTTTTTTTTTTGGTTGATTTGGTGATTTTCTTAAACTTAAATTTTTGGTTTTCTTTGCATTTTGTTCTTTTTTTTTTTTTTATCCATTTATTGACATGTTGAAATTCAGTTTTGTAGATATCACGAAAGTTCCTGTGAGAATTGTGTTTCCAGGGTGGGCCTGCGATTAGTAGAGAGAGATAAGGAACGGCTGGTAACGCCTGTTTGATTGCGTATAGGAGGTGGTCCAGGACTACCATAGGTAGTTGCATAAAGTTGGGGGCAAGAGTCTTTAATTAATTCCTGTGTTTCACGTAATTGTCGCTGGACTTGTGGTGCCAAACGCTGCACACTAATAACTGGTGGAAATCTGTACTCACCAGGTACGACTTGTGCGGTTTGTACATTATCGCCATAGTATGCCGAGGAAGTTGCTAATGTTGCAGCTGATAATGGTTGATTTTGGCTTTGAGGGATTTGTTCTAGTTGTTGTTGTTGTTGTTGTTGTTGTTGTTGAGTTATTGCTTGTTGTATGCTTTGTTGGGCAGTGGAAGTTTGACCATAATATGCTAATTGGAGTGTCACTGCTCCTGATTGTGAACCACGACCGCCATTCATATAACTGGATGTAACGGATGTTGTAGCTGTTTGTAGATTTGGCGGAGTGGGAATATATTGTGTTGGCATAAAATTATTCGGCGGGGATGGTTGCAATTGTTGTTGTTGTGGTGCTAATGAACTAGAATTGATTAACATGCGTGTGTCAATCAAACGTTTAGGACTTATCTGATTTGATTTGCCCAAGAGTGGTGATGAGCCAGTTGGAATGGACAGATAATACTGTTGAGTTTGTGATGATTGTGGTGGTAATGGTGGTGGTGATGAATTATTAGATGCTGCCGGCAACATTGTTAAAGCATTGGACGAAGTTGCATTTAAAGCGGGCACTTTTGAAGTCCCTGAGACAGTCTCCGTTGTTATGTCCACAGGCAATTGTGGTAACATAGCCATTTGATGCAACATTCCTGAATTCATGCGTGACATAACTAACGGCTTATTTGTCGGCGTTAATTTTATAGAAGTATTTATAGACTGATGTACTGAGGCACTCGTATGAATTAAAAATTCGGTCCCAATAGATAATTGAGTGGGAATACCAGCTGTTAATAGAGTACGCGTTGGTGCTAATTGTTTTGCTGGTGTTTGGCGTACTGGCGTGGTTTGTAATGAACGACTAGCAGACGAACACATAGATGCTGTTAAACTGGCAGATTCCCAATGCTGTACCAGGGCATTTAATCGAGCCTCTTCCAGGGCCCTTTCAGTTTCACTATTCGAATCATAATCTGGGCCCTAAAATGTATTACAAATACAGACATATATTCACAGAGGTTTGTATAAAATATATTTTTTATGACGAACCTCTTCAATCTTCTTATCCAACATACGAAAAAAGTTCTGTTGACTAGTAGATATTTCTTGACTTTGTAGCAGTGAAAGATTTTTCGCTCGTAATAATGACACCTCAACCTCTTCATTCGATTCTATTGTATCTTTATTACTACTATTCTCTTCAAATTCGTCGTTTTTATGGCATTCACGATTTTGAAATTTTTCCGTATCGCCCCCGATATGTCCTTCATCTTCATCGGTTTCGGCATCTGAATCAGCTAAGAAAGGAAAAAAAAAATTAAAAATTATAAACAAATTGATATTTTCGCTAAATTTTCGAAATTTTCTTCATTTTCCAATAGACGTTTGATGCTGATTTAGAGAGTAAAAGTTAATAAGTTTTTTCAAATACATAGATCGATTTTTCTCTTGTACATTCTTTGAAGGAGTAATATAAAATAAGGAAGTGATAAAGTGAGTGTTATAGTGTTGTTTAGAAGTGATTTTATGTAAAAAAATATTCATTTTTCCAAATCACATCATGACTATTGAAATATCTCTTATATTAAGATTATTCAGCATGAAAGTCGGAATTACATTTGTTCCGTATAATAATTGTTTATATGAACTATAGTTAATGCCCAATTTTCATTTGTACGAGTAGTTACGGTTCTACAGTGTTTGTTTCTTCTTGTTATTACAAAATATATAAAATGAGAACAACGAGGTAAATGAACGAAATATTACATTATAAGGCCATGGATATCCATGTACGTAATATTTTTCTACATTTTTATAACTACTATACTTTTTTTTCTTGCTTAATTATGTATCCTTACATCATCATCTCATAAATATAACTATGTAAGAATGAAGAATATCTGTAAATGTAAATGTATCTTATTACTGTTGTTGTTTAGGTTGCTTCTTACATATATGAGAATGTAAGGATGTATTTATTCCAAAAACATATCTAAGGGCCAAATGCATGGGCCAGAAGATAATTTACCCATAGCAAATAGTACACATAAATATAAATGTATTGGGTTATCTATAAAGTATTCTCCTCTTTTCCTTGATGCACATACTGAGCAAGAATATACTTTATTGAATGAACTATTGTTTTCTGGGCGTTTAAATTATAAGTTAAATGTATTAAAATTTCCCTATTAAACTTTAACCAATTTATTTTGCATCATCAGTATTAGTATTTTCAGCATCAAGAAAAACAATTTTTCTTGTTGTCATATTTCGATTGCTTTTTCTTAAATCCCTCTTTCGAACTAAAACGTAGGTATTAAAAACGCTTTATGGTTGACTGATATGTTTCAATTTAAGTGATGGCATCTTTTATAGAATCGTAACAGTAAATATTTTATTTCATATTTAGCCCATTTACATGCTAATTCCATAACCATACAAATCGACTTTTATTAATTTGACTTAATAATAACAGAAATCAAATAATATATTTGTATATATAAAGAGATTAAAATCTATTGACTGCTTTTGATAGTCGATATAAATCCAGATGTTACAATTTAATCAATACAAATACATACAAAAAAAAAAAGCAATAAGTAAACAAACAGGTGATGAACTGACAATGTAAACTATAAAAAAATATTTACAATTATTTAATTTATCAATTTATGATACAAAAAGTGCCCTATTAATAATTTAAGATTAAGATAAATGATTTTGATTTAGCAATATTCTTCAAATAGATTTCCAGCATTAATTAATTTATCTTTACTTTTGTTAAAGTTCCCATGCTTGTTGCGTAAGAATTGAAGCATGGAATCGGAATCATATTAAATTAATAATTATAATAATTTTATGATTATTCGTTTATGTATTTGAATGTTTATAGAAAAAGTGAATCACTTTGAAATTTCAAGTGGTACATGTCAAGTTTAAGAGTTTTATTTGTATTTTTGACTTTTGTAAGAAACTTGCTCCCATTTCCCATTTCAAATGCTCTTATTATTAACATTCAAAATTTGATTAAAATATCTAATTGTACCAATTAAAATGCGCTACGTATTTATTTATTTATTTATTTTTTTTTTTTTACCTTTGATTTTCTCTGTTTTTGTTGATTTTTCACTTATTTTTATATTTGCCATAAAATTTTATTTACTTTATTTTATCTTTTTACAATACAATAACAATAGTAATAAAAACAAAAGCAAAAGCAAAATAAAGAAAACAAAACAAAAAAAAAATTTTTTAATAATAGCAACAAGAAAAAAAGCAACAACAATCATAAATATCATGAGACATAAGTGTTGTTGCTTCTTGCTTATTATTATTATTATTGTTGTTGTTGTTGTGCACTTGTCATACATTGCTCTATATTGCATACATCTATGAACGACTATGAAAGTATTTATGGCCAAGTAAGTGGTTGATATACATATGCAATTTTACATATATATATATATATATTTATAAATTTATACATATATAAATGTATTTGTTTACATTAAGCCAACAATAATAATATCGTAACACTAAGAATATCGTAGCAAAATAACGCCAATAAAAGAAATAATAATAAAGTGTGTTGTTACTATGTATGAATGAGTTGTGTAGATATGTGTTATGCATTAAGCAGAGAGTAAGAGAAGAGTAGAACAGAACAGAACAGAACAGAACAGAAAAAGATAGAGATGAGTAGAAGAGTAGAAGAAGAGCAGAGAATTGTCTCGCGTTTGATAACATACTTGCTCGTTTGGCTAAGATTGACTTAAGAGTCTGTACAAAACAAAAAAATATTAATGAATGAATGAATTATATATTATATATATATATATATATATATATATGCATGTATATAGCTATAACTGAGCTCTTACCGTGTCCTCCTTTCTTGCCATTTGCTTTACTTTTCGATTTTCTTGGGTATAAATGTATTTTACTTTGTCCACAGCCCATAATATAATAATGAGCAATTCAGTTAAGATTTATTTATTTTAATGCACTACACTAATACTTCGTATATATATATATATATATATATACATGTATATGCATACAAAAATGTTTGGTCAATGGGCCTCAACTGGAATGTATAGCATACATTCGTTCGTTTTGATTTTTGCGTGTTTCTTTTTTTTTTTTTTTTTTTTTTTAATTTTTATTATTATAATTTTTTTTTTGGAATGATTTCTTTATTTAATGCTTTACTTATTATTTTAAATCTTAAATATATGTATTGTGTGTGCTGTGCATATGTATAGAAGTATTTTCATTAATTAAAAAAATAACAACAAAAACAAAAAATAATTAAAATCATTAACACTTTTTTTTTTGCACGCAAATGGGCCCCACACTTAATTTTTCATATAAATATTTATGCTTTATTTATTGTTGTTGTTTATTTTATGTGGTTTTTTTTAATAGGATTCTTGCGAGCATACTAGACGCTTATTAATTTTGGTTTTTATTATTATTTATTTTTAAATTAATTAATTATGATTCAAATTGGTCATTTGCTTAAAATATTTTCATAAATGACTTTGCCTTGCTACTTATTTCTCACATTTTCTCGTTGTTTTTGTTTTTGTTCTTTTTTTCTTTTGCGTTTTTTTTTTTGCTTTGTTTTTGTTTTATTCAATTTGCGGTGCAAATAATTTTTTTATATATTATTTTGACATGCCCGTTATTTTTAATAGACTAGAGTTTTATTGCATCATTTTCTCTCTCTCTCAACCAAATCTTTCAATCACTATCATTTAATCAAACTGACAAATAATATTCTCTGGAATAATATTACTTCTTGTTCTTCATCCATTTATTATTCACCTTTTTTCATTTATATTCTTTCCTTTCTTTCTTTCTCATTTAACTGATATTAAAAACAAATACTTTAAGAGAGAGAGAGAGAGGGAGAGACTAAAGCTGCTGTTGCGTTGCGTTGTGTTTACATTGAATTCCTGGCATTTGATATTTCGGGAACTCACTTACGTACTTGAATATAAAGCACATACACACAAGCACATGAGATAAAGAAATAGAGAGAATTAGAGGGAGAGAGAGAGAGAGAGAGAGACTCAAATTTTATGTAGTACTTAAAGGTCAATACGGTTTAGGATTCCATTTGGAGCGCCCAAAGCATATTTATGTAATAGATTACATGAAGAATGGAAGAAATTTGGTTATATTGAGTCCTGAGATGTGCTTCCCTATAACATTTCATTGAAATAACTGCGTTTTAATAATAAACTTCTATGGCTAGATATTAGAAAGACGGACTTCAATAGTTTACCAAACTAATTCTCAACCGATAGGTTTGACTATTTTCTGATTTGCTTAATTCATATGAAAAATTTATATCATCGCTAAAATTTTGCCATTTTTTTTTCTCTCTTATAATTTCTATTAATTTTCTTAACACAACTGTGTAAGGTATTAAAGAATCAACCCTAATTCACTAATATAACATTTTTTTTTTTTTGCTTTGTATGAGCAGAGAATTTTGCATTGAAAGGCAATTTATGATGCCTTGGTAAAATGAGTAGAAAAACGAAGCAAAGAAAAAAAAAAAAAACAAAATGAATGAGTGAAATGAGAAGTGATAAATATATAATAATGAAAATGAATTAAATTTAAAAGGTATATCACTCATAAAATATTTAAAAAGGTTAAGTTTAATTACGATTTAATGTTATTAAATCCCAAAATTTTCTATTACAAAAATCTTTCATTTGATTTGATTCATTAATTAATTATTATCATTAGATATTTCTTTATTCTTATTCATGATAATAACTTTGTATAAATGAAGGTCATTTTTAAAGAAAATGTGAGCTAAACATTTGCATAAATTCTTTTGCAATTTTTTTTACATATTAATTTCTTATAATATAAAATTCTTCATTATTTCTTTAGTATTTTTCTTTTTTTTTTTTTTTTGCTTTCTTTCTTTCGTTTACTTTTTTCTTGCATACAATAAAATAATAAACACGTTACAGTTACTTTGTTTGTCTTCCACTTTTTCTCATCACTGTTTTTATTTTTTTTTTTCCTATTACGCAGTCGGCGCACACTATTCCTTTACAAATATTCAATAAATAAAGAGTGTTGTAATTCTTTTTTGTCTTCGTTGTCTTCTTTGACTTCTTCATTCTTCAGTCTGTTTATTCATTCCGCTTTTTCTTGTTCTGTTTTTTTTTGCATTTTTGTCATCTAGATAATAAACAAAAATGTGAAGATTAAATAAAATTGACCACTGTATACAGTGTGCATGTGTATATGTGTGAACATTTTATATGCATTGATTTATATAAGGTCAGTTCTCGTTTGATATAATTTTTAAGGGTCATTAGAAGACACATGTTTGTTTTCTTCTTCTCAATCTTTCTCTCTATTCTTTAATTAGTCTACCATCATATACTCCTTGTTCGTTCTCTATGATTTCCATTTATTTTATTATATATGTATATATATATATATATATATATTTATCACATAAAGCATAGCCAAGATAATGATTTTACATTTCATTACATTTTACACAGATTTTATTCTAGCCTATTTCTTTCCACTTACAAAAGTAAGGGTTGTAAGGAATAATTTGATATTTTACATATATATTTTACATAACATTTGAATTTATGATACTTCAATTATTGAAAATATTGTCAATTCTTAGTAAAGCACTTAATTAAATCTATGACGTGCTAATTTTCAATTTATTTCTCATATTTTTCATCACTTTATCTCTGCCTATCTCTCTCTTTATCTATTGATTTTCTTTCGCTTCGTTAACATACGCACAAGCATTTATATATATATATATATATATATATATATATATATATATATGTTATATATACATATATATACATAAAATGTTTTAAGTAAACAAATAATAAAAATGTTTACCAAAGCCCAACGAACAAGAAGCACATGTTTACTCATACATGCATGCACATATACTCACGCACGTTTCTACCACGATTAGTTATAAGAAAAATAGTACAAAATATTATGTTTATAATTATGATGATATGAAAGTATATTTATATATATGCATTTCGTCTCATATTTTTACATATATTATAATCACTTTAAACACATATACATATATATAAATATATATAAATTATTAATTTAAATTTATTTATATTCATATTTCCCGTAAGCAATTTGAGAAAAAACTTATAAAATGATAGCGCACGAAAGCCGTAATAAACTGAAGCCGGAGACCAGAGACTTTCTGGCTGAAACTCTCCCTTTCTAATTTGGCACAATTAGCCGCTATTTTTGAGAGCCTTTGCTCTCTGGACACACTCATTCTTTCATTGTATTCTCACATTACAATCTCTCTCTATGTTGCTCTCTCCCTCTCTCTCTCTATCTTATTTAAAACACGATTTATAACAAGTTCTGCCTTTTTTCCTTCTTCTTCTTCTTACAATTTTTTTTTGCCTTCTATTCTCTTTTAACTTAATTTATATTGTTAAATTTTCACAACTTATTCAGCTTTTCGTTATTTTATATGTATCTACATGGCTTTGTGATTTTTTTAAATCAAATAATTTTGGTTGCCGGACAAATAAAAAACCCGTGAGAAAAAAAAACAACACAAACAAACCACTATTTACAATGCTTATAAAAGGTTTTAAATCTTATGCACGTATTTCACAATTAAATTTTCGTTTTAATACTTAATTTCTCTCACATTTAATCTGTGTTTCTCTCTCTCTCTCTCACCTTTTATTATTATTTATATTTCATTTTTATTATCGCTTGAAAGCTTTTACCAGAAACTAAATAATTTTTGAGAGACTGCTTTTCCACTAATATGTTTTTTTCACTCTTTCTCTTTCTAACAATCGTCAGCTTTGTTTTTGCTCCTCTTTTTCTCTCTGTCTTATTTTACTCAGTTTTCTTCTTTCTTCTTTGGTTGCATATTTTATTTTACAGTTATTTGAAAATATTTAGCTTCATTTGTCTCATGGAATTGATTTTTCTATTTTTACAATTAGTAACATAAATTTAGTAAGTGGAACGCGTTCGGTATTGCATGTTTTCCTTTTTTTTAATTGTTTGTATGTCTTATAATGTTATAATTTATTTATTGTAATTAATAATTTTTTTTGTTTTGTGTGCTTCTTTGATGTGCTTTTTTTGTATTAATTCATTAATCAGTTTTGCGCTCTTATTTGATTGGCGGTATGTTTGCGTGCGCGTGTGCGTGTGCGTGTGTTGTGTATATATATATATATGTGCGTGCGTATCACTTTATAACCCACTAAAGATTCAGTTTTCTTGTTCTAGTTCTTATTCTTCTTATTTAATAGAAGATTTTTGAATATGTGTTACTGGTGTTGTTGTTAATTGTAGTGATGTGGTGGCGGTAATATTTTTTTTTTTTTGGTGCATATATGGGTGAGTGTATATTTATTTGTATTATTTATTTGATTTGAGACATTTTCAATTTTATTGGGCCCTTAGATAATTTTATATTTAATTTATTATAACTTTTCTTTATTTACTTATTATATTTTACTTTATTTTTAACTTTTATTTAGTTCTTTTAATTCTATTTTTGGCCTTTTTATGTTCTTTTTTTTTTTTGCAAAACAATCTTAATTATTATATTGTAGAAAATATATGTTGCCTAAAATTTATAAGAAATTTCTTAGGAAAAACTTTCACATGTTGAATAATTTATTTTCTATTTAATATTTCGATGGTTTTTTCTTTTTTGTTTGAGTAACCAAAAAAGCATTAAATAAGTAAAATAATTGTGCAAATATTATCAATTTTCCGTATTCCTTGTATGTTTATATATTCCACAGTTCTTTTATTATTGATGCGATTAATTAAATTAGAGTATATATGTAAATACATCATACACACGTTATATTCAGCCAATTTAGTAGATATGTAAATAAATCAGTTTTATATTCAGCTAAAGAAGTACTTAATAATAATAACGGTATAAATTCATATAACGGTAACTCTTTTTCATTATATATATGGAAAACTTTCTTCATCAAAGTCATTTAAGATTTCGTGTTTGTACATTCGCTAAAATGATTACATTCTTGCTACTATTAGAAAACAGAGGGCGCTTATTTAATTACATTTATAATTCATAGAATTCTAATTCATAAAAGAAAAAAAATTAAAATCTTTATAAAGAAAAGTAAAACAAAGTCTTAGGAAAATATATAAAAGTAGTTACAGATATATTTTTTAAATTTACAGGAAATTTAATTGCCATTTGTTGGGCGATATAATTTGATAGCCATTAGTTGAAATAGTCCTTCAAAAGTATATATATTTGATGCTAACTTAATTTAACCATAAAGAAAATCTGCTCATAATCATTAAAGAAATCTAGTTCCTTTCGTTTGATATATTTTATCTTTATTTTGTTATCTTAGACTTTTTCCATGGAATATTATATTAATGGTGAACTCCTCAAATAATACATACATACACACACATATATACACACATACATACACACATACATACATGAATATATTATCAGCAAACGTAACTTTAATAAGTTACAATTCGTTGAGGGTGACAAAAGCAGAAATTTGTTAGTTTATTATATAAATTTATGAAATATTTATGAAAAAATATTATCATGGTAAAAAAGTTTATCATATCAAATTTAACGATTACATGAATGTATGTGCATTGCATTATTTCTATTTGTATTAGGTACATTATAAAAGATAGTTGTTTGTGTCATCATTATTTATGAAATTATCCTTTATAAGAGTAGGCAAATAATTAATGCAATTGGCAACAAGGCAACTGTTAGTTTACCAATTTTTTTTATAAATAAACTGAATAAATTTTTTCTATTTTTTTTTTTTTTTTTTTTTTTGAATTGGACGGACGTGTGTCTACTTCTTCAAATTAGAAACGCTTTGTCATTTTATTATTGGATAATTTTTACTACAATAAAGAACAAAAAAAAAAAAAAAAAGAAGAAGAAGAAGAAAAAATATCGAAATATTTCATTTGAATGCTTTAAAAATAAAATAAAAATAAAAAAAAAAAGAAAATAATCGAAAAAAATATTCATTTAATGAAATGAACGATTTTTCTTTGATTTCAAAAATTCTCATCATGAACTGTTTAGCATTTAAGCCGCTTTCTTTTATATTTCTCAAGTTATTAGCAAATTTTTTTTTTTTATTTATTTAATTGACATAACGTTTAGATTAAAATAAGCCAAAAAAAAAGCTAAAAAAGTAGATGGCTAAAGGCCTGGCTTAAAGTGGAAACATTTTCATGAAGAAGAAGAAGAAGAAGAAGAAGAAAAAGTCATAGAAAAAAATTATCTAAAATTCCATATAAAACGTCAATTTGATAAATTTGATAAATTTAATAAATTTAATAAATTTAATAAATTTGATAAATTTGCTAAAGGCTTAAATTGAAGTGATTTGAATTGAAAATGAAACAAAATGAAATTTTAATTTTAAATTCAGTTATTACCGAAAAATATTCATGCATAAATTCTTTTTGTTTTCTTCTCTTCTCCTCCTTCTTCATTTTTAAAAATATTTTTCATAAATAAAATTCTAACTTTGCTTATATAAAATTTTTTGTGGGCGTATGAATGTATGTGTGTGATGTAAGATATTTGAAGGAATTGATTATAAAATGTTTAAGCCAAATTAGTAAAATAATTTTATAACTGTGTGGTCTTGCTCTCAGTCTCTAAATTCCTTATAAATTTATGGTGATTTATGGAACATTCAGAAGTTGTTCAATTAATTTCAAATTTAATTTCAATGAACTTTTCAATTTGACTTTTTGTTGATGAAGGATCTTAATTTTTTTTTTTTTTTTTTTGACTTCAATCATGAGAGATAAATTCTCAGCATCCATTTTATCTATTTTTGAATGTTGGCTTCAAAATCGATTGTAATTTGGGCCTTAAAAAGAGTGTTAATAAAATGCCTTTATAGATATTTGATCCCTTTAATAGATTTCTTGAAAATATTTTCTTATTAAAATTTTTTTTCCAAAAATTTGCACAAAATGAAAAATAAAATAGAACCAAAAAAAAAGTGGGTGGGAAAGGTGGGGGGGGGGGGGGGGGAATTCAAAGCAAGCAATTAAAAGGAATTACATTGACAAATGTTTCTTCTGCTTCTTCTTCTTCTTCTTCTTCTTCTTCTTCTTCTTCTTCTTCTTCTTCTTCTACATATACCTTTTCGCCTGTTTGTTGTTGTAATTAATAATGTTACGGCATTTAATGTTGTTGTTGTTGTTGTTGTTGTTGTTGTTGTTGTTGTTGCTGCTGCTGCTCATAACATAATTTATTAAGTTTCATGATAATGATGTACATAAGTAGGCGTGTCATTGTTAACTGCTTTGATTTTAATAAATGCCATAGATTTTTATGTTTTGTTTTCTATTTTATTTTTCCTTGTGATTTTTTTCCCTTCATGAAGTCACGTGTCCTATACGTAGCCCCAATGCTATTAATTTTATAACGCTTACTCTTTTATTATTTAAATGTTTTATATAAAATAAATGCTTCATCTGGAACTTGGTGCTTTGGTTATTTTTTTTTTTTTTGTTTTTTTTTTTTTTGTGTAAAATGAATGAAGTCTCTGTTATTCATCATATTTGTATGTGTATGTGTATGTGTATGTGTATGTGTATGTATAAACATGAATGCATGCGTTTAAATGTCAATAAGTTCTCAATCATTTCCGCTTCAGTTCAGTTCCGTGATTTAGCACAAATAATATTTTGATTAAATCATGGGCATAATATTTTTTTATTCAATACTTTTTTTAACTCAAACTTTATTCCTTTTGTTAACTTTTTCAATTTATTGTTTTCATTAATTACAATTAAGTCAATTTATATTTAAGCTAAAGAAATTCCATGATGCAGCCTTTAAAGCTGCCTCTTTATGTTTGTGTTTGTGTTTTTGTTTTTTTTTTGTTTTTGTTTTTGCGTTTATTAAACAAATAATATTTCAACACTTAAATATTTATTTTAATGAAAATTTTCATTTTTGTTTTGTTATCAACAAAAATTAATTTTAATAAGTTTTTGCTTACAAATTTTTCTGTTTGCAAAAAAAAAAAAAATTTAACTTTTTTTTTAACAACAAGTGAATTGAAGGCCTAAAGCTATTTGTATTATTTGGCTTAAAGTAAAAAAAAAAAAAAAAAAAAAAAAAAAAAATCAATAGAAGTTAAATGTAAACTCTCGTGGCCCTTTTTCTAGCGACAAAGCCAGCCGTTATTTTACCCATAGACTTTTTTGTCTTGTCTTTTGTCTTTAGTAAAAAAAAAAAAAAAAAAAAAAAAAAACCGCAAATGGCCAAGATTTTTCTATAAATAAGGCAAATGGCGTGAGTTGTACATACAAAGCAAATAATAGATGAATTAAGAATTAACTAAAGAGAGAGAGAGAGAGAGAGAGAGAGAGAGTATTAAAAGTACGATAGAATTGTTCAACTTTTCAGTAGATATAAAATAGAAAGTGTAGAAAGGAAACTGATTTGCATAAGATTTTTTAACAAAAATTTGCTTCCAACTTAACGTAACTTAACGTAACTGCCCTAAACGTTTCTTATAAAAAATTTTTTTTAGCTTAGCTTAGCTTAGCTTAGCTTAGCTTTAATAAAAGTTACAGAGATAAAAATGAAGAATAAAATAGAAACAAAAAAAGAAAAAACAATAAAAATAATAGAAAAGACAAAATTTAGTTAAATATTGATAAATGTAGCAATAAAAAAAAAAAGCAATTTTTTTTTCTCAAAACAATCAAACAAAAAAATTCTTAACTAAATAAAAGATAATAAAGCTCAGAAAAAAAAAACAAAAAAAAATAAAAAAAGCATAAACTTAAATTTATACATAATTTTAAATATTTAAATGAGATTTTTACTTGATTTGTTGGGAATTTGTTGTGAGTTCTAACATTCGTCCATTACAGAATTTTTAGAGATTATTTTGATGAGAGAAACCAAAAAAAAAAAAATAAATAAAAAATAAAACAAATAACAACAACAACAATAATAATAAGAAGAAGAATAACAATTTGAAATAAAATGGCATGAGAAGAAAAAGTAATAACATAATTAAGAATAAGAAGAAGCAATTTAATTGAATTTATTTAAATAAAAAAAAATGTGTAAATTTTTTAAAAATTATTTCAAACTAGCAGATATCGTTACAATGCAGCCATTTTGTAATTAATTTCATATAATTAAATAAAAATATTTAAACTTTTTTTTGATTGGCCAGAAATCATTTAAAAAAAATTCTATCATTGGAATTTTTCTAGTGTTTGGTTAAAAGATAAAACCATCCACATACTTAGATTATTTAGATTTTGAGATAATTTCTAAAAAAAAAAAATATGATACAAAAATTACTTGAAAAAAAAAACAACAAAATTTTCCATAAATCAAATAAAATGTAAAGAAAAAATATTTTACAAATGGGCCTGATGAAAAAGTATCACAAGCATCAAGAGCTTAGGCCAAAATGTAGTAGGCTGAATAAAAAAAAAAAAAAAAAAAAAAAAGATGCCAAATTATTATTAATGTGAATGTTAATGATCAAAAAAGTTGATTTAAATTTTTTTTTTTAATTTGCTTTTTTTCATTTTATATTAAGACAAACTTTTAGATTTATTTCAACAAAATGATTGTATGAACAATTTTATAAGAATATGAAACGACAGTCATTTCAAAGGGATGACTTTAAATGCCAAGTTCTGTCTTTTCAAAATAAAAAGCAAAAAAAAATGTTTAATATTTTATAGGAAAAAAAATTTTTTTTTTAAGGTTCATGAAAAATATTTTATATTTTAGATATTTAGATTTTATTAGGAAGCAAAATAGTTTTAAGAAAAAAAAAATACCGAATTTTTTTTTAAAAATAATTTTTAAAAATTCAACTAGAGAATTTTTTGTCCAGAAATTTTATGCCATTTTTATTGTTGTTTTTTAATTATTATTAGTATTTTAATATTAAGAAAAAGTTTTTATAAAATTTTAATTTACAAGAGTTGTGTAATAATTTTCGTCTTAACTTTATTTTTTGAGGGACAAAAAAAAAACAGAAATGCTTATGAAAGGCAAGTTCTAAAAAGCTCATTTAGAGCTGCTGATGTGGAAGAATTTTTTTTTTTTTTTTAGGAAATATAAAAAAAAGTATAGTACAAAAAATAAATTTAGTGAGAGAGAGAGAGTGAAAGAGATAGATAGATAAAAAGTTATATTTTATTAAAAATATGCCTTAAAAAATTATGCAAATTGATATCAATGTGATAAAATCCTTTTTTGGGATACTTTCTCTACAAATTAAAATTTTAACAGTAGAAAATTATGATGCCAACGAAGTGAAAGTAGCCCAAGAAAATACATAAATTAACAAAAAAAATGGAAAAATGTAAATCCTTTAAAAAAAAATTTCATTAAAATATCATGGTTTTTGGCCTCCAGTTGAAAATATAATAAATGTGGTGGGGAAAAAGACATTTAAAGGTTATTTTAGGTTTATGTCTTGAGATGATTCTGCATAGAGACATTTGCAATGTCTTACTAAGACTTTTATAAGAATTGTTAAATATAAAATATAAATACAAATATCTAAAAAATAGATGGACTCTGAAGAAAATGGCCAGAATAAATCAAAAAGTAAATCAAAAAAAATCTATAAAAATTTATAGATTCTGTGAAATTTCTTAGATTACTGCAAAATACTGTTTAATGCAAAATAATGTAATAAAATAAGTATAACTACAATTTGATGATAAAAAAAATGGAAAATAAATGAAAATAAAATCACTAATCACACTTACTGTTTATGAGATGACAATTGCTCATAATGTTGTAGAAGAATGTTGTAGAAGAATGTTGTAGAACAATTTGCTTTATTTGAAAGTAAAATATACAAAATTTATAAAGATATTTGTAACAATCATCAGAAATTTTGTATTTCGGTTTTTGGTATTATAAAAAAAATTTTTATCTAGTCTGGTGTCCAAGATTTTTCCAAGATGAATTATTTTTTTTATACAATCTAAAAATAATTAAAAAAAAATTTTTTTTGAAATATTTTCAAGAAATTTTTATAGAAAGAGCTTTATTAAAAATGGTCTAGTTCAGATTTTATTTGTCGTCTTTTATAAAAATTTGAAAAATTTATAAATTATTTTGTTAAAAATAGCAATAGGCCAATTTATTAAGGTAAGAGATAGGAATCTATATCTCTGATGGTGTCTACCATCATTTAGATAGATTTTCATATAGTTGTTGTTGTACAAAATGTCTAAACTTTTCTTTTGAAACGTACAAATGTTTTGACAGCCATCATTTTTATGATATAAAAATTATGGAAAGTATGAAAACTCAAAAGAATGAACAAAAATTAAATGATTATGTTAGATTTTTAATAAAACAGAAAGTAGAGTATGAAAATAATAAAAAATAATGGAAAGGAATAAATAATAAAATTTAAAAGTTATGCAAAAAAAAAAAAAAAAAGAAAATATGAAAAAAATTCCAAATTGAGGGATAATGATGAAACAAAAGTATAAAATTTAATAAGAACCATTCAAAATGAAAAGAATGAAGTTTTAATTTTGTTAAAAATGCAAAATGAAGAAACAATTGAAGAAAATTTATTTTGACATTAACAAAAGTTATAAACTAGAAAATATTTTTGCAAAATTATTATTTGTCATCATTTTTCTTTGCTGATGAAGATTTTTTTACTTGTAATTTTATTTTTGTTTATAAAATTTTTTTTAATAAAATGTAAAGAGTAAATTTTTTTAAATAGACAAAAATCTCACGATAATAAAGATTGTCATGGAATAAAATTGATCTTTGTTAAAAAAAATAAATTTCAAATTTCAATAGATAAACAAAAGTTAACGAGAGATGGCAGGATAGAAAGAAGATAGAAAAAAGAAAATTGAGCAAGATAAAATTGAGAAATAAGAAAGACAAAAAGAATTCTGTTTATGTAAAAAAAAAAAAAACAAAAAATTATCAAGTAGCTTGTTAAAATTTAATCAAGAATGTTTACTAAAAAAAAAAAAAAACAGGTGAAGGGATAAAGGGATGAATGGTCGCATGGATGGATGACTTGATTAGATTTGGTTGGTTAAAGGCTTCTGGCATCACATTACAAGAGCATATATATAAATAATCATTTTCATATGATGGACTTACAATTTATGAATTATATTCGATTTAATATTTGAAAAATCTATAAAAAAAAAAATCTTTAGACACAAATATAAACATTATAGAAATGTAGACAGGAATGTTTAACAAACTAATTTACAATATAAAGTTTTATATAAATAATGAAGAGTGTTTGGTAAAGGGTTAGGGTAAAGGAAAGAGAAAGAGGAAAGAATTATGAAGTGATATTTTCATATAAATATTTAGGAGAAAAGTGTAAAAAATAAAAAAAAAAATAAAAATAACAAAATAAAAAGCCCTAACAAGGGCATTGATTAGAATGAAAAAGATAGAGAGATAAATAAAAAGGTGAGAGAGAAAGGTATATGAAAAAAAATAGGTTTCTTTAGTTTTGTTGTTGTTGTTGTTGTTGTTGTTAATGTATACCTTTTTACAAAAGTAGAAAGAAAAAAGTAGAAAGAAAAATAATTAAAGAAAAAAAAAACGATGCCGTCTTTTTTTTTTATTATTTTGCTTAATAATGCTTTAGCAGTTAGGCCGTTAAGCATTTAAGAAAAATATTGGTCTCAAATTGTTGGATGAATTTTTATCAAATAATGCAAACTTTTTTATTTAAAATTGTATACTTTTTTTTTTCTGTATGGGCTGGCTCTTCCCTTTTTTTTTTTTTTTTAATCATAATTCTTAATAATAAATCCTTTAAAAATATCACTAAAATAGTGATTGTTAATTTGCAAAAATTCATAATGGATGGACATACCGACATACCTATGAGATGGGACGTATAGACAGATACCCTTTAAAATATTTAAAAAAAAAAAATAAATCATTTTGAAATGTTTATTCTAATGAAAAGTAAGCCTTTGTCTGGCAACGAATAAATGGGAAATATTGTGTTAGAGAAGTTAAGAGTGACAACAAAAAGCAATAAAAAGTAACATTGAAATAGAGAAGTTAAAAAGAAAAATTAGCAATAGCAACAAAAACATTATAATAATAGTAATAATAAGAATGTACACTGTACAATGTAAAGCGCAATAAGAAAATATAAATAAAGCAAAAAGCAAAATATAATAAAAATAAAAATAAAAAAAATAAAAATAAAAATAAAATATAACATGATTTAATGACATGAATTATGTATGAGTTTGTTGTCAATCAAAAGCCCAAGACCATGTCAAATGTTTCGATGTATGACTTTGTCAATGTACAATAACGCTCTCTTACATACTGTTGATAATTCTATAGCATTACTACAACAACTATAACAAACTGCTTATAAATATTATATAAAAAGTAAATCATAACTCACAATTCAGGTTTATATAAAATAAAGTTTTTTTTTTTTTTGATTATATTTTGTAAGAAGAAAAAAGACGAAATCAAAAATTAAAAAAAAAAAAAACAAATAAACAAACTTAAAAAGAAAGTAAGAAAAATAATAATAATAACAACAACAATAAACAATGTATAAGGAAGAAATTGTTATGGCAAATATTTCTCTCTTTTTTTTTTCGCTCAAAAATCTGTTTTTATTTTCATTTTTTTGTGCTTTCCAATTGCTTTTTTGTTTTTGTTTGCTTTTTTGGTGATCTCTCTCTTATTAAAAAAAAAACAAAAAAGCTCACTCATTCAAATCATTCACAAGCAAATTATAAAGTACATAAAAAGTATAAACTACAAAGAAAGTAAAAGAAATATGTAAAGAGAGAGAGAGTGTGGAGAGAGAGAGTGTGGAAGAGAGAGATTGTGGAGAGAGAGAGCTGATGCTAAATGGATAAAAAGGAAAAAAAAGGAAAAAAAAATTTATACAAAATTCACAAAAGAATCGTTTCATTTTTATATTTAGTTAATAAATGGTCGTTTCCTTTTTTTTTTTTTTTTTTTTGTATGTTTTGTTGTAGTTTTTTATTTTATGAAATGTGGCGTGCAATGATGTAACATTATTATTATAATCATTAAAGGATTAATTACTAAATCAAACAAAAATGAGAAACAAAAATGCTTTTTTGGATAAATTTTTTGAACTTTTTGTGATCGAGGCGTTTTGTAATCGAAAAATCTTTTGATGTCATTACATGATGCAAAGCATATGGATGATACAAGATTCCATAAATTATCAAATTATTCAGTTTCTTATCTTAAGAGTTTAAAAAGCCTAAAATGTTTAAAGTTCTTTTAAAATTTAAAATCAAAATTTTCAAATGAGCATTCGCATTTTAAACATACGAAATACTGCATTATAACTATAAAAGGGCGTGGCTTAATGCGTAATGCGTATTGCGTAATGCTGCCTTCGAAGCGCCAGATTTTTGGAGCTTAAAAGAGTTAAAGTCTAGCTCTGTAAAGTTTTTATGCAATTCCATCATCGATCATTTATCGATGATCGGCGTTTAGGGCGCCTTTTTTTTTTTTTTTTTTTGTTTGTTTTTATAGCCAATTTTATCTTTGTTGATTACAAATGATTGGGCATGGAAATTTTAAAGCTCTTTCTAATAATTAGTAAATATAAATGTCTGCGGTTTTTTTTTTTTTTGTTATATTCTACAAAATTAATGAATCAATTGAAGCAATTTGAAGCCCTTAAGATAAAACAATTTTATCAAATGATTTCAAATCATTTAAGATCATAACTGAGCCTATGATTTTAATGTATAAAATTTGTAGCAGTTCAGTTGTCAAGTATCTTGAAATTCTATTAAATCTTGCATTACATTAAACAAAATACTCTGAGGTATTTAATGAAGTAGCCTTAAGCGATTCTAATATTTTTTTTTTTATAGGTTTCGCTTCATCATTCTTAAAACTATTTCCGCTTGAGATTTTCTTTTTTTTTATTTGCTGGTGTAAGTTATTAAGTAAAGGCAATTATTTTCAAAAGCATCATCATATCATTTTTGGTGTATGCAACAAATGATAAAGCAACAAATAACAAGAGAATAAAATAAATGGTTTTTATTTCAAAAAAAAAAAAAAAAAAATACAATGAGAAAAATGTTCTTAGAACTCATTCGTAATATTGATCAATTAAATGTGTCCAAAAATTTTTTTTTGATAACAAAAGTTATGCCATATTTTTCAAGTTTTAAATTAGCCTGATTTATATTGCCTAAAACAAATTTGTTAACATGAAATTAATGTGATATCTATTGAATTAATTTTAATGATCATTAAACTGTTAAACATCCCTTTAACTTTTGTTTGTTTTAATTATGCAGCAACCAAAAGTTGGGATAACTCAATTTAATGCATTCAATTAAGGAAGGAAGCTCCAAAGTTACAGCCAGAATTTTTATTAGTATTTAAAAGAAATTCTGAATTAGCTTAATGTTTATGATTAATATGCGAAATTGATCTTAAAAATAAAACTTGCCAGAATTTATATGCAATATTTTTCACCGGAGAATATTTTTTTTTTATATGTCTATTGCATACAAAAAATTTTCTTCCAAATGAAGTACTGTAAATTCGATCTTACTCAAATTTAAATGTCTTGTTTGTTTTAAGGACTTTTTTTTTTTTTTTTGCCATCAATGAAATCGTTAAGAAATTTTTGTATGTTTAAACAAACTAAACAAAGTCTGTCCCATTAATGGGAGAGCTGGTTTTTATTTAAGTAAGAGCAAAATAGTAACAATAGAAATTTCTATTTATTTTGCAAGAAAGCTGCTACCTTTTAAATGAAATATCTGAAGCTTATAATTCATTAAGAAAGTGGTCACAAACTGCTGTAAGAAATTTTTTTGAGGTTTATCATAATAATACCGTAAGTGAAAGATGAACATTGGGATGGTTTTGATCGTTTCTTTTCAGGATGCTGCTTACTTTGCTTGATCCTTTTCGAAATTTCTACATAATGAAATTGCCAATAATAATGGACTGGTCAATGTATTTTAGATTAAAATGAAGGCAATATCTTCAAAGTATCGGGCAAAGGTAATGCATCTAAATGATATATTCGCCTTTATTGTTCCTAATTATTACAATTGATTACTTTGATTATTGATTATGAAAATTTTGGAGGTATGTGTACAACATGTCTAAATTTATTGTATCATTATGGTCAACACATAAGCGTCATGATTTTATCTGGCTGGCTTTAAATGGCTTTAACTGTTTAAAAAGAGCTTCTTCTGTTTTTTAGCAAACACGACCTGTAGAGTTTCGATATCGGCTATTTTTATATGAACGCCTTCTGTAGGCATCTCTGTATGTACAAATAAGGTGCTGAATTTTTTTTTTGAGGGTATATTGTCATAAAGAAACCAGATAATGCTTGTAAAAATAATGAATGTAAAGTCAAGAATAAAAGACTCAACTCAATTTAAGCCCAGGAGTTATGTATTTTGGCAAAAAAATGATCATGCTAATATTTTATGTGCATGTGGCAAGAATTAATCCAAACATGAAATAGTTCCATTCAGTTTTGTATGAAATTAATGAAAAATCCATACCTGCCGGGAAGGCTCAAATGCATGGTATAAACATACTTAATTATCGCTAGCGTTGGTAGACACGGCACATCACGTGCATGCCACCGTCACGACTAGCTTCCAATTTAAAGCCACTATTGCACCTCATCTAGTTAGCTTAATCCTTGGTGTAAGGATTCGGAGCCTTCTAATTACTCCTAGGCTTAGCTTAAATTAGCCCAATAAGCCTACCCAGCTAGCCATTTTATTTGGGAAGAGGGACCTTGCACGACAAGCATATATATGTTTGAACGAGCAACGCCCGCGACATGGGCACCACAGCCCCCACGAAGCCAAACTCAATATCACCACTTGGGCAAATATGGAACTGGTGATCCCGTGGTACCAAATTAAATCTTTGGATCTGATCTCGTGATGCCCCCTCATGATGCCCCCTGATGGATATGGATCAGAAATCATCTCATGGGCCACCCCCAATTGAGAAGGTGCTTCTCGGTATTGGTCGCCCCCTATAAAATGGTAGCAGGTAAAGTGTGAAGTGTGAAGTGAACGGGTGCGGCTAATTTGTTGATATTTAATCCATAAAATTTAATCTGTAATTAAATTGACCGCGGATTATTTCGCATTATAAACTTTTACATGTTTTTATTGTTGTACTAAACAATGTCAGAAAAATTTTGAATAATATTTATAACTTTCTTTTTTTTATTTGCTTTAACAAATTATTATTGAAAATTTATAAAAAAAATATGAAATCCATATTTTTTCGTATTAACTATTAAAGCAAAGTCTTTAATGGTCAGTTAAATGATCGAAAAAAAAATATTGTGCTAATTTTGTAAATAGATTTTATGCAAATTACATTTGACATATTTTAATTTTAATTTTTTTTATGAGGCAAATACAAAAAGAAAATAAATAGGAAAAATATTTATTCAACTAAAAATATTTAAATTTTAATATGTTTCTCCTTTTTTTTCCCCTGTTTTCTTTTTGGCTATTTTTAAAAAACTTTTATGCAAAATAGAAAGCATTATAAGAAATATGAAAATATTTGAAATTGGAATTGTATTATAAAATATCACATGAAATATGAATATGTTGAAAAAAAAAAGATGTTCTTGTTTAAATTTGTTGATATGAAGAGTTTCATATCTAAGCGGTAAAATTATGCATGCATTTCAATTTGGAATTGGTTTTTTTTTTTTCTAAATGTATGAAATAAGTTGAGCCACATTTTTTTTTTTTTTTTTTTTTTTTTTTTTTTTTTTGGTAAAATATTCCCTAGTGGCATATACAGATAGGTATATAAATATTTATTTGTGATAAATCCAGTTCGAAAAAAGTTAAGAGATTTCAGTTAGATAATTTTTGAAACGTAAGTAAGGCCTTTTTAGATTCCTATGGAATTGAATTTCAAATTTAGATATGGCCACATAGATAAAACTGCTGCTTATAAGTTATAAAGGACAAATATCTAATTTTGATTCCCACAAAAATTAGAAGTGTTGCAAATTTGTTAATTCTTTTTTAAAGTGGGCGTGCAATATCTGTTAAAAAGGATGGATAGTTTTGCCTTGTCCACTTTATATAAAAAAATATCAAATTTGTTGTGATTGATTTTATCAATAATGTTTGGTGTTTAAATCAGCCATGAAGGCTGATATTGCATGGTAGGGCCTTTAAAAAAGGGTCTTACAGGGAAAATATAAAAAATCTTTTCTCATTGGATTTGGTTAACTTTGGTTTGCCTGGTTGATGTGATGATTGCTAAATGTTAACAAACTTAAAAAAAAAAAAGGGTGAGGCAAATGATCATAAAAAAAAATTATATAGAGAAATATGTGGTCAACTTTTGCACAATATAATAATTATAAGAGACCAAGGAAAGGAGAGAAACAAAATAAAAAAATAAAATATAGGCTAGTAAATACCCTACATCATGTCTTCATAAAAAAAAAATATAGAAAAAAATTTACCTTGTTGGCCAACAAAAATTTTTTATCTTAACTTAATATTTTGATAAATTTCGTTTAGAGTTGAATTATGAAATGCATTCAAAGAGACAGATGAAGATGGACAGATTAAGATTTTTCAGTGAAAATGATACAATTTTAAAGTAAAACAATAAAACGTGGAACTATTAAAAGTTTTCCAGAAATTTTTTTTACTTTACTTTAGACTTTAAAATAATAGAGAATGAAAGTGATGGAGATAGTATGACGGAGAGTGTTATAGAAAAAAAAAAAATTGAAAAAAATAAATTATATAAAAAAAGGTGTAAAATTGTATTTATATATGCAAGAGATGATAAGAGTATAAAAGTAAGGAAAAAAAAGAAAAAAAAAAATAAGAAACGCTTCAAAAACTAGTTAATAGAAAAATAGAAAGGAAAAAATAAGAAAATGGTGGTGTATAAATAAATTATCATATTGCATAGAGCATAGAAAAACTGTCGCCATATGAATCTGCTTTATAACAACATTAACATTAAATTAAACAAATTGAAGAAAAAAAAGAAATTGAAGTAAGAAAAATATAAAATAAAAAAGTTATCATTTGTTTTTTTTTTTTTTTTTATTTTCTTTGTCCTTCATAGAATACAATTATAATAAGAATGGGTTATACATATTTTGTAAAGCAAAAAGAAAAATACAAAAAATTTCTAGTGGGCGTTATATCAAGAAAAAATTATTGACGTTAAAATAAATTTTTTTATGGCACATTTTTATAACATGAAAGTAAATTTGTATTTTGAATGTAAATGTAAATGTAAATGTAAATGTAAGATAAATGTAGCTATAGAAAGAGTAATGTTAAGAAATTAGGGCGGGCCTTTTATATATAGATAAATATAAAAATGCATTCATTTATTTCTAGGGATCTCAACTTTTAAGTTTAAATTATAATATAAAATAAAAATTATTATTATTTTTATTAATGTAGTAGGTGTGTGCTTTACTATCTAGTAAATGCATCATTTCTATTTGCCATAATCCTTATCACAACCATTATTTTTATGGCATGTTATGGTTTTTATTCATTATGGCATTTTGATTATTTAAAATTTTAGCAAACTTTCATCACATTTTTATGCATTTTTATATAAAAAGCTCTAACAGTCTAAACTATTTCTTTTTGTTTAAATCGTTCGAATTGATTCGTATATTATATTTACAAAAAAATTTGAATTTCTTAAACAATTTTTCTATTTTTTTTTTTTTTTTTTTTAGCTTTTAGCAATTAATTGTAATTTCTGTACACAAAATTTGGCCACAACCAAATTTATTGTCTTCCATTACGATTTGTATATGGCATTATCTTAATACATTTAGGCTAACGCCTTATTTATTTACATATACACATATATACATACATACATATATACATATATACATATATACATATATACATACATACATATATAATAGATAAAAGTTAACTATCATTACTAAATGTAATTGGTTTTTGTGTAAATTAGCTTTTTTTTTGTTTTATGTGAAGGTTCCTCTTGGTTTTTTATTTCTTTTTGATTTTTTTTTTTTAAGTTTTTTTTTTTTGTTAACTTTGTATTGTAAATCTTTTTGAATGGTGCGCGCGCGTTAAAAATGGGCGGAGCAATTAAATATAAAATATAGAAAATTAAAAAAAAAAGTAGGAAAAAAAAAGAAAAAAAAATTAAAAAAAAAAATAAATTAAAATTTTTATGACTAGAAGAAAAGTCATGAAAAAAAAAAGAACTGATTGATTTTATATGTAAAAGTAAAGTTGACCCTTTGACGACTTTTTGACCATTTGGTATGATTTCAATTAATAGAAATATCTTAGTTTCTATAAAGTTTTGGATGTAACCCATAATTTAGATCATGAATTTTGAAGCTTAGTAATCTATATTACATATATATATATATATATATTTTTTTTTTTTGATATTGGCCAAATATGAACTCCTTTCTTTATGCTTGAAGATCTTGGATACTAACAATAATTAAGGTTTGGAATTCATTTTAATAAAAGACAATATCGAATTTGAACTTCAAATATAAAATTTGTAAATTATTTGTATTTATATGCTAACATTTTGCCTTTCTATAACACCTACCACTTCATTTTCTTTTAAGTTAAAAAAAAAAAAAAATCTCAAAAAAAATAAAACCATCATTACAATTGTTGTATTTGTATAAAATTTCTCAGTCCAAACTGATGAGAAATTATAAGTAGGTATATATATAAAAAAAAAAAAAAAAAAAAAAAAAAAAAAAAAAAAAAAGAAAAAGAAACGAATACCAAAGTAATTGAAATCATTATTATTCTTGTTATTTTTATTATTATTATTATTATTATTATTATTATTGTAACAAAATACATGATGCTCATTGTTTTTAAAATTTTCTCAATCAACATCCAACATCTAACACATCCAATAATAACATTCACTAAACTCATGTGCGTGCTTTGTGTGTTTTCCTAAGTAGAGGCGGAGCATATGTTACTATACAATTTTCACACACATACACACACATATATACATATATACATATATACATATGTTTTTATATTTATATAAAAAGAAGAAAGAAAAATTGAAAAAAAAATTTATAGAAGTGCAAAATACAAACAACATACATAATATTTGTTTTATAAAGCATCATGACCCTTCTTCTTAAGATCTTTTACTATTTTTATTTTTTTTTTTTTTAACAATCTTCCTACTTTTCTTGCCTTATTTTTTTTTTTTTTTATTATCTAACGTTTTAACGTATAATATGAAATTTTATGTAATAAGGTATTAAATGAAAAAAAAAGAAAAAATGATACTTAAATTGAAACTAAAACAAATTTATATGAACATTTATATTATTGTTTAGAAGTTTATAGAAAATGAATATAAACAGAGATATGATTAGAGGCGTCCATGAAATGTCTGATCCAATTTTATTAAAATTAAAAAAAAAAGTTAACTTCTTGAGAGGAACATTTTTTGTAAGATGGTTCGATTTTGTAATTTGCTTCGATAAGATCTATATCTAATTTTGCCAAGATTTGGCCAGAGTTGTTAGATAATGAAATTTTTTTTCAGAATGTTTAACGATTTTTAGCAGCATCTATTTTGTATGTAAAATACTTAAAATTTTCTTAAGTAGAATGATTGAGCTTGGAAGAATTTGTTTTGTTCTTACTGTGATTATGTAGGACTACAAGTTATATTCAATATTTATTTATATTTGAAAAGTTCTAAATGATACGAGTTTATAAAAATTATTTAAATATATAATTTATAGCAATAATATAATAGAATAAATTTATCTCATTTAAAAAGAAATTTTCTAAGCAAAATTCATAAACGATTCATATAAAAGATTTAACTCCAAATATTGAACCATCATTTTTGCATAATCATTTGTCATTTGTCATTTGTCATTTGTCATTTATAATGTGAATGTATTTACTTTAGATTTAGTTGAATGATATTTGAGGTTCATCGTAGCGTATGAGTTATATTATTTTATTTAAGCATAAGAAAATTATTTGAAAAATCATTTTTCGAGCACTTTTCTTTTTTTTTTTTAAAAGTCACTTTATAATAACATACAATTGCTTTGATTTTCCTATTTTTTTTGATTTCTTGTTTTTTGATCACTTCCCACATCATTTTCCATTTACCAATGTTCTAGTTTTCTAAACACCACAAGCTTTAATTATGATCATAATAATTGTAAATTCATTGCATAATAAAACGATTTTAAAATAAGTCATTCATATTTCATTGCTAGTTTTTTTTTTTTTTTTTTTTTTTTTTTTTTTAGTTAGTAAAATGAAGAGAAATCACAATGATATTACATGATTTGATTTCTTTCTATACAGATTTTATAGTTATAAAAATAATTTTCAATTATTTGTGATTTGTTTTAAATAAGAAAATTTTAATGAAATTTTGATGAAGCTTACTGCCTTTGGCCTACTCTTGATCCCTTATATTTATTAATGCTCTTTATGAATGGTTGGTATTCAAGAGTAAGTCTTAGTAAAATATATATTAGTTTTAAACTTGCTTTTTGTTATATTTTCTCCAAAAAAAAAAAAAAAAAAAAAAAAAAAAAAAAAAAGAAGAAGAAGAAAAAAATTTTTTCTCTTTATTTATGAATGCTTGTAAAAATGTTAAATTTAAACACGCATGAGATTGTTTTGTTGTTGTTTATTACAACGTTTGAGTAAATTGTTGTTGCTGTTAATAATGTATACTATTGTTGTTGTTGATTTATTTATGAAAACATTAATTAATTAAGCAATGAAACTTGTTGTTACAACAATAATAAAAAAAAAAAATTCATTAATACAATGAAATTTATGCCAAACAACAGTTGAATTTGTAGCTACGTCAGTAGAACAAAAAAAAAAAAAAAAAAAATTAGATAAAATAGTTACACTAGACAGACATTTGAGAAAAATATTTCAAGAGATTATACCATTCATATTTCAATTGTTTGTTTTATTATGATATAAAGCAACAATCTACAAATGGTCATAAAAAAAAAAAAAGCAATAAATGCAAAGAAAAAAAAAAAAAAAAAGAAAAAGGCATTCTAACTTTTATAAGTGATTTAATGTTTGTGTAATAAAATGCTTATAAAAAATATCGTCTTTTCTAATTTACTAAGGAAATTTATTATATTTTAGTGGGCTCTCGATTTTTTTTTTTTTGTTTTTTTTAATTCTCTTGGTTGAGTTTGTTTGTACGTTTACAGTGCCTGCAAAATTTTTTCTTATTTATGAATTTTAAGTTAAATGTCTCTAAGACTTTTACTATTAAAAAAAAGTTTATTTGTTTAAAGTTTATTAAATGCCTTTAAAAAAAAAAGAGAAAGTTTTTTTCTTTTTCTTTTTCTTTTTCTTTTTCTTTTTGTTTTACTTTGTCCTTTGGATTTGCAATGCGTTTGATAATAAAAATTTATGTATATTATTAGTGACTTTGGTAAGTGTAATTAACATTTCTATCTTCATGCAATTAATATAAAAAATCCGTTATGTAAAGATAATGTATGACCATGATTTCTTAGATTTTTTATTTAAAAAATCAAATCTATGATTTTATTTTTATATAAAAATAATCTTAAATATTTTATTCTTTTATATATTACATATGACAAAAATTTAAATTGCATGATTAGTCAGTCGTCCATTAAATACTTTACATTAATTAATTATAATAATGATCCTTCAATGTTATCAAAGGATCAAATTTTTATATTGAAAAGATAATGAATTGATAACTCTAAATGATTTGGCAATAAGGCCAAAAATATCATATTTTATATTTTTAGATTAAACAAAATCTCCAAGTGATTTTCAAAGGATTATTAGAAAAAAAATTTCTAAGTTTCCAATTGAAATTTTAATTAACTAAAAATTCTAAGGGTTCAATTTTTTTATATGGCTTTAAATTATAGAATCTATCTAAGGCTACTTTATGATGTTGTCTATTAATATAAAAAAATGATCCAGTATTTTTCAGTGGTCTCTATTAAATGATATTTTTTTTCATAATTTTTTTTTCTTTTTCTTGTACTGGCACCTGCTGAGAGTTTGATGCCATATTTAAGAAAAAGCCTTATAACTTATCAAAAAGTCACCAAGCAAAAAATCTCCTTATATAAATATGTATAATCAATATAATAATTCACATGGAACATTTTAGTTAATCTACTTGTCAAGTAAGCTGCTTTTTCTCAAAGGGCAATCCAAATAGTATCAGCGAGGCTTAAAACTAATATAAACACACACATACATATATATAAGTTATTTTAGTGGCAGATAGATATAAGCTTTTTAAGTACTTGCAATATAATAAAATAAAAAAAAAAAATGAAGAAAAAATAAGGCAAGAAGAAGCAGCGTAAAAAAAAAAGGAAATGTTTTTACTTTTTTTATACAAATAATAAAAATCATAAACATTACTAAGGCCGAGGTAATAATTTCACAATAACAACAATAATAATAACAATAACAACAACAATAACAACAACAATAACAATAACAATAACAATAACAATAACAATAATAACAACAATAACAATAACAATAACAACAACAATAACAACAACAACAAGAAGAAGAAGACGAAGAAGAAGAAGAAAAGAAGAAGAAGACAAATGATAAAAATAGAATGAACGAAGAGTTAAATGACTTGGACGTTAACGTATGCTCAAAGGAACGCGTTCCTTGTTGTTGTTGTTATTATTATTATTATTATTGTTATTAACTTTGTTATTATTGGCCAGAGGAAATCATGGCAAAAAGAACAAGCAAATAGAAATTATATAGCGAAATGATATTTTTTTTTATAATAAAAAAAATAAAATTGTTTTCAAATTTATGCTGGTTTTCTTTTTTCTTAAATTAAAAGCACCAAGCCAGTCAAGAATGCCGCTAAAAACTCATAAATAGAAGTGTGGTGACCATTTAAAATGAAAGGCAAAAACAAAAAGAAAAATAAGAAAAAAAAAAAATAAAGAAAAAGAAGAAATTTCTCAACAATTTATTATTATTCTTATTTATATTAAGGCATACAAAAAAAAAAAAAAAAAAAAAAAAAAAAAAAAGAAGAAGAAAAAAAAGGATAGCAATATAAAAAATAGGCAAGAATAAAGATTCCCATCATCATCAAAGATACAGAAAGAAACAAAAAATTTCAGACTTATAATATTTAGATGGGAATGTACATTCAGTTTTCACAGTATGTGGCCCATAAATTATTTTGTAAAGGAGAATATGTCCTAAACGGATGTTCCGGTTTGTTATTTTGACATTTGCTTTTTTTTTTTTTCTTTCTCCTTTTTGTTTTTTTGCTTTTTTTACTTTTTAGTTATTTATTTTTATTTAGCATTTATTAGAAGTAAACAGATTTTTTGTAATTGAATTACAATTTAAAGTTTTTTTTAGAGTAAATTGAACTTGGTACATTGACATGTAAGATACTTCCTTGAACCATTTGTATGGGGGACTATGTGAATTGTTAAATATGCAAAATTTATTTATATGCGCTTATTATATTAAATTTATATAAAAAATTTAGATTAATAGAAAGAAAGAAATAAAAAGCAAAAGTAAAAAATTCTATAAAATTAAATTCTAAACCAAATTAATTATTTTCATAATTTATGATAAAGACAATACGTCTTTCGTTAACGACAACTTCCATGAAGATTACCATTAAACGTTTAAGATGATTTTAGTATCTTATAGAATTATATTTAAAAAAAAAAAATTAGAAGCAACTTCAGTGTCCAACTGGAATATGAAACTTTAGTGTAGAGATTATTTTTTATATATAAAAAAAAAAAAAAATTATTATAAATGAAAATGAGAAATTTTATTGGCAAACCGAAAACCCCAAAATTTATATATAAAACCATTCAAAATAGTATTTCTTAATTTGATGATCAAATGATGGCAACTTGAAGATAAAACCGAAAGTATAAAATTTTTAATATTAATATGGTTAAGATAAATGAGTTAGTCATAGCAATTATAATACAATTCTAAAGGCCAAAAGAAATACTTGAAGAATTACCTTTCAAAAGCAAAATATTTGAAGAGTCCTCATCTTTTATAATATAAAATATTTTTTTTGGCCTTTCTCTATTTTCTCTTACTTAAATTTTATGCCATCTACTTTCTTGGCTTCTTTCTCTCCTCCCCCTCCTCCCTCAGTTAGACTTGCCCTTGTTGTACGATATATAACTAGAAGGTATTATATGTAAATATATGCAGATCCGTTTTATGCCATGTCAACGCGATCAAATCACAATTTTCTTAAGTTTAGTTTTAGGACGTTTTTTTTTTTTTTTACTTCTTAGCCATGATGATGTGTACAAACAAGGCATAAAAGGAGAGCATAAGAAATTTGGTAGTTCATTATATTCATATGAAGGACTGAATGAATCAAAATGTCAAATGTTTGATTCTATTCAAATAAATACAAACAAACAAACAAACAAATAAAAAAAAAAGCAAATGAATGTGATATAAACAGCGAATGGTTTTAAAGAATTAATGATACAAAGGAAAATAGAGAAAAAAAAAAAAAGAAGAAGCAGCCTGAATTTCAAAGAAATTTTTTTTAAAAGTGGCAAGAAAAATCTGTGTTATATAGAGTGGAAAAATTGTTATGCAAATCTTTTAACAAAAAAAAAAAAAAAAAAAAAAAAAAAAAAAAATTGTACACTTAATTTTATTGTTGCCATTGTTGTTTTTATAATCTCTTATTTTCAAAAGAAAAAAATGTCTGAAAAGTTTCGTTTTACAAAAAAAAAAAAAAAAAAAAAAAAAAAAGAAAACAGGAAACAGTTTTATGTAAATAAAAGACAACGAAATTGCAAAAAATAAGAAAAACAGTTAGAGAAAATCATTAGAAAGAAGTAAGAAGCTTTTGCATTTTATATGAAAATATAATTTTATAATAAGATTAACATTTAATGGAGTTCATATAAAATAAAATTTAAAAAAAAAAAAAAAAACTAAAAATTTTCTTATTTTACTTGCATATTTTCCTCTTTCGTTAATATAATAATAATAATAAAATTGCCAGCAACAGGCTTTTATATATGTAATAAATAGTAAATACATTTGTCATATATTTAACATACATTTCCTATTTTTTTTTTTTTTCTATTAATTACATGACAACATGCCTGACAAACAATCAACTCTGCCATAACTCTGTAACTAATTTGTATTGTTTTATATTAAAATTCATAAAAATTCAAAAAAAAAATATATATATAAAATTTAAGTGATATTGTTTGTATTTGTGTGTTGCATTAAGCATTAAGCAGAAAGATTAAGCTTCATTTTTTTTTTTTTTTTTTTTTTGTAATTTCCTTGTTATTTAATATTGTAGTATCTGACAGTTAAGAATCAAATGAAACGCTTTTATTCTTTATCATTTATAACGAAATTTGGAAGCCTTAAAATTTATGGCATTTTCATGTATGATGGTCCTTTAGAAATGAAGGAAATTTTAAATAGCGAAATTTTGCTTAGAGAGAACAACATTGAATGCAAAATTGTAACTTTAAAAATATTTTTAAACAAAATGTTTCCAGAATTGTCAACTTTTAAAAATTTTGCGCTGTAGGAGAGTGTACTGTACTACATTCAAATATTCTTTTCAAATTCTTCTTGTTCTGTAATGCCTAATTTGCATTTTATTTATAAAATATAGCATATTGTTGTTGTTGTTGTTGTTATTATTATTATTATTATTATTATATAAGTATAATATATTTTGCTGGCACTTATATTTCGTTAAATGAAGCGTAAATTATTTTGTTGTTGTTACTTGTTAAAGTATAAAAATTTTCAAATATTTTTCATATCTCTCAGGGTTATATTAGAAGTTTTCTTTTGCAACATCTATAAAATGGCCAGATCATTTAGTAAAATGAAAGATTTTGAGAATTTTTGAAATTTTTCCATCATTACAATAAGAATATTATAAATTTTGAGTTCATTTTCATTTAAAAAAAAACCAAAAAAAAGAAAAAAAAGATCTTAAATGCTTTCGCTTAAAAATTCTTTAAAGGTATATCATAAAAATACGTTTCAAATTGCTTTAGAAATAATGACAAGAAAAAAAAAAAATAAATAAAAAAGGTGAAATAAAAAAGGCCAATTGGACTAAATTTAGAATAATGGAGTATAATAAAAAAATTAATTTGTTTAGGGTATGGCACACATTACAATAGATGACCATTAGCCAACACTTAAATTTATCCTTTTAAAAAAGTATCCTTGGGGAATCAATAACAAGAAAAATATACACTCAAAATAAATTTAGATCATACCATGGATGATATTTATGTAACTTGAACACTTAACCATTAAACGTTAACTTGTATTAATTTCAATTAGATTGAGAGCATTTTTTTTTTTTTATACAAATGGGAAAAGCTTTGCTTCATATAAAAATTCCCTAAAGCCAATTTCTTTGGAAAGTTCTTTGTTTAAAACAAATCACTAATTAAATATAATTTTAATGTAATATAAATTTTAGGAAATTACTAGAAATTATTTAGATTAATTAAAATAAGAATTTAATAAGCAAAATATTGTGTTATGTTATTTTTGTTGTTATTCTATAAAACCAAAGATTCATATTATCATTGTTATAGACAACATTTTCATGAATATTTTTCTCAGTGTAATGTTTGCTACATAAATTTCTCACATATGAATTACATAAAATTGTTTATATTGGCAAAGGCGTTTTGGTAAATTGATTATGGTTGATTTAACTTTAAAGGGTAAATATCGTTGGTTATTACAGCAAATCTATTGATGTGGTTAATGTTTATTGAACAGAGAAAAAAAAAAAAAAAAAAAAAAAAAACTGAATAGAAACAAACGTAGTAAATAGATGAAATAAATTTCACATGTTTATTAAAATGTTTTCTATGCTTAAAAATAATTGTAAGTGAGTTGAAATGCAAAAAGGGTTTTTTTTAAATAATGTTTTTTTTTGTTTTTTTTTTTTTTTTTTATTACCTACAATAAAGAAAAATATGATGATTAAAATAAAAAAAAAAAACAACAAATGAAAATTTCATAAAGTAGCTGGATAGTTTGCCTAAATTCGAGTTCCTTTGGGCTACTTTATTTTATAATAAACAAGTTAGCATTTGCTAAACTTTGCAAAAAGAAAATTGCCTAAAAAAATTTGATTTATTTTAAAAGTTATAAACTTATTAAATTATTCTCGTATTTCATCCTTTTTTAAATGGTTATTTTTTTTTCTTGGATTTTTGGTTTTTTTTTTAACATATATATAAATTAATTTTTTTTTCTACTTCTCCAACTTTCTCAGCTTCTTTTATTACCAGGAAGTGAAAATTTGATGAAACACATTTAAATGAATGAAATATTGAAATAAAAGATTTTCAAAATACTTTTCAAACTAACTCATTTATATTAAAGGTATTATATTAAAGTTAAGGCCAGAATATTTGATTGGGCCAATATCTGAATAAAATAAATAACATTATGCAATAATAATAATAATAATAATTATTATTATTATTATTATTATAATGGAAAAAAAAATGAAGCAACATGAAAACTTTATAACAATAAATAATCGTTAGACCATAAAACTTTACGTTTTATGGTCTGAAAAAATAATATGCCATAGAATCCAGTTAACAAGGTAAACATGATCAAATATTTTGTGGCGTTGCAGAAAGCAAAAAACCAAAAAGAAGAAGAAGAAGAAGAAGAAGAAGAAAAAAAAGGAAAATAAAAAACCTTAATTTCTCTTATCATTTTTTAATTTTATTTGTTGTTGCATGCTCTGGCTTTTAATTTCTTTATTTATTGTTTTGACATTTCTAAAGTTTTAAACTGTTTTATGTGATTTGTAATTTTAAAGAATTTTCAAAAACAATTTTGTTCTGGAAAAAATAATAACTTACTTTTTCTTAAATGATTTTCATTAACTACGAAAATTAACGTTATCTAAATTTTTTGTGACTTTATTGAGTTGTGACATTTCTAATTTGGTTAAATAATTTTTGATTAAAAGCTTTTTTTTATGATCTCATTAAAAATATTGTAGGGTTTTTTTTACAATCAACTTTCATCCATGGAAAGAATTTTTTTTTTTAATTTTTTTTTTTTTTAGTGGCATGCTAACAGAGAAACTGTAAAATGGCAAAACAACGTTAGAGAATTTTTTTTTTTTTTTTAGAAAATATTGTGAGAACGCCAGAAACCCTTTTTTTTTTTTTTAGCATTAACATTGTTTTCTTATTTAGACCACAAAACTCCATTATGAATGTGAAGTTATCATGCAAACATTAAAAATTTTTAATGAAATAAACAAAAAAGTAATCAAAATAAGGAAATATATTTTACATTAAATGGTTCATTCCATTTTTTTTTCTCTCTTTTTCTTTTTGGTAAAAAAAAAAAACATAAAATCAGTAGCACGATTTTATGATAAAATTATTATAAAAAATTGTAATAGAAAAGTAGAAAACAAATAATTAATAAAAAAATAAAAAATCTTCTCAAAAAAAAAAAAAAAAAAAAAAAAACCACACCAGCAGACATGAACACGATGATTTAACTGTTGTTTTCAAGTTTCTATTTTTTTTTTTTTTGTTTTACAAAATAAACAACGAATGATTTTAATATTAAGATAGACAGAGAAATGTTGTAAAAGTCAAGAGTATATAAAAAATTTAATTTATTTAAATGCACAACTGAAATGTAGAATGTTCACATTGATGATAATTTAGGAGCCATAATATAATTGGTAAAATATTTTTTATTAAGAAAAACTTTAATACGAAATAATATTGTTTCCAAAGAGAAGAAATATTTTTGCAAAATAATTTTTGCAAAAACTAGAAATACCGAAAATAGCATTGAAAAAATTCCTTAAAGCCCATAAAAAAAAAATTGGCAAAAATTTGAGTTTACAATTTCTAAATTTACGAATACAAAATTTTTTAAATTATCTAAATTATCTAAATTATCTAAATTTGTTAAATCTTCTTCTCTGCATTATAATTATTTTATATTTAGGGGTTTCCATGCAAAACATGGAGACACTTTTTAAAAATGCCAAATATAATTAAATTTGCATCTGAATTACTTGTACATTTTAATGCTTTACCTCCAAGAATATTAAATTGTGATTAGCTTAATAAACAAAAGTATCCACTTCAAGGAACTAACAAGAAAATCTTGAAGCCATAAGCAAACAGACTCCATTTACCTAGAAAGTAATTTTATAAAATTAGCTTGATTCCATAAATGTTTTTTTTTTTTTTTTTTAGAGGATTTAAAAGTGAAGGTAAATATGTTTTTTATGCTCGATCGGCATGAATGAAAATAAAATCTAATATTTAATATTGCTTTATAAAATGCATTTTTATCATTACTTAAATTTTCAAAGAAATTCTTAATTCTATTATTAAAACAAAGTTTATGTAAAAAAAAAACTAAAATAAAATAAAAAAAATAAAAAAGACAAGAAAAAAAAATCAACAAAATAAAATAAGTTACTGCAGATATTGTCAAGTAAGTTATGCGCATGAGAAGCTCCTCCTATTTATCATGCACGAATCGTATACATGTGTAACAATCGTAATAATAATAATAATAATAATAATAATAACAACAACACTAACAAATGAATTCAACCACAAATATAGATTTGTATGTTCGCATACACAATGGCAAAAAAAGAAAAACGAATGCAAGTAAACCGAACGAAGTGCATAAAAAGAAAAGTGCATAAACTGAAAGAGTAAATAATTGAAGTAGACTTTTAGGTAGGTTATATGTTCATTCTTCTTTATATGCTATAAAAAAAAAAAAATACATTATTTTGTTTGTATGTAAATATGTTTATGTATATGTATTTTATTTATATAAAATATTGCAATCGCAGTTAGATTGGTTGGCATTTGTTTTTTTTTTTAAATATTTTTTGGTTCCTTTTTTAGAAAATAGATAGGTGGAGCTTTCATTTATCTCCTGGTATATTTATGCAATTTATATATTATATAGATGGATGGTAAAAGACAATATTAGATAGAAATTGTTATAGGGAAAGATCGAGGAAGTGCCAAAACTTCCAGAGACATAGAGAGAGAGAGAAAGAGAGAGAGAGAGAGAGAGTATTGAAATGTATAGTTTTAATTTTTGTTCCCTAAATAAAATTGGAGAAAATTATTCTCCATACTTCATTGTACCTCCCTTGTAGGACAACTTTGTCAACTTTTTTTTTTTAACGTAAATGAACATAATTTTCCTTTAATTTTTTTTTTTTTTTTTTTTGTGTGCTTTTCTTCTTGGTTTTCTTCTGTAATGTTGTTGCTCTGCTTTGGTTGATGTTCTGTGGCATAAGTTTGATTCTGTGCTTTATATATTTATTTTTGCAACACGTCTTTGAATTTAAATTGAATTTTATATGCTCTTAATGAGAGAGTTAGGGAAAATTTGAAATTTTTTTTTTTTTTTTTTTTTTTTAAAAAAATATTATTTGTAAAGAAGGAGACGATTGAAGGCTGGGGCAGATGTAAGCAATTTATTAAAATGCATTCGTTGAAGTTTCTTCTTTTAGAATTTTCTTTTCAGGTTCGTTGGACAAAGTTATTAAAATTATTCTAATGATTATAATGATTATAAAAAGAAAGGCAAACAAGGCACAAAGTAAAATTACTTATAGCATTTAAAATATAAATAAGAAATGAAATTTTTTTTGAACCCCTTCCCCACGCCTCTATAGCCATTACATAAATAGTTTTTCAAATTGCTTGTTTTGCTGGTTTTTTTCTTTTTTTTTTGAATTGAGTTCCTATTATTTATATAAATCGCTTTCCATTTAATGAATTTTTCAAATAATTTCAAAAAAAATTTTTTTTTTGCTTTCTTACGAATTAAAGCGTTTAAAGGGTATTTTAAAAGTCGACCATGACTGCTTATAACATTTGTACTTGTTATTTATTTTATTTTTCTATACATTTTCTTAAAAGTCTAATGAAAACAGAAATAACAAAAATCAAACAAAGTAGAATTTGAAATATTGTCAAAAAAAAAAAAAATTTAATAATATTTTTGAAAGAGAAATTTTATTTACAAACAAATATTTGTTACATCTTTAATTAATTATTAATTATAATCATTGAACCTGGAATTGGTATCGGTATCATAATCACAGGAATTGTGTGGTACAAATCAACAAGGAAGGAAAAAAATGTAAGAATGTTTACAAAAAAGTTAGAAAAATTGTATCAACCTTCGTTAATCCTTATGAAAAAGATGTATATTGATGAAGATAATAAAGCAACAACAACTAAATCTTTATTAACTAAAAAGAAAATTATTGAATCTTATAAAGAAAAACAAAAATTACATTTAACACAATTGAAGACCATTAAGGAGATGGATAAATTAGAAGCAAATATTAAATTAATGGAAAGAAAATTATATAATACCAAAGAACAAACAACAAATTTAAATAATATGAAACTAATATCAACAGCAACATTAAAAGTTAATAATAATGATAAAACAAAAGAAAAAAAGAAATTAACAATAATGAGTAAAAATTTGAAAACAAAGAAAATTCAAGAAACAGTAACAACACAAAAAATGAATGCAGAGAAAATGCCTAAAATTATTAATGAAGACGAATGGAAATTGGAAGGTATCAATTATTTTCAACATTACAATATACAAATGATCTAATATTTTCTAATATGAAAATTGAATTTTATCATAAACGTTTGATGTTCTTATTATATTTGGCAAATAATAAAAATTTATTAAAATCGTTATAGAATTATTTTTCTGAGTTATTTATTTCATTGAGTTTGATAACTCATTTGTAGTACATTGGTACATTGGGTTTTAATGTGGAGATGTTTCTAAAGAAGCCCAAGAGATCTACTTATTTTCTAATATTTTGAAAGATTCCGTATGTTTTTTTTTTTTTTTTTTTTTTAAAAAAAATTTAAATCTAAATGATCGTTTAACCATTTTGTTCGATTGTTCAGGTTCCGTTTTTACATCTTCTATTTTTAGGTATGATTAGTTAAGTAAATGAAATGTAAAGAAAAAAAAAAAGTATGTTTTCAAATAAGTAAACCCCTTTTTTTTTAAAATGTATAATCAAACATTTTTCTGATTGATTGATCGATTGATAGTACATAGAAAATTTTATTACATAATTGTCTTGTGTTTGGTTTTTTGTTTTTTGAAATAGATATAGATTTTTTTTTTGTTTTTTTTTTTTGGAATTAAATAATATTTGTTGAAATTTCCATTTTTTTTTGTTTGGCGTAAAAAAAACAAAATGTCACATCTAAAATTACAAACATCATTTACATCAAAAACTAATAATTCAAGCAATTGCATCAACAACAACAACAACAATAACAATAAGAACAATCAATACCTACAGGGTCAAGGATATTACCAAGAAAAAAAAATTCCAATAGAAAATGTCAAAGGAAATCATGTTGATAATAATAATAATAATAATAATAATGATGATGATGGTAATAGCAACAATGACAGCAACAATGACAGCAACAATAACAGCAACAATAATAACTCATTGTTAAATATTAATTCATGGATAAAGGCAATTGATGCAACATATAAAGATTGTTTTATGCATGGAGCCAAGATTGAATAGATTTTAAAGATTTTAAATTTACAATTTAAAATAGCAATTTATTTTTAATTAATGAATGTTACTCATTAACCATTATTAAAGATTTAAGATGTAGACAGATCATGAGAAATATCAATAAGTGAAATTCTTTTCATATATTTTGGTTAAACACTAATAATAATAATAATAATAATAATAATAAAAATAAAGTGCAATAATCATTGTCTTGAGACTTCCAAGAAATTTATCTAATCTTCAAAGATTTTGTAAGTAATTTCCCTTCAACGCTTCATGGTCATTTAGTTTTTTTTTTATGTTTTTAGTTTTTTTTTTATGATTGAGGCAAAACAAAGTGTGATATTAATGATTTGCTTAAGTTCTTCTTCTTCTTCTTTTTTTTTTTTTCCATTTTTCTTTTTCCTAACTTACCACCAAACTTTGAAGTATGATACTTGCATTAACACTTTCAATTTTATTTGTTATATAAATCAAATAAAGATCTTTTAGAAAGACCTTTTAGAAATATGATAAATTAACTTTTTTTGTGATATTTTGGTTCAGCCAAATGATGAATTTAATTAAATAGAAAATAAAGTTATTCGTTTAGAAATAATTCTCTCTCAAATAATATAAAAAAAATATATATATATATTTTGAAAAATGAAATTGTTGAGCCTATTGCTGATATAACCTTTCATATTGTATAGGCCTATGATTAATCAGAATAACGGACGGGGCAAAACGGTTAGACTACTAAGAAAATGTTGAGGGAAATATGTTAAATTTATTCCAATAAAATTTTTATATGAATATCATTTACTTTATCATTTTATTAGTTTAAAAATTTATGTAAAATTTTCAATTGTTGTTATTGTGATTATTATCATCAGCCTCAGTTTGTACGTTTGTTTGCTTAATTAATTATGAATCAGAAGTATGAATGTAATTACATGGCATACAATAAACCAATTAAAATTGCATTTAAAAATACAAATAACAAGACAACAAACACTAAACAGAATGAAATCTCTATATGAGCTTCTTGTGGAATATATTTAAACTTATAATTGCTGCCTTACTACATTACATTAAAAAGAAGTTCACATAAATATTTAAATAGATGGACATGCCTTAAGGTTAGGCATACTTTAATTGAATGAGAAAGGTATTCTGAGTGATTTGAATCAACAAATTGTTGGATTTATGTCGTATCATTCTGTATGTTAAATATAAGGGCAATCAGTTCCGAGAAGTATTTGCTCAACTGGGACTGGCTCATGAGATGGTAGTTGGTTCTCCGATGTCATCAGTGGGCATCATGAGAGGGCATCAGAACGAATCCAAAGGTTTATTTCGGTACCACGGGATTCTCAATTTTAATATGCCCATTGTGGTGATATTGAGTTTGGCTTAGGGGGGGGCGTGGCTCGTTCAAACATATATATGCTTGTCGTGCAGGGTCTCATTTCCCAAATAAAATGGATAGCTGGGTAGGCTTATTGGGCTAATTTAAGCTAAGCCTAGGAGTAATGGAAAGCCTCCGAATCTAGATACCAAAGATTAAGCCATGTGTATAAGATGCAATGTAGGCTTTAAATTGGAAGCATGCACCATGCATGACATGATTACAAAAGCTAGCGCTCATTTTTGTACGTTTGTGTATCATGCATTTGAGCCTTTCCCGGCAGATATGCATGGAAAACACTCACTGCACTGTATGTTACATATAACGGCACAAACTGTTTATATCTTATATCTTAAGCGGTGTAGGGTGTATCTATAACACAAGGTTATGTAATTTTTTTTTTATTATATTTGTAAAATTTCAAATCACATTCAATTCAATCAATTCAACAGATGTTTAAATGTCCATCCAAATGATATTCAATCTAATGAATACTTATTATTGTCTCGGGTATGTATGTATTGTGAATTTCAAAAAGTTTTAAAACAAATCTTTAAATGAACTATCAAAGAAAATAAACAAAAAAAAAAAAAAAAAAAAAAAAAAAAAAGAAAAAGGATTGTTATGGATGGTGAAATAAATTTTTCTTATATATTGAAATGTAGATATATCTTATTTATTTGTACAAATCATAAAATTTTCGAGTATTTTTAAGTACGAGTTAAATTTTTGTAATTTATTCATTAATTGATGAGACATTCTTGTCATTTTGTTTTACAAACAAATTTGAACAAATCAAAATCAAAAGTTGTAAAATACAATTCGATTTTTTTTTTGTTTGTTTTCATTTAATTATTTGTTTAATATTATTCAAAAAAAAAAAAAAAAAAAACGAAAAAAATTAAAAGGAACCGTATTATAATCAATTAATCAATTAATTCACATAAAATTTATAAAATAAGAAAAAAAAATATTAAAATGAATTTATGGCAAATAAATTGTTGCCAAACTTTTTAGAAGAATCTTTATTTAGCTTTTTAAAAAGTTTAAACTTTGAGTCCAACTTTTATTACCCTTTTTTTTCAATTTTTTCAATTTTTTTTTTTTTTTTTTTTTTTGTAATAATCCAACTTTCATGATTTTTGATATTAAGCAAATCAAATTGTTATAACAATAAAGTTCATTATTATAGAAAATTGTGTGTGTGTGTTGAAATTTTATATGACAACAATAATGTTCATAAGGCCAACAATCAATCAGAATGACTGGAAAATTTCTTATGATAATTGTTATTGTTATTTTTATTATTATTTTTATTATTATTTTTATTGTTGTTTTGTTAAAAATGTTTTTGTTGTTGCAAATGAAATTCATTTTTAACAAGAGCCATTCTACTTCTTCTTCTTCTTGTTCTTCCATTTCTACTATTGTACTATTGTATTTCTAAAACAACCTCTCAATATCTAAAACTAACTAAAACCATCTCTTTATACGAATATTTTTTTTATTTTTTTTTTTTGAAAGTTTTTTGATAAATGATGCGGCTTGTGGCATAACTAAACTGATAATCGTTCTAAACATGAATAGATATGGCATATACATAAATACTTATATACATATACATAGAAAAGTATGTATAGGACAGGATTATTTTGAAAATGACAGGAACACTGAGAAAACGTACAGAAAGGGAAAGAGAGAGAGAGAGAGAGAGAGAGAGAGAGAGAGACGAACAGGCAAAATTTAAATTTTTTCCATAACAAATTTCCATTTGATTTTTCTTCTATATGCTTGTTGGTTATACATGTATACAAGAAAGGGTTTATTTTGTGTTTTGATTTGAGCATTTGTCATCAAGTATCTGTGCTACATGAAATGACTGATTTTTATGCAGATTTTCACAATGAAACCTGAACTTTTATTCTCTCATTCTTTCATACTTTTTATCTATATATCTATCTCTAACTGTTATTAAAACTTTCATCTAATTCTTGGGCATAAAGTCTGATAATATTCTTATGCTGCGAAATGATGTAATACCTTGTGCCTTATGCCTTGTGCCTTGTGCCTTATGCATAGAGAAATATTTGATAATGCCTGTTTGGTAAAACGCTTCAATAATTCTTTTTATATAATTTCTTTTTTTTTTTTTTTTTTTTGTAAGATTTTTATTTTATTTTATTTTTTTATTTTTTTGGCCCTCTGCTGCTTCTTTTTAATACAAGTACACACATAAAAATTCTATGCAAAATTGTAAAATTGTAAAATGTTGTTGGCGAGTTCATATGATAAATTTATCCTTTATATAGTTTCTAAATATCTTTTTTATTTCTTCCCTTTTTTTTCCCCCCCTTTTTTTCACTTAATTCATTTTCGTTTTATTTGCAATTCAGTTTACCCATCATCAGCCTCATTATCATACGATACGATAATCTGACTCTTTTTTTTTTTTTTTTTTTTTTAACAGCTTTTTCACTTTCTCATTTTAACTTTTATACATTTTATTATATTTCAATATAATCTATATATATATTTTGTACATACATATATAATATATAAAGAAATTTACATAACGCATGTCAATTTAAAAAAAAAAAGCATAGAAAATGTTGGTCTTGCATGAAAAGCGTGCGTTTAGATATTTCTAGGAGTTTTATGTAAATGTTTATATGAATGTGTTGGCATTATATTTAAATTCACTTTTGTTTTTCAATTTTATAATAAATATTTTCATTTGAAAAGCGGCAAAGCATGAAATGATGTGTCAATTGCATTGAATCTTTTTTTTATATTGAAACGTCAAAATATTGAAAGTAAATAAATTTCATTAAAATATTAGCAAATTTTATAAAGGAAAAATATCAAGAAGAAGAAGAAGAAGAAGAAGAAGAAGCAAATAGAATTTTTTTTTAGCATTACCTTCTCTCTATATTTTTTTCTTGCCTAATTTCCATTTTCAGTTCTAATTGATAAAATTATCATTATTATTATTATTATATTTTGTTGTTGTTATTATTATTATTGTTGTATTATTATTGCCCAATTGTTACAATTGTTTTAATATTGCATATCAAAATTGCAAATGATTATCTAGTTAAATATTTTAACATAAATTTTTTTATCTTCTACTTCTTTAATGAAAAACAAAAAAAAAAAAAAAATGGCCCAAAGTGTCCAGAGCTAATAAAGTTTTCTATGTACAAAAGCCGGTTATATATATATATATATATTATAAAAATGTATGATTGAATATATCACTTAAAAATATTTTTTATAATTTATATGCAAAATATTTTTGAAATTAAAAGAGAAAATTTCATTTAGCACGTTCCTCTGAGATGGCTGGCTGGCTGGCGTCTGTTAGTTAACTCACGCTAATGATATTATACTTTTAATTATTCTTTGTCTTATTATTAGTTATTTTAACTATGTTTTAATAATTTTCTTCTTATTATTTTTATATAAAATAATTTTTAATGAATAATTATATGATAAAGGCAAGTAAGTTGTAAAAGATGTTTGAAGTGGCCCGCTTTTAAAATATTATAATATCATCATTTCTTAACAGTTTGCTATTCATCTAACAAAATAAAGTTTCAAATATTTAGCATAAATAACTCAAAGTTATATAACTCAAGTTATATGGGAAGAGTTATCATTTTTCATTAACTTTCAAATATTTTTTTTTAAATGGAAAAAATTTTTTTAATAAATTAATTTAAAATGTTCAGTTGAAAAGGGCTGGATGATGAAAAGTGGTCGTTTAAAAAAATTTAAATATATTACTTATAATTAAGTAACTTTTTGCTTATACTTATTCTTATGAAAATTATCTTTTTAGTGTTAAAATATGATCGAAAGTTTTAGTACAACTTTCTCATATTAAAATAATAAATAATAAAAGTTAAGCCAAAGAATATCAAAAAAAAAAAAAAAAAAAAAAAAAAAAAAAAAAGGAAAAAAACTATACAAGTTCACTTAAAAATTTATGGTATTTAAAATGGTTCGATGGTTATAGGCCATTTGAAATATTTTTTAGCATGTTGCTTCACTTTTAAATAATCATAACATTTTTATATATTTTTTGATAAAAATTTTAGACAGAATTGATTTAAACTAAATTGAATTTAATGCCATCGATTGTTGTAAAATTTTTTTAGCTGATATACATTTATGGCCATTTTTATACTAATGCTCTATTTTGAAAAAAAAATCAAGGTATGAGAATTTGATAATTTAATATTTTGAAAAAATTCCAAAGCATTATATTTATTTTTTTTCTTCTTCTTTTAATTTAATAATTGTTACATGTGTTAATTAAATCTTGTTTTGCGTTTTGATTTTATAGTACAAAAATTGTTTGTATTTTCATTTTTTTTTTTTTAGTTTTCTCTTTTGTTTTTTTTTTTTTTTCTTGTCTTTAAGGGGATGAGAATTGACTGGCATAAATGTACAACCCTAAACACAAGACTACATCAATTATAGATTAATTTAGGCAAATAGAGTTTAGTTGACCACCAACACTTTAGACAATTTCGACAATGCCTTATAACAAAAATAACAACAATAATAATAACAACAATATAAAATGAACCCTTAGTCCTTATGCGTTTATTTTTTTTTTTTTTTTTTTTTTTATTACCTTAAAAATCAATTGTAATCAATTATGTTTGTCGTATTTACGGCGTAACCCTCCCACCAACCTTTTGTTGTTTCCACAAGCACAAACACATACATTTAACACTTAACACAGTTACGCTTGATTAGATGACAAAAATTACAAAATACAAAATTTTATATAGTTTCAGAATTTTTTTTTTTTTTAATGAAATAATTGTTAACAGTTGTTGTTTATGTTCAACGTTTAATGTTTAATTGATTCTTATCGTTTAAATGAAAAATTGATTTTAACAAATTTTACAGTAATTTGTTAGAATTTTATAGAAAATTTTTATGTTTTTCCCCCCAAAATTTTTCTATTTATTTTATAAAAATAATCATCAAGCATTTGAAAAAAATCTTGTATGCCCAATTAACAAGATGCCAAGATGTTTAAGTAATTGCTGTCAATTAAATTAATTAATTTTGTATTAAATGGTTGAGATTATCAAAATTTTATAAAGCGCTAACAAATATTTTCAAACATTTTAATTTTATTGAAATTTAAATTATTTATATGAAATTTTCTATGGGCAAATTTCTATGTGAAATAATATTTAATCGAATTTTAATCGAATTTCTTGTACGGCTAAAGGGTCACTGATTTTTCCTAAGAGCCCTAAAAAATTTTTTAAATATCTTTATATAAACTTCTTTACCTCTTAGCATCTTAAATATATAAAATCGAGTCTTTGTTGCAAGTATTTTATGAGAAAGATTCAAAATTTGTATAATTTTAATCGAATTTCTTCTTGTACGGCTAAAGGGTCACTGATTTTTCCTAAGAGCCCTAAAAAATTTTTTAAATATCTTTATATAAACTTCTTTACCTCTTAGCATCTTAAATATATAAAATCGAGTCTTTGTTGCAAGTATTTTATGAGAAAGATTCAAAATTTGTATAATTTTAATCGAATTTCTTGTACGGCTAAAGGGTCACTGATTTTTCCTAAGAGCCCTAAAAAATTTTTTAAATATCTTTATATAAACTTCTTTACCTCTTAGCATCTTAAATATATAAAATCGAGTCTTTGTTGCAAGTATTTTATGAGAAAGATTCAAAATTTGTATAATTTTAATCGAATTTCTTCTTGTACGGCTAAAGGGTCACTGATTTTTCTAAGAGCCTAAAAAATTTTTTAAATATCTTTATATAAACTTCTTTACCTCTTAGCATCTTAAATATATAAAATCGAGTCTTTGTTGCAAGTATTTTATGAGAAAGATTCAAAATTTGTATAATTTTAATCGAATTTCTTGTACGGCTAAAGGGTCATGATTTTTCCTAAGAGCCCTAAAAAATTTTTTAAATATCTTTATATAAACTTCTTTACCTCTTAGCATCTTAAATATATAAATCGAGTCTTTGTTGCAAGTATTTTATGAGAAAGATTCAAAATTTGTATAATTTTAATCGAATTTCTTGTACGGCTAAAGGGTCACTGATTTTTCCTAAGAGCCCTAAAAAATTTTTTAAATATCTTTATATAAACTTCTTTACCTCTTAGCATCTTAAATATATAAAATCGAGTCTTTGTTGCAAGTATTTTATGAGAAAAATTCAAAATTTGTATAATTTTAATCGAATTTCTTGTACGGCTAAAGGGTCACTGATTTTTCCTAAGAGCCCTAAAAAATTTTTTAAATATCTTTATATAAACTTCTTTACCTCTTAGCATCTTAAATATATAAAATCGAGTCTTTGTTGCAAGTATTTTATGAGAAAGATTCAAAATTTGTATAATTTTAATCGAATTTCTTGTACGGCTAAAGGGTCACTGATTTTTCCTAAGAGCCCTAAAAAATTTTTAAATATCTTTATATAAACTTCTTTACCTCTTAGCATCTTAAATATATAAAATCGAGTCTTTGTTGCAAGTATTTTATGAGAAAGATTCAAAATTTGTATAATTTTAATCGAATTTCTTGTACGGCTAAAGGGTCACTGATTTTTCCTAAGAGCCCTAAAAAATTTTTTAAATATCTTTATATAAACTTCTTTACCTCTTAGCATCTTAAATATATAAAATCGAGTCTTTGTTGCAAGTATTTTATGAGAAAATTCAAAATTTGTATAATTTAATCGAATTCTTCTTGTACGGCTAAAGGGTCACTGATTTTTCCTAAGAGCCCTAAAAAATTTTTTAAATATCTTTATATAAACTTCTTTACCTCTTAGCATCTTAAATATATAAAATCGAGTCTTTGTTGCAAGTATTTTATGAGAAAGATTCAAAATTTGTATAATTTTAATCGAATTTCTTGTACGGCTAAAGGGTCACTGATTTTTCCTAAGAGCCCTAAAAAATTTTTTAAATATCTTTATATAAACTTCTTTACCTCTTAGCATCTTAAATATATAAAATCGAGTCTTTGTTGCAAGTATTTTATGAGAAAGATTCAAAATTTGTATAATTTTAATCGAATTTCTTGTACGGCTAAAGGGTCACTGATTTTTCCTAAGAGCCCTAAAAATTTTTTAAATATCTTTATATAAACTTCTTTACCTCTTAGCATCTTAAATATATAAAATCGAGTCTTTGTTGCAAGTATTTTATGAATTAAGGCCATGAAGTAAGTGACATCATAAACGTTGCCATAATTTTTTTTTTTCTTCATTTTTTTTTAACATCTAACAAATTTCTGCTGGAATATCATTAGCTAACATTTATTTGGTTAGAATAACAAAGCAATAAATTATATGTTATATATATTTGTGATAATAAATTCCAACCATCATTATCATTATCATTACTACAATTTAAATGATATAACAAAAGAAGAAGAAGAAAATATTACGCATAAATGATGCAAAATGGAAAATTGTAAAAGAAACAAGAAAAAGTGGTAACTTTTATGAAATATTTTAATATAAAGATTATCATTGAAATAATCAATAGAAAACCTAAGAGAATATAAAAGAAGTATTGAAGTTTTGCTTTGACCTAGAAGACAATTTTTTAGATAATAATAATTCAATTTTTATAAACTTTCTCATTGGACAAAAAAGGAAAAATAGAAAAAAAGAAAAAAGTGAAAAATTGAAAAATTGAAAAAAATATTTAGAGGTAAATGAATTTTTCTCTCGGCATATTTTTCATAAAATTATATGTTCGATATTACTAAGAAAATTTTGAACTTTAAATGTTACAAAACATTTTATTTTCAATTTCTTTTAAGAGTCTTATAAAATTTATAGCTTAAATGAAGAAATTAAATATGTTAATATCCAATAAAATGTTATAATGTAAAGTTGAATGTTGGTAATAAAAGGCAATAAAATAAATTGTAATATGACAGAGACACATAAATCTGAAAATCACTTGTCGTGTGCGCATTAAAATTTTAACGCGCTATTAAAGTAAATACACCTTTTGACAAAAAAAAAAAAAAAAAAAAAAAACAGAGATGAAAACAATAAACAATGTTAATATTTTCCATTGTTATATTAAATTGGGATATTTTTGGTGGGTAAAAAATGGCAAACAAACAAAACAAAAAAAAAAAAAAAAAAAAACAAAAAGCCCAAAAAAGCCCAAAAAGCCACAAATGAAACATAACTAATGGAAGGGACAGATAAATTCAAAATTAGGCAAAAGTAGAAATGATTTGATTTGTTAGTTGGTTGGTTGGTTGGTTGGTTGGTTGATTTGGCTTTGTTAGGTAGTTGTTCTATTTCAAGCAACATATTTACTAAAAACATTTTATTCCGCTTCATTGAAAACATTTGCAACATTTGTTTGTGACATTAATTTATACAATAATTGTTTCTATGAATTTCTTTTTTTCTTTTTTTCTTTTTTTTTTTTTTTTTTTTGTGTCTTCGAGTGTGCTTTTGCCGTATTCGCATAATAAAACCATGCGGTTTTATCTATTATAACTAATGCGGTCTAAGTGATCTATGTGCAATAACAAGTTAACATTTTTTTTTTTTTTTTTTTTTTTAAAAAATATTCTTTCCAATTCTATGATTTAATGGAGGAGTGTATTTATGTGTTGTGTCTGGCCATTTGTTTAGTTTACAAATTTTGATAAGCCTAACGAATTCTTAAGAGTAATAATGTAAATGAATGCAAATAAACGATACGAACGATATAAAATGCTTATTATGGTAAAAGAAAAAATGTTAATGTTTTGAATGAAACAAATGAATGAACAAAATTTATGACAAAACAAAATTAATAAGAAAAGGCTAGCAAAGTTTATCAGATTCGATTTTTTAAATATCCTTCCAATTAGTTCACTTAAAATGACAGCAAATCTTAAGAGCATGCAGTAAAAGTTAAAATATTAAAAAATTTGGTAAATTGGCAAAAAAATCTGTTATATTAAAAGAAAGTTCGAAAAGCCTTGAGCTAAGACTTTCATCGTTTGATGATTTTCCTTACATAAAAAAAAAAAAAAACCAAAAATTATAAATATAGAAATTAATATGAACAAATTTAAACTTGTAGATTCGATACGCTCTATTTCATCTAATCGATTTTTTTTATACTTGGAAGATTTAGTCGAAATTAGTCTTGATTAAACTTGGTTTAGTTATAGGATTTCAAAAATCCCGATATGTAGTTTATTCGCACAGTTTATGGATCGATCGCTTTAGTTAGTAATACTGAAGCCAAAGTTTATTTAGTATAATAAATTAGTCTAGATTTAATTTTTTTTTTTAATTTACATTTTGTTTACTTTATATGACAAATGGTATAACATATAAGAATTTTTCTTTTTCTTCTATTTTTTTGCTCCGCCTAACTTAAGACAATTTTGAGTAATATTTTTCATGGCATACGAACATTCATTACTTTTACATTTTTTTTTAACATTTTAACATGCCCAGTAAGTATTCTATATAATTCATAAAAATTATTATCATTAAGTATAATGTAGAAAGTTTTATATTTAATAAATAATTTTTATTAAGGCATATAACTTTGGTTTTTTTTTTTCTGTTTCTTTGCATTCTCATTATTCATATTTGCCAGATGAATATGTCAAAGTTATACAACAACTTTATTTTATGCTTAATTTTTTTTTTTTTTAAATTTTTTTCATGAGCATTTGTGAGACAGAATTAGAGATTAAAAATAAGTTTAAAATAAAAAAAAAAGGAATGATGTAGAAGACAGAGAGAGATAGATAGTTATAAAGTGCACTTTGAAATGTTGATTTTGTGGATATTTACAAAAAAAAAAAAAAAAAAAAACCTGAGTTGAAATAAAAGCATAATTTTATTCTAACTGCCATATTTTTTTTTTTTTTGCAGGACAAATTCTCATAACGGACATTTACATTAAAATGAATTTTTTTTTTTACTTATATTCATGCATCACAATTTTAACAACATATATGAAATATTCTATGACAACACACAAACAACAAATAAAAAGTTGCTTGAGTTGTTAAACTATTTAAAAAAAAAAAACTCTATTCCCCATACACATTTATCCATTTCACACTGCCTTTGGATCTCTTTACAAAAAAAAAAAAAAAATATATATATATATATATATATATATATATATATATTTTCAAAAAGCAAAGCATTAACAAAAAAATTGTCATCAACAAAAACTTGTAATATGCAAATAATTTACCTTTTAATAATTTTATACCTTTTATCATGGATAAGTGAAGGAAAGCTTGAATAACAGATGACGTTTTCTTTTTTTTTTTTTTATACATGTTTTTTAAGGTTATAATAAATTATAAAGGATAAAGTGCCCCATTTCAGAATATTTATATTAAAAAAAAAAAAAAAATTTGAACTTTAATGAAAAAAAATGTTGTGTTCTTTATTTATTTATTAAAATACACATTTGATAATACCAGATAATTACAAATACAATACAATAATACAATAGACAACAAATTATTTTTATTGTTTGTTGTTGTACGATACTCTTGTAGGCGTTTACATGGCTGGCTAACGTAAAGGAATAATAAGTAAAATTAAGTGAGGGGGTCTGTAATTATTTTTTGTAGGGTTGTCTTTGCTATTTCTACAAGATTGCAACATTTCCCTCTTTAAGTAGGCTTTTCGGGTAAAGGGAAATCGTTGGTACCAAGTTTCAATATTTCGCGTAATATTTGCTATATTTGTTGAGAGTTTTTTTACCTTGATTTTTTGTTACTAAATTTAAATTAAATTAACTTTGTAACTCTGGGTCTTAATTGATCTGTATGAGCTTTGATAAGTTTTTTTCTATTAAACGAACCCGCCAGAACATTATACAGTTTATAACTTTTTTTTTTCCTTCTTTATAATTTTTAGTTATTGCTTTATGTTTCTTTCATGTTGTATTGAATTTCCATGTTTATATTTCTTTGGTGATTATATGACTCCGTTTTATTTAATACGATCCAAACGCGTTATCATTTTTCTTTCCTTTAAAGGCTTCTGCTAAAGTGCTCCCATTCGGTGAATTTAGATTTGAAATGCTTCTTTATACTTCTAAAAAAATTTTTATGATGTAAAAACTGGTTCATATTTTCATAAATGATTTAAAAATATATTTATATCAGTCTAATGTAGGAGATTTAATAGTCAACTCCTGCCGTCTCTTTAATCTTTCTAGTTACTACTTTTTTTTTTTTTTTTTTTTTACCATTTCTTTATATTTTCCTATTAAAGGCCGTTTTTCAGGGTAATTTTTATTGAAATTGTCATGTGTCAAAAAACGCCTACAAATTTCTATTAATTCCCAATTTACAAATACATATAAAGTTAATTGCATGCTGCTGTATAAAGAAAATCAAAACGTATCCATTATAAAAATAAATTACGTATTAATAAAATAAATGCTTTAGCTTTTATTTGCATTTTAATTAACGGTATTTCTTTATTTCAAATCTTAATTGCACACACGTACACACAATTCTGTCATTTTATTACATTCACATTAAATAGATAAATGATTGTTTTGATAAATAACCAAACTACGTATTTATTTTCTAGTTATTTCTTTTTTTCATGTTTTGCTTTTTTCCTTTGCAAAATTTTTCTATGTTCATCTCACATAATCACAGTATCATCATCAATCATAATCGATCAGTTGTTTGGCTTTTGCTTTTTCGTTTGATGTGTTTTTTTTTTTTTTTTGTTTTTTTTTTGTTTTTAAGATATTATTTTTATTGTTATACAAGTCGTTAAATTGTCATCAAATCAAGATAGATTTTCATATAAATCCATCATTATCACGTATTCTAATGTTATATATAAAAATTTATACTTTTTATAGATCTTTTTTTAGCATTAAAAATGCTTTTGACAAAGGCAAATATATATATATATATATATTTGTTGTTTATTATTGGAATTGTCTTCCTTTAAATATTAGATTTATTGAATGTAACAACAATTTGGCAGAATTAGAATTGTGAAATACTTGACTTTAAATATAATAACGGCAGGCGTAAGCTAAAAGAACGTTTTCAATTTTATTAAGCATTTTAATCTGGTGAGCTGTTAATTTGCTTTGTTTCACTTTCAATGAAAATAAATAAAAATTTTGAAAAAGGTTAATTCAAAAGTAAAATATCTTTCTTTACATTTATGCATGTTATCAAAAAGTTTTTCTTATAAATTGTACAAGAAATTTACAATGTAAATTGAAGAAACGGCTTCACTTTTTCATATGGACATATTTTTATAAATTTCTTTCAGTTTTTTTTGGGATTTTTCGGCAAATTTATCAAGTCTATAAATGTACTAGCAAAAGTTTTAATGACTTTGATATTTTATTATATTTTTATAATATTAATTGCAAAGATGAGTGTAAAATATTTCAATAAAAATAAAACGATAAAATTATATTTTCAAAAATTCTTCTTGTAAAGAAAAAAAAAACAATAAAGTAAAATGTCCGTTTTTTTTTTTTACTATTTATTTGTTACTTCTTCATGAAGTTAAGCACTCTAAGTAAGGTTTTCTATGATATATATATTATATAATAAAACACATACATATACACTTAAAGTTTACAAGTACAGATAACAGTTATAAGGTATAATATTAAAACAATGGCTTTGTTTAGAGAGTGCTTTTTTTTTTTTTTTTTTTAAAGATGATTGTAAAAGCAAAGAAATCATCTTGCGCCATTTTATATAAACGCTTAAGTGCAGTCAAGTATTTTACAAGCAAACATAATTATATATGCTTATACATATGCACATACATATACATAAATACGTAAGCTGTTATTATTATTATTATTATTATTATTATTATTATTATTATTATATTATTTGCAATGAACGAAACTTATGACATGCTTAAACCTGCTGATAATGTTCTAATGATTTAACTTTAACGTTATTAGTGCAGTGTTTGCTTACTTCTTCATGCAATTTGTGTTGTTAAAGACATTTTATTCTAATAATATATATTTTCTATTGCTGGCGTATGTATATTCAATATAACAAAACATTTGTAACATCTTAAAAGTATGATAAATTTTGAATAGTTAAACTCAAAGTTAAAGCTGAAACTGATTTTTGCCAAAGTTTTTGCTTTAATTTCTTTATCTTAATTATTAATTAATAATCATACAACTTTTCAATTTTAACTAGTTTAACTAAACTTTAAAAATAATTTCAAATTAATTGATGGTATTTGCAAAAATGTGATTAAATAGTTGTTTAGTGGTTATTACGTAGTTGACTCAAATCAAAAACAATTTTTCATTTTCTTATTATTATTTTCCTATTTCTACATTTTTTTTCCATCCATTCAATATTATTGTATAATGTTTATATGAAAAAGATGGCTTCCTTCATATAATAAAAGTGGTTATTTAATGCTGCTTATAAAGATTGATAAGGAAAGAGAGAAGATAAATTTCAAGTTGATTTTGTTATTGTAATATAAAAGAAATTTTATACAGGATTTGTATGTTTTTTTAGTTGGTTTGGTTTCACTTTATTTTATTGTTGTTGTTTTTTTTTTTTTGTGTTTTATTTTAACAATACTGAACTCTGAACTCTGTCAGAAACAATATATATATATATATATATATATATTTTTTTCTCCCACCAAATGTAACTGTTTGGTTGTAGAAGATGATGAAAAGATGGTCGCCTCTTCAAGTGTTTACAAAATTATCTTTTTATATTATTTTTTTCTACTAAATGTTTAGATATAATAAATTTATTGAACGTTACGTTATAAATTAAGAAAATTATTAAAAATTATAACTTCAGTTATAAGTTCAGTAATTCAACGAGTTATTTTTATGGAACTTTCAAAATTCTAATTTTGAGTATATTTTTATTTTTTTTTTTCTTTGAAATTTCTTATTGCACCACAAATAAATACCTGCTTTCATAAAGAGTTTTTGTTTTTGTAAAAATATTCAAACATTAAATGTCTATCACTGAATTTAAGAAGCCGTCATTGCCCACTTTTTATCAAGCTATTTATTTTATGATTTTTGTTTTTATTATATGACAATATAAAAATGTTTTTATGTATATATGTATAAATATGTATGTATGTGTGAAGTTGTTAATTGCAGACATTTTCGAATTTGAGAAATCTCATTCTTTAGATAAAGAACTCTAAAAGGTTATTGCGCATTAATTTCATTTATTCTTTTACTTTTCTAAAGAAACAATTCCACTTTTATACATGAATGTCTGTATGTATGTATATATGTATGTATGTATGTATGTATGTATATGTAGATAATTGTATTACTTAATTTGTATTATTTAATAATTCGCCATTTTTAATTTTGTAAAAGCTTTATATTAATTAACTTATATTAATGGTAGAATAAGTAAAATTTACACTCACAATAAAATAAAAGATTTTTGAAAAAGTATTTTGCTTATAAGAATTAAAATAAAAACTTAAATTTCAATAAATCTTTATTATAAGTAAATATCTATAAAAATGTATAAAAGGCATAAAAATCGTTTGGAAGGTGAAGTTTAACTTTATTTTACATTTCTCTATATAAAACTTGATGTAGAAGTTTAAATATTAAGGAAAAATTAAAGAAAAGATTATAAATAATAATTGTAATTTATGAAAGATTTAAGACATTTCATTTCACTTCAGAAACTAATGCAAATTAATTTAATTTGATTTTAATTTGTATCTATTACAAAAATGTAGAAAATTTTTTTTATTTTATATAAAATAATATCAAATAAAAAAATAAATTCAATAATAATGTTTGACTATAAAATAATCATAATAAATATAATAAAATATAAAATATATATAATTTATTGATTTGTTTTTGTTTATCAATTGCCTGGCAGCAAATTCTTCAATTTAATTTACACTTCATTTCAATACAATTTAATTTAAGGCGATTCAAATAAAATTGCATAAAAGGAAAATTTAAAAAAAATATATAAATAAATATCATGGTATGGCATTTATAATTTTGGGGTCCAACAAGAATATATAGCACATAATTTTCATATACTTTGTAGTCATTGTTGTCTCACATTTTTAAAATGGCCAATAACATTTTTTATGTACTTACAAAATAAGTTTATTTAGAGAAAGTGTAGTGTTGAAGTGTAAATTCTTTTACATTCCTTCAAGCGAGGGGTATATTTTGAAATTATATTAAAAATTTTGGTAGAGAAAGACCAAAGAAAAAAAAAAAAAAAAACAAGAAAAGGAAAACTATTGACCCATCGACCATCACACAAAATGTTTATAATAATATCACAGTGCTGTGGCTCCTTATCATTCTAAATAAATGTAAATATAAATGTAAATATAAATGTAAATATAAATGTAAATGTAAATGTAAATGTAAACTTTATTACACTAAGATGAAATATATTCAATTTAATAAAAATAAATGTAATAAAATCAAATTGGTAGGGATGTTGGTTGTTCTCACTAATTTTTTTTCGATGCTTTTATTCATCGATGATTGTAATAATTTTGTTGTTGTACTGTAGATTTTATTATCAAAACAAGCAATAATTTTTAACCAAAAGCTTTAGTGGGCAAATATATATATATATATATATATATATATGTGTGTGTGTGTGTATGTGTATGTGTATGTGTGTGTTCATATGCTCTCAGAATGTTTATTATCGTATATTCACACATTTATATTATTAAATGAATGGATCGACCACTCATGCATAATTCAATAGAATTTTTCCAAATGTTCATATTTTATGTGACTGCTTTTATTTCTTTTGGCCATTTAAAAAATTCAACTTTACTTTGGCGTATTTGTTTGTATTATCTTTTCTTCATTTTTATTCTTCCTTTTGTTCTAGTAAGATCCCTATGCCTTATTATTCTTTTACTAAATATCAATAAAAATTTTGAGTAAAACTAAATTAACTGAAAAAATTCTTACAGAGCTTTATTTTTTTAATTTCTTTGATTGATTTTACTTTATATTATTAAATTACATTACAATTTACAATACAATATGCTTGCATTCATTTATAGAATAACCAGAAGCTCTTAAGGAAGATTTTTTTTTTTTTTTTTTTAT